>JAKWBJ010000044.1:2477500-3035000 GCA_023159175.1 Wohlfahrtia magnifica | reverse complement strand
TTCTAGTTTCCCTCCTTATAACTATATAAAGGTACTCAATAACATTTTAAGGACAAATTTTATCTCCTCCTCCTCCTTTTATCTCTTTTTTGAATTTTTAAATAAAAAAATTAATTTCTTAAAACTATTTTTTTTATTTTATTTTTAATATTTTGAATTCGAAAAGGTGTTATATTTACATTATTTTGTAAAAAAGCATTTATGGCCTGTTCCTTGGCCCAAAAATCTCGAAATGTAGGATGATGTGCAGTTTTATCCACATAATCCATGATTGCTGGTATTGCTAAGCATTTGAAACACTAATATGTATTTAAATATATAAATTGTTTACTTCTTAGTTTCTATATTTTTTATATTTTTATTTTTATTTTATATATTATGTTTGTTTTTTTTTAATTAAAAATAATTGTTTGTTAATTTTATTAATTTTTTTTTAATTTTGTAATTAATTTTTTTTATTTAATTTTTTAGTTTAATTTTTTTTTAATTTTTAATTTTTTATCCTGCTTTTTTATATATATTTTTATTTATTTGTTATTTTTATTTTTTATTTTATTTTTTTTTTTTTTTGAATATTTTTATAGTTTTTTTTTATTTGATCATATTTGATTTATTTCTTTAATATTTATTTTGTTAATCATCTCTTTGCTCACTATGGAGCGCCTAAAATTATGCCCAAATATTTACTTTCACTTGCCTTAAGGAGAATAAGACAAAAAACATTGCAAAAAAAGGCAACACAAACAAAGAATATTTTTTATCTTTCACTTTAAGACACACCGTCGATTTGTGTCAATTGAAAATGAAATGAAACGATTTTTTGGCGACGGCAATAACATTGACAGACAATACACAGCACAGCGTTAACGATAGATAACGAGTGTGTTTGTATTGACGCTTGAAATGGCAAAACTGTTGCAGTAAAGCCTAAAGGCAAACTAAAAACGGTAAAACTGCCTGACAACAAACACAAAACAAAAAAAAACCGTCACATTAGAAAACTTTTTTGCATAAAGTGTGTGTATGTGTGTGTGTCTGTGTATGTGTTTGAGTATACAAATGATTTGACGTTTCAAAAAACCTTATGCAAATGACAGTATGATTTTGTCGTTTTATATTTGTTAAGCTTTTTGTGTCTTATTGTCATAGTCGTTGTCAATATTGTCGTTAACATTGTTGACGTAGTTGCTGTTGTTGTTTTTTTTTCCTTTTTCTAAATAACAAAAGTTTTGTCGTATTAGTGAAAGGCCGACAAATAATATGTAAAGATGGCTGACAATATGGCGGAAATAGTAAACGATGCCAGCAAAGCATTAAAAAAAACGAAAAAACACTGTCACTTAAGCAAACACACACACACACACACACATGTACAGTATATTTGCATTTGAAGAAACATTTCCACAAATACTTTGACTTGCATTGTAAAGCTGATTGAATGAATGACTGTATGACTGAATGTGTCATTGAAGTTTTGTTAGACTGTGTGTGTCTTACACACGCTGGCATATAAATACGTGTGTGTATGGATATTTGTAGGTTTTTTATTTGCATCTAATATGCATGTGTTTGTAAAAGTTTTATAACTGCCATCGTTATTGCATTTGTTTCGTTTGTTTGGTTATTTGTTTCATATGTCGTCTGCCCCTGCTGTTTTGTCTGGCATATGGAAGTGATGATTTCTATAGCGAGCGAAGGAAAAAAATGAAACCAAATCAAGTTCTAACTTAAGGCACCGGTTAAAAAACAAAAAAATTAAATCCGTTTTGTGTTTTCTGTTTTTTTATTAAAAGCGCTAAACAACGCTAACAATAACTAAAATTCATTCGTTGAAGCAGGCATACGGGCACAGTGGGAGTGTAAGAAAATTTTTTTGCTCGAATTGAAAGTGAAAAAAATTGCAAATCAAATTGTGTTGCGCTAACTGACAGCAAAATGGTTTAAAAGAATTTTAGATAACAGCAATAACAACAACAAAAACTAAAATTTCCTTGTTTTGATTTATTTTAAAAAAAAAAAAAAAAACGTTATTTGACAAACAGAAATAAAGGCATATTGAGATCAAGCAACAGATTTTTCTCTTGCGTTGCTTCAAACATATGTAGCGTTGTTCCTCACTTATGTTTGTGCATTACACATTTACAATTATCAGGTGTGTTTTTAAAGTTTCATTATTTTGAGTTGACAACACTGCTTTATTTGACAACCGATTTAACAGCTGATAGTTGCTTTTTGCTTAGCTTGCCTTGGCATTTCGTTATAGATGGACTTACAGCCCAACCTAAATTAAAGCGTTGAACGTTATTTATCTATCAAAAATTCTCATGTACACACGAACTGTATAGAGCAAACACAAATAGGGCGAAGTCAATGCTTTGTAATCCGATTTTGACAGTGCTTTAGAAAGTGAAGTTAGCTGCGAAAGGTTGTTATAGATACACAAAACTGGCAGTGTTGTATTTTTTGAATGGATTGTTATTGTTTATATATTAAAATAAGCCCAATTAACTATTTCCACAGCACTTTTAGCAGTTTAATCCAGGGTTGGCAAAAATCCGGGTTGTTTAAAAAAAAAAAAACCCAACCCACCGGGTTTTATTGGGTTTTTTGATAGATTGTTTTGGGTTTTATAACTGCTTCCAAGCTATTTTTTATTTGTTTATACGGTCGGAATATGCCGGAATATGAAGACAGTCAGTCCAGACATCATGCCGCAAAAGCTTCAAAACAATTATTAGAAACCATCAAAAGCCGCATTCACCGTATTCTCCGTACATTGCCTCGTCGGCCGTTGCGACGGATATAATATACGCACACGTCTTTATACAGGCATTCTTTACTTGACATTTCGCTTTAAGCTCAATTTATCCTCTTCTACGGTTAAGAACCGTGGATTCCCCGTTTTTTTTTTTTTTTTAAGTATAAGAGAAGCAAACGCAACACATATTCAACTCGTTTAAAGGCATTTCGATTTACGGCCTACATTTTGCAGAAATTATCTAGGGCGTATAAGGAGATATGAGTTTATCTTTTAACTTGTCACCGAATCAGTTCCTTTGAAGAAATACAAAATCCGCTTCAAAGTTGCAGCGCCTTAAAAAATGAGGAGTTTTTCTGAGACGGGTTGTAAGCAGTGATTTCATAAATTTGGTATTTCATTATCAGAACAAATAAACCTGTAGTCCCAGGAAAAACCTTTGAATAAACAAACCCACCCGTGTTTGGTTGGAGATAGCACGTGGGTGAATTCCCACATTCTCGTGCTACGAAGCCTGATTATAGGTATCCTGGTGCCACGGGATACGGGAGCCCTAGGGACTTCGGTTTCTGCCCGACTTTTGGTTAGGCTCCTATTAAAATATATAAGTATAGCGCAGCGAAATTAAAAACGTGTGATTGATTTTAGAGCAAAAGTGAAAGAGGGAGTTTATTCATTATAACGGGTCTGCCATCTAACGTTTTTTTTTCAACTAGTGCTTATTTCGTGAATGGTAGCATGTAGCTCATGTCTGATTTGACAGATAATTAGTTTTATCCATCAGCTGAACGAATATGGTTGTGTATAAGCTTGAACAACGCTGGGAATCTGGGCCTGCGATCGACTTACAGAAGATGCCGATTTTGCCAAAAAAAAAATCATCTTTTCAGATGACCCTCATTTTGATCTTGGCGGGTATTGTAAACAAGCAAAATTGTCGCATTTGGAGCACAGAAAACCCAGATGCATACATTGAAAAGCCGATACACCCAAGACAAGTCACTGTTTGGTGCGGATATTGGTCCAGAGGCATAATTGGGCCATTTTTCTTCGAAAATGCAAGCAAGCAGTGGCCGTTACAGTCAATGGCGATCGTTATCGGGCCATGTTGAACGAATTTTTGTTCACAAAAATTAAAGAGGAGGATATTAGCAACATTTGGTTTCAACAGGACGGCGCTACGTGCCACACAGCCGAAGCTACACTCGATGTTTTGCGCCCTGTTTTTGAATATCGCATTATCAGTCGCAGAGCTGATGTCGTTTGGTCACCTCGGAGCTGCGATTTGACACCGTTGAACTATTATTTGTGGGGTGCCGTCAAAGATAAGTGTTACGTCAACAAGCCAGAGACAATTGACGCTTTAAAGGACAATATTCGTGAAGCCATTGGTGAATTACAGCTGCACACTCGATAATGTGCTTAAAAATTGGACCGATCGTCTAGGCTACTGCATGACCAGCCGATGCAGCCATGTGAATGAAATTATTTTCCATTATTAACCGAAAGGATTGTACTTTCAAATAAAAAAAGAAATTTGAGAAAATATTCAGTAGTTTTTGTTTTATAACATTTTCAAAAAAAAAAAAAGAATTATTTGGCGGACCCTATATATACAATCTTTACCACTACACACAGTCACATAAAGGTATGGTACAGTAGAATAATCATTTACTTCGCCTGAAAATCAATTTGGTCAATGAAACTGACAGAAAGTAATGAATGCTTTGTGGAAAGCCAACATGCTCCCCAGAGGAGTGGCGGGGAAAAAATTATTAATAAATTATAGTCTGGCAAATAACGGTCTGGTAACGGAATAGGTGATATTAACCACTTTAAATACCATGAAATTCCCATGTAACAATTTGAACCTATGCAAGGTGTCCATTGCCAGCAAAAAGAACTCAGTTTAGATATTATTTACAAATGTTGTTGAAAATTTTCCTATAAAACTTTTATAGAATTTTTGTTGTTGTTGTTTTTGTCTAAGGCCATAAATTATAAAAAGAATGAAAAGAAAAAATTTAAAACTAAATAAACGTTCAAAAGACGTCAGCGATGAATTCAATTGAATTGCATATCCGTTTGTGCCACATACGTATGGTTGTTTAGTTTTTGCTTGCACCACTGCCACACGTGTATGCACAGAAAATTGAAATTCCATTGTCTTATGGCAGGCGGTCATAAGAAATAACAGTTTATTAACGTTAAAAAAATCCTTATGCAACAGCAAAAACTACAGCAAACAGGTCACACCCATATCCTGCAACTTTTTACTGAAAGCCAAACTACCACATTCATAATAATCTTTATGGGCCCTTAATAAACAAAAAAAAAAAGAAAAAAAAAAACAAAAAAAAAAGATTTTATGGTCTCTCCACTAAAATCTACAAAAAAAAAAAAAAAAAAAAAATCAAGAAAATGTTTGAACAAGTGAAAGTTTCCTTTTTATTGCTCCATATTTTTGTTGCTGTAACGATATTTGTTTTTATTGTTGTTTTTAGTACTTGGTCCTCTCTGGTTTTAGTAGCCAGTTCCTTGTGCCAGAGTGCTATGAATTTGGTATGAAAATATATTTTTATTTACAAGAAATATGTTTTCCCCCATAATCATTATTATCATTGCATATGATACGTTTTTGGTGTTTAATAAAATACAAGAAAATTATTTTATTAAAACAGGGTGTTGAGCCAAATATGTGTAGGCCTGCTTATAGGAGCGGGAACAGGGGCCGTAATTTTATCAATTTAATACTAAACTTGACTGAAAAAGCTGCGTCTACGGTGGCTCACAGCTTGTGGTATTTCGTGCGCTTTCTAAATATAGCTTTAGACGCTTAGACGCTTAGACGCTTAGACGCTTTAACGATATCAAAAAGAGTTAAAAGCACAGCCATAGACGGCCAGCAAAAAGCCGTCTTTATCGAAAATGTATATCCAAAGCTTAGAGTTATGCTGGAGCATGTGACAAAACAAATTATATTTTTCGAAGACAATATTTTTCTTAAAAATAAGTCAAAAATTCAATATTTTTAGTTGAGATGCTTAGAATTAAGGGAGCCGTAAAGCCATAACAGAGCTCCGAAATTAACACTTAAAATCGACTATCAAGCACTGAGGTTGCAGTGTGATGTTTTGGGCTTGTATGGCTGACTCTGGAGTTGGATAAATTGTTTTATTTCAACATATTAAAAGCCAATTCGTTGAATAGTACCAATGCTTTGGATATGTGTGATCGATTTCGGTATTATTAAGACTACCATCCGAAATACAAATCAAGGAATCATGAATCCTCCCCAAAATCTCCCCCTCTTAACATAATAGAAATTTTGTGGGAAATTTGTTACCTGGGAACACAGAAGAAACAGAATGTTTTAAAAACTACACTGCTCGTAGAGTGGAATGAGACTCCCCCCATCCTAGCGTTATTAGCTGGATCTACTTGACGGTTATTTCTCTATCAATAGGTCTTCAGGTGGACGGCATTATATAAGTATAGCAATGCCATACTTTTAGGCAAGTTTAGTTAGAGAGCATAAGGTTATCATTTCATATGCTATCTAATCTAGAAACCCTAAGCATATAAACACGCTATGTAGACTGTACAGATATAGTGTAGTGAAGTGGTTTAAGTGTTTGCTATGCTCTTCGTTGATAGAACAAGAAATACTTTTTTTTTTTAGGAAAATAAACCTTTTAGTTAAGTTTTTTTCAGAATGCAACACCCTGTTTACCTTTCTGCAATATCTAAAGCGCCTAAATAATAATATCAGCATACATATACCCGCTACGAGTGTTCAATCAACGCTAATTCAGTGGCGACTTAAAGCAAGAGCATTAGAATACATGTGAATGAAGAAGGCACAAAGGCTTTTGAAATGTATAGCTATGCACTATGCTCTGTTACTAAAATATTTTTATTTCGAAAATTATTCGCTAATAACGAACAATCGGTTATTGCGATTTTAAGTTCTAGCGGGAGTAGTACATTTTTGCAGTGTGTGTCTGAAAATAAACAATTTTAATATTCAAAGCGACTTGCACGTGCTTTCATCAAAAGCCATCACACAACTGAATGAGATTGTTGTTTATTTTTTATTCTTGTCTTGTGGGTGTGCACTTCAGTGCTACTTTGGCCACATATGGCCTCAACAATGACAATTCCAAACTCAATTTTTTTTTTGTTTCAAGAGGCCTCTTTCCTGTTCATGTAGGCTTTTTAAAAGGAAACACATTCTCTAGAAATATTCTTGTGCATGTTAAGGATGAATTCACTATCATAGATTTTAGCTATAGTCAAAGGTACAGTATGGGGAGAAATTATAAGGATATACTCGTACACAATTATTGTTATTTTTTATTTTAAATTTTGAAAATGTTTTTAAAATAATTTCCCTTTAAAATACAACTTAAATTTCTTATTTTATATTAATGAAGTTGAACAAGCAGAACTTACTTAAAAGGTTTTATAATTTTGCTCGCCACTGTTTATTTTCAATAACTACGTTGTATGGTTCACTGCTATGCCTACTTTGGTTGGTTTCTTTGTTTGTTTTTGTTTGTCTAGTTTTGTTGTTGTTGCTGTTGTTATTGTAAATTATTATTACTAAAACAGGCTTTTTCACTCTAGTCAAAGTGTCAACAGTTTTGCTGATGTTGTTGTTATTGTTGTTGTTGGATTTTAAAACTCTTCTTTCTTTTTATTTATTTACTCTCTGCTTCTCTCTCTTTCTGTTTGTTTACATTGATAAAGGCTTGCAAGCAGGGGTGCCAGATAATTTTGTTTAAAAATCGGCATATTTAGAAAATAAAATTGGTTTTATCGGCACTTTGTTTAAAATTTTCTATTTTCAATACGATCATGATATTTTTATCAACAAAAAATGACAGAACAGAACAATTAAGGAATTTTTGTAATACTTATATAAGATAATATGAAAATATCAAAGTAAAATAAAAAAGTTATACAAACAAATAGCATTTAATGTAACGCAAAGTACGGTGAAATTGTGTGTAGTCAACTATAGCGTATTCTATCCATATAACGATCTCAAACACACGTCAGTTGTTACAAAGCTTTCTTTGATCTCTAAATATTCCAACAATTTTAAGAAACAACCGCGTTGAATCCAGAAATTTATGTAATTGAACATTTTTTAAATGCATTGGCTAGGGGAGTTCATCAAAAAGAGTTGACAGCTTAAAGTAGGGTTGGCAGAAACCAGTTGTTTTTTAAACCCAGCCAATGTTCCATAGGGTTTTATTACTGCTTTTTAATTTCGTGCAATTCTACAATTTGTTTTTTATTTTTTAGTACAATTACTACGTTTTATTATTTTCCCGATCTCTGTGGGGGGTGTTATATGCTAGGAGCTGATTAATCATCACCTTGTGAAATATTTCGAGTCCAACAATTTGCTGAGCGATCGCCAATATGGTTTCCGTAAAGGTCGTTCTACTGGTGATCTGCTGGCGTTACTCTCTAAAGGGTGGAGCAGGTCCATTCATGGATTTGGTGAGAGTAAGGTGGTGGCCCGGGATATTTCTAAGGCGTTTGACAGAGTCTGGCACGAGGCTCTCATATCCAAACTTATTGTCTTTGGTGTTGGTAGTCACTTCTCTTGATTCATATCGAGCTTTCTCAGAAATCGTACTATAAGAGTGGCTATAATAAAGGGTCCGCCAAATAAATTCTTAAAAAAAAAACAGGGCGCAAAACAACGAGTGTAGCTTCGGCTGTGTGGCACGTAGCGCCGTCCTATTGAAACCAAATGTTGCTAATATCCTCCTCTTCAATTTTTGTGAACAAACATGGCCAGATAAAGATTGCCATTGACTGTAACGGCCACTCCTTGCTTATTTTCGAAGAAAAGTGGCTGATTATGCCTCTGGACCAAAATCCGCACCAAACAGTGACTCGTCTTGAGTGTATCGGCTTTTCAATGTATGCGTGCGGGTTTTCTGTGCCCCAAATGCAACAAATTTTGCTTGTTTACATACCCGCCAAGATCAAAATGCGCTTCATCTGAAAAGATGATTTTTTTTTTGGTAAAATCGGCATCTTCTTTAAGTCGATCGCTGGCCCACTTAGCGAAGCGAAAAAAGGGTATGCCCAACCATATTCTTTCAGCGGAAGGATAAAACTAATTATCTGTCAAATCAGTAATGAGCTAAGCTAAAAAAACGTGAGATGGCGGACCCGTTATATATAATTCAGGGCTACCTCAAGGCTCTGTTCTTTCTCCAACTCTATTTCTAACATTTCTTAATGACTTTCCTTTTCTCACTTCTAATTCTATCTACTCTTTTACAGATGACAGCAACGCTTGTCATTCATATTCTTTTGATCGTAGGCCGAGCCTTTTGGAGATTGGGGCGAAAAGGCGGAATATGAACGACACACTTATAAACGACCTGTCGAAAATCTCTGACTGGGGTCGCGAGAACAGGGTCGACTTTAATGCGCGCAGGACCCTATGTTGCTTTCTGACACACAGACATGGTGGTGTGTTGTCATTTATATCTAAGGGTAATGTAGATATTGAGGAATCAGATGCTCTTGATGTTCTGGGCATGAAGATTCATTGTGACGTTCGTTGGAAAGAGCACATATTTCGAGTGTCGAAAGCAGCATTCAAGTGTTTCGGCTTCTTCAGACGGTGTTAGAATTACTTCACTCCATCTAATCTCCTTAATATTTACAAGACCTATATGCGACCCAAATTGGAATACAACTCTCATGTACGGGCCGGTGCTTCAAAGTCTATTTTGGAGTTTCTAGACCGCGTACAGGAGAGGGCGAAGGTTCTTATTAATGACGGTATGGCTTCTATCGATTCATTAGAGCATCGTCGCAATGTGACTTGTGTTTTATTGTTCTATCGGTACTATAACAGAATGTGTTCTGACGAAATTAAGGAACTAATTCCTTGCAATCATATATTTTTACGTAGTACTCGTATTTCTCGTAGAGCTCATCCCTTTGTAGTTGATTTTCCAGTGAATCGCACAACGCATTATAGGGAGAATTCGTTCTTTGGTCGCACTATTCGTTTGTGGAACAATCTTCCTGCAAATGTTTTTCCTGCCACTTACGACATAAGCAAATTTAAATCGAACGTCTACCGATACTACTCAACCTATTTTCCTAGTACAAGCACAATGCACTGCATGAGTAGGGGTTATCCCCTGAGTGCTGGACCTATAGAAAAAAAAATGACGGTACACAATGCATTTACTTTGTTTGTACCTTGAATTATGAGAAAAATGGCCGGAATATAAGAACAAACATGATGAAGTTATTAGCTTTTGTGACAACGGTCGGCTTCACGTCGCAAAAGTTGCGAATGCGATATCTTACAGCATCTGTAGTATTTTCAGTATATTGCTTCTTCTTACTACTTGCTGTTTCAAAGGATACAACATGATTTGGCGGCTCAGCGCTTCACTTCTTTCGAAGAAATCGGAAATTGGTTTCGAAACTGCATTACCTCAAACGACAAGATGTTTTCTTTAGACGATATTTGAAAATTAGCTGACAGGCGAGAAAACGTTGCTAGCAATGATGGACAATATTTTGATTTACATGTTAATTTATTATCTTTAAAAAAAAATCATATGTTTTTAGCTGAAAAAATAATTAAGGCAAAAAATCGGCAAATATGGCAGGCCTGCTTGCAAGTAAAGCGTGTTTTTCATAGAGGTATAGAACTTTAAGTTGGCATTACTTTTCAAGATGGCGACCGATTTAACAGCTGTGCAATTTTCATTTTTCATAAGTGAATTTTTTTTTTCAATTTTCAATTTTTTCAATTTTCATAAGCGAATTTTATTTAGCGATGAAGCGCACTTCTGGTTGAATGGTATGGCCTCAAGTGTAGGTGGAAACACCCTTACATCTAGAAAAACTGACTCTTTGGTGCGCTTTATGGGCTGGTGGAATCATTGGTCCGTACTTTTTCAAAAATGATGGTGGCCAGAACGTTACAGTCAATGGCGATCGGTATAGAGCCATGATTACTAACTTTTTCATTCCTGAATTGAATAACCATGATGTCCAGGAGATGTGGTTTCAACAAGACGGCGCAACATGTCACACAGCTCGTGCCACAATAGATTTATTGAAAGACACGTTTGGTGACCGTCTAATTTCACGTTTTGGACCTGTGAATTGGCCTCCGAGATCTTGTGATTTAACACCGCTAAACTACTTTCTGTGAGGCTATGTAAAGTCATTGGTCCATGCGGTAAAGCCACAAAAGCTTGACCATTTGGAAGACAACATTCGCCGTGTTATTGCCGATATACGGTCACAAATGTTGGAATAAGTTATCGAAAATTGGCCGTCCAGATTGGACTACATCCGCGCCAGCCGTGGCGGTCCTATGCCAGAAATCATATTTAGAATGTCATGCCACAAGATTATCTTTCGGATAAATAAAATTCAGGTCAATCGAATAATCCATCGCTGTTTTATTGCATTTTAAAGTTCTATACCTCTATAAAAAACACCCTTTACATACTCGTATTTTATTTACGTTTTAAAAGTGTTATTGTTGCTGTTGTGTGTGTGTGTGAGGTAGCGTGCTGTTGATATCCGTTGTCTTGAATTTGGTTCGTATGTTTTTACTGTTACAAGTCTTGTCATTTTATTATAACCTCAATGTTGTTGTTGTTGTTCTTGTACTATATTGTTATTTATAACTTTTAAAAAGTTTCTCTTGTTTTTTTTTTGTCTTTCTCTCTCTCCCCCTGTCTCTCTCTGAAGTAGTTGTATTAAATAAACTTTATTAGGTCACTTAATGGCCACTAATTCTCTTTACCCCGCTAACTCTTATATCCCTTGCTTTTTATGACAGTTTTCTGTATTTTTTTGTCTCTGTGCTTATATCTTCGTTGTTATTTTTGTTTTTTTTTTTTTGCATATTTTTAGGAGGCGTAGTTTCTTGTGTCTCTTGAAATTCTATCAACTATGAATATAGTTGGTTGGGCTACTGTGTTATCGGTGTTTATATGCTTGAATTAAAGTTTCTTTTTCTATGTTCCTTGACAAGTTTTTCTCTTTTTGTTTTTGTTTAAAAAAGAAGAAAAACTGTTTTCCCCATAGTTTTTTTGCAAGTTCGAAGGAGTAAGTAAAGTAAAGGAGTAAGGATGGACAGAGGAGTACATTGTTACTATAACTTTGCAAATATGCAACAAAGTTATATTGTTTTGTCTTTTACTGTGATTTTATTAGAAAAATAATAACAAAGAAGAAAATAAATAAATGAAAAATAGAAACTTAAGAGTGGTAAAAGCAAGATAACGTAAATTAAATATTAAAGTTAAAGTTATATTACAAAGAGAGAGAAAAATATTTTTGAATAAAAAGTAAAGGCATTTTTGCTTAACAAATAACAGAAAATTACACTTTTTTTCTTCTTCTTTTGTCACAATTTTCGTTCTCTTTAACTTATTTACTAAGATTAAATAGAAAATTAAAAAAAAATTGTATCTCCAAAAACAAAAGTTGATTTTCTTAAATTCTAATCTTTTCATAAAACAAGTCTTATTAATTAAATTCGAAAAAAGAGGGGTGTTGTACAAACAGCCATCTCTTCATTTTATGTATACGATTTACTTAAAGCAGAAGTCTCTCGATTGAAGTGATTACCTAAACATGACCTCAGTATACTTTAAGCGCGAGGGAAAGCAAAGCGACGATCAGTACTGTATTTTGTGAATTGAAACAATTATAGGATTAAGACTTAACATTAAGACATAGCCTCACTGTATTGACAAATACAAAGCAGTGACCAGTTTTCCCCGTAACATACTTAGAAAATTAGTTAAAGGATTTACTAAGACGTGTTCTCACGAGGTAACTAGAATGGTTCTTACTCCGACATCCCGACCTAATAGATCTTTTATGGCGAAATATAACCCCTTAAATTAAATGAAATAAAACAAAAACGGTTTGAAATTTTGCTTAAATTTATTTCTTTGTTGTGAAGTACAGTTTTTCCGACTAAAAACGAAATATTATTTCATTCATATGTCTACCGCGGCTGGCCTCACAAAACCCCATTCGATCGAGCCAATTTTCGAGAACTTTTTCGAGTGTATAGAGTGTATGCATGACTAATGTTGGCCTTCAAATGTTTTAAGGTCTCTGGTTTGTCCGCCATCTAACGTTTTTTTTCAACTCGTGCTTATTTCGTGAATGGTAACACTTAGCACATGGCTGATTTGACAGATAATTAGTTTTATCCTTCCGCTGAACGAATATGGTTGTGCATACGATTCGCTAAGTGGGCCTGTGATCGACTTACAGAAGATGCCGATTTTGCCAAAAAAAATCATCTTTTCAAATGCAACTCATTTTGATCTCGGCGGGTATGTAAACAAGCAAAATTGTCGCATTTTGGGCACAAAAAAATCGCACGCATACATTTAAAAGCCGATACACCCAAGTCGAGACACTCTTTGATACGGATTTTGGTCCAGAGGCATAATTGGGCCATTTGTCTTGGAAAATGAGCAAGGAGTGCCAGTTACAGTTAATGGCGATTGTTATCGGGCCATATTGAACGAATTTTTGTTCAAAAAATTGAAGAGACGGCGCTACGTACCACACAGCCGAAGCTACACTCGATGTTTTGCGCTCTGTTTTTGAAGATCGCATTATCAGCCGCAGATTTGATGTCGTTTAGCCACCTCGGAACTGCGATTTGACACCGTTGGACTATTATTTGTGGAGTGCCGTCAAAGATAAGTGTTACGCCAACAAGCCAGAAATAATTGACGCTTTAAAGGACAATATTCATGAAGCCATTGGTTAAATACAGCTGTACACAATCGATAATGGATAATGGATGTGCACCATCCTGTTGAAACCAAACATCGTTCACATCAATAACATGAAGAGCGGGCACAAACAAATAGGTTATCATGGTGCGATAGTTGTCTCCATTGACTGTAATCGTTGCGCCGTCCTCAAGCCGCACCAAATATTCACGGGTAATGTCTGCATTGGCTTCTGTAATATCAAGTTTGGGTTTTCTGAGTCCCCAATACGGCCATATTGCTTATTAACATAACGACCAGGATGAAATGATCTTCATCCGAAAAAGTGATTTTAAATGATAATAAAATTCCAATAAATCTCAACACACACTGTCGGAAAAGCTTAGTTATTCTCTTGGCATTGTATATGCTTGGTGTAAGGAGTTTGGACTTAGTGTGAACCCTTTGTAAGACAAATACAATAATCTTCACTAGGATGTATAAGGTACCTCGCTTTACGCTATCAACGGTCAAATACCTGAGCCTTATTCCTGACTCCAAGCTAAGTTGGAAAGCTAATTTGGCTGAGAGAGCTCGTAAAGCGGCTTGTGCCACCGCTGCCGTAGGATCATAGTGAGTGCTAGATGGGGTCTTAGATCTACTCTACGATTATTGAGCCAAATGTTCTCTACCGAGTGGTTTTTTGGTGGACTGCCCCCGATAGACATTGCAAGCTCAGGCTCTGAATAAGGTTAGGTAAGGTCAAAAGCCCCTTTTAGCATGCTTGGTTGCCTTCCTTCCGGGATATTTGCCAGGCAACAGGCTAAGCGGTGGCGTATTATAACTGGAGAAACTACTCGATTCTGTTTGAGTAAGCCCGAGCTTGGATGATATTGTCTATGTCCCATACGTACCGGTGCTGGTTAGGGGATTTCATTCCGTGATTCGTTGGAGATCTATACTGACGACTCTAAATGCGGCAACAGGGTAGGCAGTGTAATTTTTTCCAAAAGGCTCAACCTTAAGGTGTCTACGACTTTCGAGCTATTACAGTGAAGAGATGGCTGTGGAATTTATTCGTATACTCGCTGATAGCCAATCGGCGTAACTTATCTTAACTTGGATTAATTTCACTGTAGTTTGGTGTCCTTGGGTCCCTAGTCACTGGTCCTTTACAGTTAATTATGTAGCTGATGAGCTTGCTAAGGTAGTCGCATATATCGCTGTCCTCCGTTTAGTTATCTAATAGGCAGAATTACCTTTTGTTCGCTGATAGATCTTAGGAAGAGGAGGAATCTTACTTCATTTGCTAAACCTACCTGGCTTAGATTGGATGGCAGGCACACCAATAATTTGTTTAAATTGGATCTTGAAAATATCTTCTGTACTAAGTTTATCCTCACGGGGCATTGTGTTATGAGGAGGCACGCACACAGACTGCGCTTAACAGCGAATGATATTTGTAGAGGTTTTAGATTGATTTAGGAAGAGGAAAGTGTGACCCACTTAATTTGTGTCTGTCTCTAGCTATACGTAGCTTATGCACACTTGGCTCGCTTTTTCTCGATAAGCTATCGATATCAGGCTATAATCTAGAATCATTAGGGTCTCGGGGTGGTTTCCGACTTGATTTGCGTGACTGTGATACTATGTGGGACCTTTGGATGATGGTCAAGACCGGTTAATAGCTCGATAGGCTATCGAAATTATCCACCATCGATATCAGGCCATTAGCCAGATTAATTAGACCGAGGGGCTGCGTTGCGACGTGATTTGCGTGACTGTGATGCTATGTGAGATCTTTGGATGATCGTCAAGACCTGTTAATCTTGGCTTGGCGGCTAGCATAGCGTTTTCGCGTCATGTGTGGTATCACAATGAGCTTCTATGTATGCTCAAGTGTGTCTTGACTCAACGAGGCTAACCCTCTCTTCTAACCTAATGATGGAATAATTCACCATCGATATCAGGCCATTAGTCAGATTAATTAGACCGAGGGGCTGCCTTTCGACGTAATTGGCGTGACTGTGGTACTATGTGAGACCTTTGGATGATCGTCAAGACCTGTTAATCATGACTTGGCGGCTAGCACAGCGTTTTCGCGCCATGTGTGGTATCACAATGAGCCTCTATGTGTGCTCAGTTGTGTCTTGACTCTCTTCTTACCTAACCTAGGGCAATTAGGATAATGGGAACGCAAGCAACTCAGATTCCCCCTAGGACTCACCATACTTGCAGCTTGTAAGCGCTCTGGGTATCACTAAGCCCTGCTATATCGTAAGTATCCCTCCCAAGAAAGATAAATTGCATTCGCCTAAGCTAACAACATAAGGCGAAAGTAAAGTCGGTTGCTCTGTTTAACTTCTATCTCCCAACCAGCAACGCCAAATAACTAATTCCGTCTCTAATCGTAAAGCAAAGCTTCATTTAATCATTAAAATTAAATCTCAATTAAAAAAGAAAATTCTATTGAATTTCTCTTTACTTTTCCTTAATGGAGAAAAATAAATGCATTTTTTCGTATTTAAAAAAAAGAATGCTACACCATATGTAAACCCTATTTATTTAAACAAGTTCTTATGTGTGTGTATGTGTGTGTGTGTGTGCGTGTATGAATTTATAAAATATTTATTCAATAGTTTTTTTTGTGCATAAGTTATTCAAATAAAAGCTAAAGTTTTTTCTTCAAATATAATGCAACAACTTCAAATGTCGATAATAAAGTAATAGTATACCAATACGAATTCTTTCGCCCCCCCTCTCTCCCTATCTATTAAACACACATTTGTTATAAATGAAGGTCAATTACATGCAATGTAAGCAAACACACACAGACATATATAATCATATTCTTATTGAAATTACAGAGACTACGAAGAAGAAGAAAAGTAGAGAGAAAAATAAAGTATAAAACTGCACCCTTTTGTATTACTTATACACATACACATACAATGACATTTTTGCAAAATATTTAATATGAAATAATTGAGTTCCTCTTAAAGTATAACAGAGTATAAGAGCGAGAGTGTGTAGACGTCGAAAGAACAAGTGAGAGGCAAGAAGTAATTATTTGGTTATGAGTGTGTGTGTATGCATGTGTGAGTGTTTTTGTGCATCACGTTTAACAATTCTATGTGTGACTATGTTTGTGTGTGTATTTTAATAAGAGAGTTAACATGTGGTCTCAATATACTTCAGTAGAAAAAACAAAATATCGCAGAAACCCAGGTGCTTGTCAAATATGGGTCTTTGCGTATAAAAGGTTGTCTACCTTTGAATAAAATAATGAAAAATTTTCAGACTTTCCCGATATTTATAAAGACTGAAAAAGGAAAGAGTAGCGTTGGCTTAGGAAAAAACGGAGGTTAGGTTATGTTAGGAGGGAGTGGTAGCCTCGTTAAATCTAGGCTTACATGTACGGATCTGTATGATACCACACGAAATGAGTTGATCACCAAATCCAGAATAACACAGCCTAGAGAAGCCTCGATTAGAAGTTCAATTTTGCTTAAATAAGGTCAGAAACCAGCCTGAAAAATTAATGATTCTGATATCAAAGGTGGATAGCTCCGATAAATCATCGATAAATAGCGCATTATATGTGAAAACTCTACGTTGAGCCATTGATAGTTAATTGAAATGGGCCTCGTTCTTGGCTTCTACAACTTCGACTGAAATGATTTTCAAGTCTGCGCAGCCTCTCAGCATACCTACTCATTACACAATCACCCATGAGAATGGGTACAGTATAGGAGATCTACTCACTTCCCAGTTATAAATAGTTTTTAGATTGTGTACGCTTTCTATACAATTTAGGCCAAATGAGTCTAGCAGTGATGAACTGTCAGCGCCCAATAGAAATTTCAAGCTGTTAAGCTGTCTGTAATACAGGTAAAAGGTATACTTATCCTTATGGGCGTATAAATTTTCAGTATAAGTGTGCTTGCCTTAGCAAGTTCATCAGCAATCCTATTATTCGGCATGTCCACCGAGTTAAAATTCACTGCTGAAATGAATCTGATTGAAGCCTGGCTATCAGATAAGATTAACATGTTGGTAAAAGAAGCCCTACTACTCTGCATCAACTCCGCAGCATGATAGATTTGGTTAGGTAGGGTGGCAGACCCTTCTCATTGGAATACTATAAGCATTGGAGCTAAACCGGGTATCAAACAATCTCCATAAGACCAATTTTGACTCCAAAATAAAAATCGTAAATTTGTGGACCCTTATTTTGGAAGCTCAGTCAAAGATGACAAGAAATAGTATGAAAGGGCTGCACACTGACACATGAGACAGAAACAACCATCTCCTTCTCCTCTTCAGAACCACAACTACAGCAAAAATCATGCGAGGCGATGTTAATTCTATAGGTATGACTTCCAGTGTGCCACTGACCCATGAGAGCCGCAATAGTGCAATGAATGGCTATGCGACTTAGAGAAAGAGGACATTTAGCCCTCTTTTTTTCGGGGTTGGTCCAGCTGAGCCTAGCGAAAACACACATGCTCTCATGCCGCCCACGAAATTAAAAGTCGTCATACATCGACGAGAGAATAATTAGTCTATCCGAGGCAGTCAGGACACCGATGATGGGCTCTCGTTGAAAATTATCAAAATCAGCCCCTGCCAGTTCATCAGCAACGCATTTACCGACGATATCGTTGTGTACCGGAACCGACATGAAAGATACATTCATTCATTGAAAAACCTGCGGCATTCCTGGACGAGAAGAGGCTACAAGGTAACGCTCTCAAAGGACTTGATGGCAGCTTGACTGTCCGAGTAAATCAGAAGATTTTCAGGGAAAATTACCTGAAATACATTGTAGTTTTCAGGCAACCTACAAGACAGTCTAATATCAGAACCCTCTACGTATACTGCCCACTCTGCGCAGCATCTTAGAGCCGTCGCTAGAGACCTCGCAGCCATTTTGAGGAAACTTCACATTAGACCACAAGTCTTTCTTGCATATATTGATGTCAACCTCAGCATTATAAGCACCCATTAGTTCGGTAACACTCTACAGTAGTCCGGGTGACGTATAGGTATCCTGAAATCAAGCCTTGTGGAAATAATTCCATTGCCTACTCTGTTTTGTCTAATATATAGCCGACAACATAAACTTTTCGGTATGGAATCCGCTATATAATAACGCTGCAGACATAGTCAATACCATTCAGAACACTGGGCTCTTCAGATAAGATAGAAGAGTGCCTCGAAGGAATAATGTGACAGTGTGGCAGGGCATTTAGACCATATGTGCTTACAGTCGCACTGAAAGGCACACGTTTATTCACATATGTATACACCCGAACGAAAACGAAATGAACAGAGAATAACAAATAAACAACAATTTTATTCAGTTGTGTGATAGCTTTTGATAAAAGCACACGTATGTCGCTTTGCGTATTAAAATTATTTATTTACTGCTACTACTACTACAAATGCAGTAATCTCTTTGGACACCCTTCACTTGGACTCTGTGTTACAAGTTTGGTCTATTCTCTGGCAATAATTTTGGTTGAAAGACAGTCAAGCATAACAAAGAGTCCTATTGAACTTATCAAGTAGTCTGACACTACAATGTTTATCCAGGGCAGTTCACAAGAACACTTCACATTGGCGGACTGCCTACTATTGGGGATGCGGCGTTTCGGGCTTGAGCACTGACATGTAGGGGCACCGGGTTTTATAGCAAATTACTATTATGAAAAGTCTAAAAATTATAAAGTTAGAAAGAGTAGCTAAAGTTTTTTAATGGGAAAAAGTACTATTTTGGTACCTTTTTTGGTACTTTTCTTAAAATTCCTATTTAGGGTTTAGAGCAAAAAACTATTATGAAATAGGCGAAATTAACAGATATTTTATATTTAAAAAATTATATTTTTTCATTTGGTACTTATTAACCCAAGTGGGCTGAACACGTAACTGGCTACCTGTTCCAACTAATTAACTAACTATGTTATATATGATTGAGTAAATAGCCTCTACTTAAAATCATGTATTAACACAATGTGTGCAGGGCACGTACTAGTACGTTTTCAGATGATTGATACTTATGCGCGGAGCACGTACTAGTAAGTGTTAGTGTAACGGCATGGTGTCTTTGTATCACTTCTAGAGAAAGAAGTAGTAGGCTGGTAAACAGATTTTTAGCTATTTTTGTACAAAATGAAGGGAAACAGAGCAGGTCAAGACGTCTTTGCGGTGGCATACATAATTACAGCAGACGAGTTTAGCGCTATTTTGTTTCTGGGCTCAAAAATAGCCATGTAAACTGAAAACGAAGTCGCATATATTTAGTCTATTTCGATTTATTGAGTCTTAAGTGAATAATTAAATTTGCGCTCAAAACTCACGCTCCCGGACTAATTCTGCTGCAAAATGTACCCGCACACAATGTGTTAATTATTATTTTTTTCACAGAATTTTTTGTTTTCTTTTGTGGAACGCACCATAAATCAATTCATATAATTGTGTTGGTAAACGCTTTTGTTCATGCATTTAATAGCTGCTCTAGTAAATATCAAAAGCTTATGATAATGCTGGTAAATTGACCCCTTTTGTTAAGAACATTTGTGACCGTTTTCCCCCTTTTATACTCATAAACGTGTAAACGAAGCATTAGTACTCGTATGCTGGCTAAAGTTGCTGCAGCAAAAGTGTTCCTTTAACTTGCTTAAGTTTGTCTTTTTTGGTCAGTAATTTTGGTTAACCATTATCATTTCTCACTTCCACTGCCCCGTTCTGTCTCTCACTCTCTCTCTCTCTCTCTATGTTCACCTACAACAGTTTAAAGAATATTAAATAAATACAAAATCCTTCTGAGTATTTCTTTAAACGGAGAAGAGGCAAAAGGCTTTAAACCAACAACCTTAGAATACAAGTAAGCAGAGAGAGATAGACTGATAGAGATAGAAAGAGTGCGTGTGAGAGTTAGTTTTGTCAAGGATTTTTGTGTCTGTTCTTATAATAACAACAACGTTGCTTATGTTGATGATGATGATGATGATGATGATGTGGATGATGATGTCTTTTACGTGCTGTTGTTGAACGGCACGTGTTTAGGGTTAAAATAGTAATGAAAACATAAATTGCTTGGTACACCAGAGCCACTACCCTCTCTCTCTCTCTCTCTCTCTCTCTTTCTCCCTCGCTTAACAAAAGCTTTGGTATAATTTTTGAATATTATTTAAATGGAACAATTATAATGCATAAAACGACCAACAATTTGCTGCTGCATTTGGCATAAATTAAATGGGGCATGTGGTAGAGAGTATCTTCGTCGTCTACATCTTCTTCTTCTGCGTGTGAGAAATAGATTTGAATTTGGTTTAAATGAATATGCCAAAGGCATGGAAATATTGCTCTGAGATTATTTATAATATTTGTTTAAAATTATGGCCATAATTTTGGTCATTTGTAAGCATTTGTTAATGTTTTATGCCATAAGGAAAGACATTTTAATTTTAAGATAACAACCGGGTTGTATTGATGGCTCAAGCGTTGTGGAGCGAGGGGAAAAGCAACATATTAGAACCCATAAAATATACTTATTCTTATTATTGGATAATAATAAATCTATTTTAATTGCTTTCGGGAACAAAAAAAGTAATTTGGAATTAACAAATTGTAATGCAGTGTCAATTCTTCCGTTACATTTTCGTTAAAAAAAAAACGTGGCAGCTTTAATAGCTTCTATAGCAGCTAACCAGAGGGCAAAATAATATAGTACCTTTTCTTGGTGCCTTTCGTAATTGGCATTTCTATGCTGTTTAATTAAAAAAATTTAGTGTAGAAAAAACAAAATAATTTAGTACTATTTCTTGGTACATTTTGTAATATATATTTCTACGTTATTTAGTTTGTAAAAGGGCATAATAATGTAGTATTTTTTCTTGTACCTTTTAGAATTTGTATTTCTATGCTGTTTGGTAAGGAAAAGTGCAAAATATGTAGTACCTTTTCATGGTACCTTGTTTCTATGCTGTTTAGTGTAAAAAGGACAAAATAGTGTAGTACTGTATCTCGTTACCATTTGTGATTGGCGTTTCTATGCGATTAAGTCTAGAAAGCAACCTTAAGAGCAATTTTTAATTTGTTGTAAACAAATAAAGTTACATTTAAATTGGCCGGAAAAAAGTACCTTTTTGAAAATTTATATATGTTGTTGGTACTTTTTTTGTTTTTTATTTTTGTGATATCAAAATTAGTAGGTTTGTATCAAAAAAGTGATTTATAGTTTTTAAACGAATAATATTTGGAAAATTATTAATTTGATGCCTTTTTGACACCTTTTGAGATAAGTACTATTAATAATATTTTTAAGGCAAAAGATTTTAGAAAATGGGAAGTTTCAAAAAACGGGTACTCCTTTCTTAGTACTTTTCTTGAGGCGTATTTTATAATATAAAATTTGGAACAGTAGTGCCAATAAAAACATAAAAAAACTGAATTGTAAGCAGCTGAAGAAGACCCTTTTGTAATTATGTACCCTTTCTAGACACTGTTTAGGAATTTGAATCATATACTTATTATTAAAGTATGACCGATAGTACCATTGTTAAGGTTAATAATATGTACTTTTAAAGCATAAAAAATTATTATAGTTTTTAGCAAAGGAATAAAGTATTTTTAAGAATTTGGTGTAAAATTTAGTACAATTGTTAAGGATACAAATATGTGCGTTCCAAAGAAAAAAAATATAATTTTTGGCAAGTGCCTTTTAGAAATTGGTACTTTTTTAGTACTTTTTGTACTTTTGTGGCTTATAATTTAGTAGATTAGTACTTATAATTTCGCTTAAACGAATAAAAACTAATTTTATTGTCTTTGAAAAGGTACCATTAAAAATTGTGTACTTGGTTTGAAATCTTACTAGTTAAGTTGATAAAAGTAGAACCTTTCAAAAGGAAGATTAGGTTAGATTTGGTGGTGCACCTCAGTTAAAGGATGCAGTCCCAATTAAGCCAGTGGTTGGACTCATTGTGATAACAAAAGCATAGAACCTAACCCGGAGATCAAACAGTCTTCATAGGAAACAATTTTTATTCCAAATAAGTACCAAATGGGTTCATATTTTTTCTGGAGAAATTAGTCAAAAGTGATAAAAAATAAAAGGCACAGAAATTTTGTCGTCTAATGGCAAGAGTCTATCGCTAAGCCTTCCAAAGAGTCAATGGCCTGTGATAACTGCAACAGTGTGATGAATTTCCATGCATAGCCTAGCGATACCGCAAGTTCTTTCATGCCGGCAAAGAACTTAAGCCTCTCTGTACATTGGCCGGAGGATATCCAGCTTGCTCGAGGCAATCGGAATATCTATGCCTGGTTTCTGTTCGAAAATTGTGAGTTCCGCAAACCGCTAAAGCCAGTTCAACGCCAAAGCAAGTTTTTTATGGAAAATCTTGCCCATCAACAAGTACTTCAGTATAGTCATGCCCCAATAGAGACGAAAACCATCTATTTTGGAAATGGTACTTTTCAAAAATACTTTTAAAAATTTTTCATTTAAGTAATAATATCGAATATGGTTAATAAAAAAAGAATAGGTTTTTACACTAGCAGTACAGTACTTTTATGGTACTTTTTTAAAACTCTCATTCAAATTTAAGGAAAAATATTATTACCAAAAACCTAAAACAAATAAAATTACAACAGAGAACATAGTTAAGTTTTTATCAGTAAGTTAAAATAACTCTTGGTACTTTTTTAAGTACTTTTCTCAGAGCTTTGATTTAGGTTTTAGAAAATTATACTTTTTCGAAGGTTCTTTCCGGCATTTTTAATTTAAGTTCTAATATCAAATATTATTAATAAAAAAACAAAAGAATAGTTATTTTCAGTAGCGAAAAGTACCTTCTCGGTAACTTTTTAAAGGCTGTTGTTTAATTTTCGAAGAAAATACTCTTACCAAAATCTAAGAAAAATAAGATTAAAAAGGAAGAGTTAGTTTTCTTTTTCAACTGGGTGAAATATTTTTTGGTACTTTTTTAGGTACTTTTCTCAAAGCTTTGATATAAGTTACGGAAAATGGTACTTTTTCGAGGGTGCTTTTCGAAAGTTTTAATTTTATTTTTAATATAGAATATGATGAAATAAGAAAAACAATAGTTTTTTGAGTAGCGAAAAGTACTTTTTTGATATTTTTCTTAAAGCTTTCATTTAAGTTTTAAGGTAAAACCCTTTTACCAAAAACCTAAGAATACTAAAAAGTAGTTAATTTTTTTTTTCAATATGGTAGGTAATATATGCATATTTTGGTACATTTTTGATACTTTTTTTAAAACACTTATTTCGGTTTTAGGGTAAAATACTATTATGAAAAACCTAAGAATAAAAAAGGTAGAAAGAGTGCGTTACTTAGTTTTAATAGGCAAAAGTACAATTTGGTACCTTTTTGGGGACTTTTCTTAAAACTCTTATATTAATTCCCATAACATTCCATGAAGGAACATGGGGACTTTTCTCAGTGAATGAACTGCACCCGATTCTATTTTTAAACTCATTGAAAGGGACCTACAGTTTAACGCCGGCTCCGAACGGCAAAAGCATTTAGAGAAGTTTTTAACAGTATTTGTACTCATAACCAGTTACTAGCTAATGTTGTGAGATGCTACTGATGTCGAAAAAATGTTTTCTTTTTTAAGATGATCTGGCCTGAACGACCTTCTGGTTGGTAGGCGTGTGTCTTCCTATCATACCACAGCGGCACACTCAGACTAAAGTACTATATTGAAACACACGTTAGTAATAAGATCTTTCTAAATTACAAAATAAATGTTTTCGTTTAGTACTTTTTTTTGTTAAGGCTTTAAAAAATATTGTTTGTTTAGTAGCGAAAAGTACCGTTTTGACAGCTTTGTTTCTAAATCTTATTTAAGTTTTAAGGAAAAATACTATTACAAAAAACCAAAAAATCTTTTCAATAGGGCAAAATTACTGTCGGTACTTTTCTTAAAGCTTGGACCCAAGAATAATTAGCTTAAAAGAAAATAGTTATTTTTTTGGTACTTTTTTAGGTACTTCTAAAAAGCCCTTATTTAGTTTTTAAAGCAAAGTACACTTATCAAAAACCTAAGAGTATAAGCTTAGAAGGGGAAGTTCAGTATTTCGTAAAAGGTAAAAGTACTATTTGGTACTTTTTTGGTACTTTTCTGAAAGCTCCTATTAAGTTAAAAAAATATTATTAGGAAAACCGTGAAAATAATACGATATTTAAAAATTCCTGACAAAAGCACATTTTTTCATTCAGTACTTTTTGTGTGTTAAAGCTTTAGAAACTTTAGCTTTTTAAGGCGTGCTTTTAATTTGAATATGAAATAAATAAATGAATAAATCAATGAATATATGAATGATTGAATGTACAATATGAATGAATGAATGAATAAAATGAAAAAAACATTTTTTTTAACGTTTTCATTTAAAACTGTATTTACGGTTGAGTGGACATGTGTGTGCATGTCATAATTTAAAAAAGAAAAAAAAATTAAATATTTTTTAAAACAGGCAAACGTTTTATATTCGTTTTATTTTTCATTTTTTTAGTTTTTAATACAATTCATCATCATCGTCATAGTGGACAGCAGTAGCAGACCGAGCCTGCCACAGCCAAAGCCAAACTGATTTGCGTGTGACTCTCTCTTTTGCTCAATTTTCCCCCCAAAATACATGATGTGCAGCAAATTGTGAAGATTTTTAAAAATATTTTTCATACTTTTTCAGCTATTGTTTCGTTTTATAACAGTTAAGGGCTATTTTTTTTTCCAAACGATGAGTCGGGTAGAGAGCAAAATAGTAAATTAAACAAAAAAAAAAAAAATCTGTGGTCTACTTTTAGGGGTGTATCACGATTGCAAGAACATATTGTACGATTTTGGTATTTTTTTTTTCTTTTACTTTGGCGGCTATTGTTGAAATTCCTTTATGAGGGTTAAGGTGGGACGGGGAGAGGTGGGGTTTTTAAAGCAATTGTTTTTAACCTTAATTTGCATATTAGCTTAAGTGATTGCCAGCCATTACAATATTATTTCAGAGATTTTTTTTCGTTCGTTTTTTTTATTTGTTTGTATTTCGACAAAGCCGTTTGCACTGTTGGTTTTTAAGGAGCAGTTTGTTTTTGTGTTTTTTTTTTGTAAGCCAGTCAGCACCCATTAATTTGCCACAGATTTATTGGTTTTTTATTTCACGAGCTTACTTTCCTCTCATTTTTCTTTTTTGTTTGTTTTTTCTGTTTTCATTACTATTTTAAGCCGTATAATTTGTCATTTTACGTTCACAAATAATAAATGCAATTGATAAGATTTCTTTATTTTATTATTTGCTGCGGTAAACATTATGAAATGTTTCCGTTTTACTTTATTGCTATAGAATTTATGGCATTTTAAACGATTTTCTCTTTTTTTTCGTATTAACTTTTTTGTTGAATTTAGTTGTTTGGCTTGATAAAGGCCAATTTTCGTAATGGGCCACCACAGACTAAAAGGTTGCCAATTTTGGTTTCCCTTTTTTTCTTTTAAAAAGAAGGTAAAATTAAGTTTTAAGTTCTAGAATTTATAAATTATATGCACTATTAACTCTGTAACCCGACTTCAGATATGTAATGAAAATGATACGGTGTCGTATACGTTATAAGTAATAGTAGTACATGAGAGAAAACATAATAATCATACGCTGTGTGGTACTAAATAAGCTGTTGCTTTGGTTAAGAAAGGGAGAGAGAGAATTTATTTGTTTGTAACCAGTGTTGCCAATTTAGCGCCTTTCGCGCTATATTTAACGCGTTTTAACTACCAAAAAATCACATTTCTCTCTCTAGCGCTTTTTTCAAAAAACGCGCTAAGTTAGCGCATTTCTATTTGAAACTTTATAAGAAATAGACTTATTTATTCATATAAACTATGGAACTAAAATGCTTTGCGTTGAGAAAATTACTTTATTCCAGATGGTATTTGTACAAAAATCAATAAAAATCATTATTTTGAAATGTGTCTCAAATCAAAGGGTCAATTTTTCAAGACTTATAAGTCATTTGAAACCAAATAAAAATATGAAATACTTTTAAGAAAAAAGCTAGAAATTGTATTTATTTAATTGCAACACTAAACATTGTTGTTATTATTAGATCCTTTAAAGATCACAGGGGGATCATAGGGCCATACAAATTCTTTCTCTCTGCACCTGTTTAAAGCCAATGATCTAATCTGTCTCCAAGTCAATCTGTTTTCTCTAGGAATGGGTTTGCCTTTCAATTTTTCTGCTTCGCTGAGAGTTTCATTCAATGCCCAGTTTTGTTTACTCGTAATTTGCTTTCCTAAGAGTGTGACCAATTCATTTTCTTCTCACCACTTCCTTCATTACAGGAACTCGGTGTGATCATGTTTCTGAGCAGAATATTTCCAAAATGCACCGTAGTCAGCGGTTTATAAGGGGTGTTTTTTTATAGAGATATAGAACTTTAAGTTGCAATAAAACAACGATGGATTATTCGATTGACCTGGATTTTATTTATCCGAAAGATAATCTTGTGGCATTACATTTGAAATATTATTTCTGGCATATGACCGCCACAGCTGGCGCGGATGTAGTCCAATCTGGACATCCAATTTTCGATGAATTTTTCCAACATTTGTGGCCGCATATCGGCAATAATATAGCGTATGTTGTCTTCCAAATGGTCAAGCGTTTGTGGCTTTATATAGCTCCACGGAAAGTAGTTTAGCGGTGTTAAATCATAAGATCTTGGAGGCCAATTCACAGGTCTAAAACGTGAAATTAGGCGGTCACCAAACGTGTCTTTCAATAAATCTATTGTGGCACGAGCTTTGTGACATGTGGCGCCATCTTGTTGAAACCACATCTCCTGAACATCATGGTTATTCAATTCAGGAATGAAAAAGTTAGTAATCACGGCTCTATACCGATCACCATAGACCGTAATGTTCTGGCCATCATCGTTTTTGTAAAAGTACTGACCAATGATTCCACCAGCCCATAAAGCGCACCAAACAGTCGGTTTTTCTGGATGTAACGGTCTTTCCATATACACTTGAGGATTACCTTCATTACAAATGTGGCAGTTTTGTTTGTTGACGTAGCCATTCAACTAGAAGTGTAGCCATTCGATAGAAGATTTAATGTCGAGATCTTACTAAAGACTTCGGGTCTAACCGACAAGAGGTTATTGGCAGTGTCCTTAAGGTTTATACCAGAATGCTAAGTAGAGTCCGGAGTGTCAGATGGAAATCAGTCTAATGAAGCTTTTGCATACTACCAACTAGTCTACCATGGCACTGTATCAAATTCAAAGCCAACTATGTTGATAAACCTCTCCGTGATTCCCTAAAGAACAGTTGTTGCGTTAAAGACAGGTGTTATGCCGACAAACTAGAGGCAATAGAGCTCTTGAATGCCAACATTCGTGGTGCCATTGCCCAGGTACGACCCCAGATATTCGACAAAGTTTTCGAATAGAGCACTGAGGCCAGCCGCGGCAGCCATATGAATGAAATAATAAGTAATTTTGAACCGGGGCAATTGTACTTCAAAACAAAAAAATAAATTTGGTAAAATATCAAACCGTTTTTATTGTATTGCATTTTTAAATTTCAACTTTTATTCGATTAAAAAATTTCTTTTAAAAGAATAACAAATTATTTTCAAATTTTTTTGTAATTTCTTTTGTTTTCTTTCAAAAATCTTTTTTATTTAAAATAAAAATAGTTTTTTAATACATTTTTAATTCATCTGCTTAGAGCATATTTATCAACAGCCTTAGTTTAATCATTTAATCCATTTCTGTGTAAAACATCTTTAGCAGGTGATTATATTCTGTCTCTTTCGCTCTCACTCTTTGTGTCAAAGCATGCAAATACATGTCTTACAAAGATTGCTTTTTATTTTTATTTTTTATTTATTTTTTTTGTAAAGCATACTTTTCTGGCTCATGATAATACAGGCCTTATTTACAACGTAATTTGCTTTTTAACAACAAGTACTAACAATAACAACAACAACAGCAGTAGCAAAGGCAACAATTGATTTCTTATGCTAACAAGTAAAAAGCAATTTAGTTTATCAAAATAACAGAAAACAGAGAGACAGAGAGACAGTGTTGCCACCTTCTGTGTAAGTGCACATATTGTGTGTGTAGCCTGTTTGTAATTAGCTTTGTGTGTAATTTTGCTTTTTGTTTACCATTTTCTTTAAATCATCGACAGGCAAAGAGCTGCTCTTCTCATTTCTTTTCACACGTACGCACTCACTGGCATAAGCAAAAAATAAGCAAAAAAAGGCAGAGAAGTACAAAGAAAACAAGTGGCAAATGGAGTGCAAAGTGGCCTGAGTGAGAGACTCTGAAGTCACTACCAAAATTCTAAAAGTATAATCGCTATATTTTGAATTTTTTAAGTTTGACATACGAAATTTTCTAATTTGCAAACAAACCGAAATCAATCATAAAAATACAAAAACTAGACTGTTAAACATGGAGGAAAATTTGGGGTACAGTCTTGAGTGGCTGGTTACGATAATTCAATTGTATTTCTTTGGTAAAGTGCACAAAATTTGTTTATCTCAATACTCAAAAAGAAAAAAGAAGAGAAAAAGAGTATCTCAGGCAATATTGTATTCTCTCGAGACAACAATCAAAAGCAAACACCGGGTAATGCAAAGGTTCACTTAATCCGTACCTGACCAAAACTTACAAAGACATCTGCACAGAGCTCAGAACCTAACATAACTGATCATCTTTAGAAGGAATTGGCTAGGAGAGTTTGTCACTAAAAGTCTAACACCCTAGTCCAGCTTAAGACGACATTATTCAAAGTAAAGAACTCCATTGAGCCGAAAAGAATGCTCAAGTCATAGGCACTTGCTGACTGTCCTGCATTACAAAAAAAAGAAAAAGGAATGAAGTTCAGAGAACTTAATGTGGATCGCTTTAGGCCTGAGCTGGCAAAATTGAAGTTGCCGTCAACTGGGAACAAGACCGAACTGCAATTGTGATTGTATGAGGAGTTTCAACGGCGGGGCATTAACGTTGATACTCACGTATTTGCTGATGAGGAAGAGCCTGAGGTGAGTGCCCTTTCAGCAAAAAGTAATACTGATACCAATGTACTGCTTGCCGCTATGATGGAAAAAATGCAACTACAAACTGAGAAACTGAGAAGCTGATATTGAAAAGCTCATGGAAAAAATTAATACTGTGGCGTTTGCACAAAAAATTTCCAAAGCTGATAATGAAAAACTGTTGGCGCTGGTACAGGAAACTTCGAGAGCCGATAGTCAATAACTCCTGGCTGAGGTACGCGAAACTTATAGAGCCGATAACCAGAATTTTTTGACAAAAATTGAAACAAAACTTGAGGAACCTTCTACTGAGGTACGAGATATTACTAAACAGCTTGAGCACAAATTTGGAGAAACAACTGAGCAATTACGTGAAATATATGCGACGTTAAGCAAAAGGATAGATAGATAGTGTGGAGACAAGAATGAAACATTTTGAGAGAACTCTTGAATTGAATATAATGGAAGAGAAAATCAACAGTCTGCAGTGCCAGCAACCGGAACCAGTGCGTATTGTACCAGAAGTTTCTAGCTGAATAAAAAAAACCTTGCTTTGATGCTAGCTCACCGCTGTCCGTATTTAAATTCCAATTCGAGACATTTGCCAACAGAAATAGATGGGACGATCAAGAGGAACTAATTTTGGCGTTAAAAGGTGCTGCAGCAGAAATTTTAGAAATCATGCCAGCCAGCTGCAGAAACACGTACAATGATGTAATGGTGGTGCTATAGCGTAAATTTGGCGACGAACACATACCGTACCGCATGGAGTTAAGGTGCCGAACACAGAAGGCTAATGAGACGCTTCAAGCCTTTGCAATGGATGTCGAAAGATTGGTGCAGTTAACTTATCCAGGGGAAAACCATGCACTAGTAAGTCATCTGGAGCCCGTAGCCTTCGTCAACGGCTTACGAGACCCTGATGTTAAACTAGCTGTATGTGCAGAACACAAGACGACCTTTGCAGATACTGTGGCGTTTGCACTGGCTCAGGAGACAGCTGGCAGCTCGCACGTTATCAAAGCCACAAATACACAACGTACATAAACTAGAAGTTGAGGCAAAGAAAGATGATGAGATCAACAGAATAGAAGAGCTGGTAAAGCGGTTCCTAGCCGAGTAGAGATCAAAATTGAAGTGTTTTAACTGTGATAAGAGCGGCCACTTTCAGAGAAACTGTAAAGCGCCACGCAAGAGATACAGATCCGTTTCATCACCGAGAAATAATAAACGGGCCAACTACCATCAAACAACAAAAGAGTGCCCGTTAAATTAAAACAAGCTAGCACTGAGGGGCAAGAGCTAGCTCCCAAAAGCTCTCTATCAGTGATGCAGAAAAATAACAGCAACCTTACAGCGTACGGCACGATAGACACCGTTGTTTGATTAGACACTAATTGTTTGATTATTGCATTCTAAGTATTCAAACAATGCTTTGATCGATTATTTTTGTGTTCCTGACGAAACTCACTTGGATCATTAAGGCTCATTTTTTTTCGCCGTCACTCCTCCAGGGAGCACATTGGCTTTCCACAAAACATTTATTGCTTTGTTTCAGTTTCCTTAATCCAATTTTATATTTTTAAGCTAAGTAGTTGATTAATCCGCTGTAGCTTCCTCCATATGATTTTTTTGCATAGTGGTGAAGGTCCTTGCTAATTGGTTGTGAACTTTACTTTAGCATTGTAATTTTTTCCCAGTAGGTGGCGCGTGTTTCCTGATCATTCGTCTGATGCTTGTCATCATTGCCAGAGGTATACGGGAAGATCAGGGGGGCTTTTTTTTTTCTTTATATTTTATATGGAGTTGTGTGAAGGGAAGTTGAAGCCTTTTTTTATTATTAAATACTCGGAACCACAATAAAATTTTTGTCTAAGACTCATATACAATGTATTTTTAAGACCTCGAAAAATCTATACTCTATACTCTCTATACTCTTCTATAAAAAAGGCTCCTGTATATTCGTAAAAACAAAATTGTGTGTCATTTTTCTTCAGGTGTGTAATTTTGATGCCGGTTGTGTGTAATTCGCAATGCTGTTGGTGGCAACACTGCAGAGAAATAAAAAGCAGTGTTGCTAACTTTTTGTGATCAAAACGTGCAGACCTAGTACTCAAAAGGCGCTAAAAAGCACTAAATTATAATTTATGTCACTAAAGGGTCCACCAAATAAATTTTTTTTTTGAAAATGCTATAAAAAAAAACTACTGAGTATTTTCTCACATTTCTCTTTTTACTCGAAAATACAATCCTTCCGGTTAATAATGAAAAATAATTTCATTCAAATGGCTGCCTCGGCTGGCCATGCAGTAGCCTACACGATCGGCGCAATTTTTAAGCACATTATCGAATGTGTGCAGCTGTATTTCACCAATGGCCTCACGAATATTGTCTTTTAAACCGTCAATTGTCTCTGGCTTGTTGGCGTAACACTAATCTTTGACGGCACTCCACAATAGTCCAACGGTGTCAAATCGCAGCTCTGAGGTGGCCAAATATGCAAATATTCTCACTTTTAAATTTTTGTTAACAAAAACTCATTCAACATGGCCCGATAACTATCGCCATTGACTGTAACGACCACTCCTTGCTCATTTTCAAAGAAAAATGGGCCAATTATACCTCTGGTCAAAAATCCGCACCAAACAGTGACTCGTCTTGGGTGTATCGGCTTTTCAATGTATGCGTGCGGGTTTTCTGTGCCCCAAATGCGACAATTTTGCTTGTTTACATACCCGCCAAGATCAAAATTAGCTTCATCTGTAAAAGATGATTTTTTTTTTTCGCAAAATCGGCATCTTCTCTAAGTCGATCTCAGGCCCAGATTCCCAGCGTTGTTCAAGCGTATACACAATCATATTCGTTCAGCGGAAGGATAAAACTGATTATCTGTCAAATCTGACATGAGCTAAGTGTTACCATTCACGAAATAGATATTAGATGAAAAAAAACGTTAGATGGCGAACCCTATATGAATCAACCAAGGCTAATAACACAAAAATCTTCCGAATTCTGAATCAGAAATTTGGGAAATGTCCCGGAGATTCCAGCACTGATATCCAGAACAGATTGGACGTATTCAGGCCGACTGATAGGACTATAGGGCGTTCTCTTCCGTTCCGGCATTTATAAGCCACTGTCGACGGTGGATTTTGAAAATTTTCTGGGCAGAAACCAGATAACACCAAGTTTTTTTAATGAAGGAAATGGACTGGGCATATTCTGAGGAAACCAAACTACGACTTAGTAAAACTACCAATTGAATGGAACTCGTAGATAAGCAAAAGAATGGGAAGGCAAGCCCATTACAGGAAAGGACAGATTGAAAGAAAAGCCCATAGCATGACTGGATATCAGATTAGATCATCGACTTTAGATAGGAGTAAATGAAAAGAATTCGTTATGGCTCTGTGATCCCCTTGGGATTTTTAAGGGTGTAATGACAACTAAGTTTAGTATTTTGATTAAATAATTAAAATTTTTAGTTTGCCTCTAAAATGACTTATAAGTCTTGAAAAATGTGCTCTTAGATTTGAGATACCGTTCAAAAACCCTATTTTTATAAATTTTTTCACAAATATTATCTGGAATTAAGTGATTCTTACAGCAGGAAGCATTTTAAGTCAATAATAGTTTATATGAATTAATGAGTTTCTTGAATTAATAAAATTTTTATTTCTTATAAAAAATTGCAAGTAGAAAAGCGCTAAATTGGCAACACTTATAAAAAGCCTGAGTAAAAGAGTGAGAGAGAAACAGTACAGACACAGATGAGAGGGCCATAAGCATAACTAAACCTTAAGATAAACTGCATTAATATTAAAATGAGTAAGTTTAGAAAGAAAATCCTAATAAAACGTGGAGTTAGGAAATAAACCAAACAATAGAACAAAAAGAAATAAAAGTAAGAAAAAAATAGAGAAGAACAGAATAAATCTTTTATTTGCAATTTTCTAAATTTGCAAACATTTTCAAATTACTCAATGAACGTCGAACAAATTTCTTTTTTTTTAGAGTTTTTTCTTTGCTTTTATCTCCTTTTCTATGTTGACGATTGCACATAACGGATAATATTAGTATTCTTTTCTATTATTATTGTTGTTATTGCTAAAGTGTGTGTTGTGTGTGAACGTGTTTCATATGCATAAGAGTATCTTACTTGTGCTATTGTGTATGTTTGCAGAATATTAAATGCAATAGCAGCAGTATGAACGAAAGAGAAAAAAGGGAAGAACTACTAATGTTGATACTCACATGATGCTGATAAACATAAAATCTCAAGCAAGCACACGCACAAAAAATTTCTACAGTATTGGCCAATAGTATGCAAAGAATTTACTCCCGCATGCCTACTATATAGGATAATAACATACCTTCGAACGTTTGGCAAACATATCTCTGATAGAACATTCGAAAAAGACTATTTGAAGCGAAACCATAGAGTTCACCCGTCGCTCAGTTTGTGGTAACAAGTTTTCAATAAACAGCAATATCTAGAGCAAATAACTATGCTTTGCTCTCTTCTGCTTTTCCCTTTAGATTTGTTTTCGCATTTTTTTTTTTTTTTTTTTGTCTCTTACTGCTAAAAACTAGAGAAATTGTTTAGTTGATTCTTTAATGAAACAAAAAAAAGTTAAATTAAAAAAATAAAAATAAAAGAAAATCAGCATATACCCGCTACGCGTTTTCATGCCTCGCTGTTTCAGTGACGACTTAAGCCAAGAGCTTAACAAATTTCTTATGAAATGAACAGCAATGTTCTACGTTTGGTTAAGCACTTTTCTTCGGCCAAAAAACTATCTTTGTTTGGAAAATTCTCTGTTAATAGCGAACAAACGCTTATTGTGAATCTCAGGTTAAGTGGGTTAATATTCAGCCACCTTGCCCTATATGAATCCTTGTGCGGTTCTTCTTGATGTATCGCTGTCCTCCGTTAAGCTGAGGCAGAAGTACTAATTGGCCGCTGATAGATCCTAAGCAGAGGGAAAATCTTGCTTCATTGCGAGACTCACCTGGCATGACAAGATGGTAGGCACACTAATAAGTTGTTTAAATTGGATCTTGTAAATATCTTCTCTAAGGCGTCTATCCTCACTGAGCACTGCGTTATAGGCAGGCACTCGCTTAAGGTTGCGCTTAGCGGCGAATGATTACTGTCCACATAAATAGGTTAATTACACTTGGCTTGCTATTTCTCGATAGCCTATCGGAACTATTGACTATAGATATCATTACATTGTTGGGCTGATTTCCGATGTTTTTCGCAGAATGTACTTCTATGTGAGACCACAGAATGATCGTTAAGCCTGGTTAATCAGGACCTGGCGTCTAACATAGGAGCCTCGCTTCAGATGTGATATCACAACTGGCCGCTATGTGTGCTCAAGTGTCAGCGAGTCTGCCACTCTTTCCTAACCTAACCTTTCCAGCTTCCATATATGCAATTATGTAATTGCTTTTGGGCCTCTTCTTATTTCTGCGTCACCTTTGCGCCTGGCTCCTACCTACTTCATATTCTTAATCAGTCTCATCTTGAGCATATTGGCTTTCCACAAAACATCCATTACTTTGTTTCAGTTGCTCTAATCAATTTGATCTCTCAAGCTAAGTAGACGATTAATCAACTCTAGCTTCATCCATATGATTTTGCATAGTGGTGAAGATCCTTGCTAATTGGCAGTGAACTTTACTTTATCATTGTAATTTTTTTCCCAGTAGATGGCGTGTTGTCTTGATCATTCGTCTGATGTTTGTCATCATCGTTTGAGGTATGCGGGAAGGTCAGGGTCAGGTTTTCTCTTTATTTTTTAGATGCAAATGTCTGGAGGGAAGTTGAGGCTTCTTTATTAAACAGTCAAAACCACAATTAAGGTTTTCTATGTCGCACTCTTCTGGGGCTGGAATCAGGGTCGTTTGTATTGTTATGAGTGCGATCTAACCACTACCCCACTTCACACTTCTTCAATTGAGTTATTGCCCCAGTATACTTCTTTCGATTTGGTAGCTTCGTTAATTTTGGCCATTGCGTTATTACAACATCTTGAGTTTGTGTTCGTGCAGCTTGTTACTGTTAATTTTTTAACCACTTTGTTGATAATTATGCCCCTTACTGTAGATTGAAACATTCAGTCTGGCATGTCTTGCATATGTTCATCTTTCTGAATTTCTATAAACAAATATTGAGAGTAGACTTTTATAAACACGCACACACACACACACACACAACTCTCAAATATACACAGACATTTAGCAAACAACTAAAAGTATGCAATGAAATATCAAAATGTTGCACAAATGACTATTTTTACTGTGTGTCTGTCTAGCAATTGTGTGTGTGGGATTATTATCCAAAGAAAACAGCTGAAAGAAGAAGAAAATTTGTTGCTTTTTATGCTTAAGTATGGAAAATATTTGGCATGTGTGTGCGTGTTTGTCTAACAAATGCACATTTTTATTAGAATTTTGATACACTCACATACATTTACACATACATATGAAGATAAACATTCGTATAGAAATTCTTAGTAAATTTTCAAGTTAAAAAATTGTAGGAAATTGTTATTGCCGTTGGTTGTTGTTGTTAATGTAAAGCAAATAAAGAAGCAAACTGAGTAAAAGAAAGAGTAAAGAGAAGACTCAAGCGTTGCAGAGGAAATAGAAAATGATACGTAAAACTATTTGTCTGATATTTTTACATAAAATTTAAACAATTTTTATAAAAAAAATAGAAGAAAAAAATTAGAAAACTAGAGCACAGATCAAATGTTAACAGATTCAAAGTTGCTGCTTATGATGCAAATGCAATTGTTGATGGTATGTAGTAGTAGTAGTAGTAGTAGTAGTAGTAGTTGTTGTTGTTGTTGTTGTTGTTGTAAACATTAAAGCCAGAAAACTACTTAATGTTGTCATATTACAAACACTCGCACTTAGTTTTTTCCAAGAAATTTCATTTTTAGTGTATCACATACGAGTACCAAATATAGAAGCATGGCTAAGATTTTTATAAACTTTTTTTTGTTTTTGTTTTTATTTTTTTGCTGCAGATGAGACCAATTTGTGTAATAGAATTGCATATAAAAATATAATTTCAGATAATTTCTATATTTTTTTTTTGAATTTAAATGCAAAAGAAAGAACGAATTGGCAAATTACAGAACTAAAACTAAAAATAAAAAATTGAAATTTTTCTCTTTGTGACAATTTTAATTGGTTTACAAAAAAAAGAGGAAAAATTATTTTAAAAAATATTCAAAAATAAAATTTTTACAAGAATGTAATTTAACCATACACAGTAAGACTATAAGAAAGGTTGCATGTTCTGCTCTGGTGACTTCAACATGCCATCAATATCTTGAAATCATTTGGTCGACGATGTAAACTTCAAGCAGTGAAGCATATTTTGACTTTTTAAACAGTTTGTACGATATTGGCGTTTTTCAAATTAATGGCGTTTTCAGTCCTAGATTTAATGTTTGTGAATGACGAAGATGGTTGCAGTATAAGCCGATCTGATCCAATTACAACTCCTGAGGATAGATATCATCCTACTATTGAATTAATTTTCAATAAACCAACTGACTGCAAAGAAGTTTTATCATTTACACGTGCTGACTACAATACCTTAAACAAACTCATTGAAAATACGTACTGGGTTTAATATTTTGTTATCATCCTCCGATTCTCTTTTCAAAATTTCCGAACTATCTTACGATAAAATTTAAACTTTTATGGCATCATCAATACCAAGACGAAAACGAAAATTATCTTCTGGGCTCCTTTTCAATAATAAAGCACTAAGTATCACTCAAAATAGAAAGAATAAATACTCTAGAAAACATCGGGTGGGCTATCTATCGGTTTAAGTTTTAACCAGCGTTTATTTCGAATCTGGCAATACTTATGCTTTCTCTTCTGTCCCAAAATTCAGTAAACTATCTCCACTGAACGAAATGAATTGAGTTACGCTTCTGCAATATTGGGATTTATTGGAAACTTATATCCAAAACAAAGACAAGAACCCACAGAGCCCAACATACGCAAGTTTGTTGTTAAGATGTACGCGTACTCGTATAGAGCGTACACCCGAAAATATCGAAAATGTTGTACAGAATTGAACATATCTCGCATAAGTTTACATCGAATTTTCATTAAAGGATTCGGTATGAGGCCTTACTAAGTTTAATTGGTAAAGAGTTTAAGCCGCATGACCAACCGCTTTATTCTCGTTTCTCTAGAAGAAGAAGAACAAATAGCGCACAGTATACGAAAGTTTATTGCTAATGTTCGTGAAACTGGTTTCATTGTCGATGCGCCAAGACGTAAGAGTGCTCGTGGATTGCGTACACCCAAAAATATTGAAGCTGCGGCTGACAGTGTGCGTGAGAATCCATCGTTCTCAAGAATAGAACATTTTAAGTATCAGTTTACGTCGAATTATCCGAAGAGATTTTGCCATGAAGCCTTACTAAGTTCAATTGGTTCAAGAGTTGAAGCCGCATGATCGTCAGCTTCGTTTTGGATTTGCTAGATGGGTCAACGAGAAGCTGGTGGAGCGGAAACATCATTGGCCCATATATATTTGAATATAAGGATGGCGTAAGCATTACGGTCAATGGAGACACCTATTGCACAATGATAACCGATTTTTTTGTATTCGCTCTATATGGTATTAATGTGAACGATGTTTGGTTTTAACAGGCTGGTGCAACTTGCCACACATCTCATGCTACAATCGATTTATGGCGTCAAACGTTTGATGGCCGTTTAATTAGTCGAAATGCTGATTTCAGTTGGCCGCCAAAAAGCTGCGATTTGACACCGTTGGACTATTTTCTGTGGAACGCTGTTAAAGGCAAGTGATATGCCGACAAACCAGAGACAATTGAGAATTTGAGGGCCAACATTCGTAATGATATTGACGGGATACGAACCCGTACACTCGAAGAAGATCTCGAAAATTGGTACGTTCGAATGGGGTACTATGAGGACAGACACGGCAGCCATATAAATGAAATAATTCTTCATTTCTAACCGGAACAATTGTACTTCACAACAAACAAATACATTTGCCAAATTCCAACCGTTTTTATTTTAAGGCATTTTTATATTTAAGCTTTTAAATGGCCCACCTAATAAAACATGTTTGTTATTGTTCGATAGTGTCCAAGCTTCTGCCGTAATATAAGAGGACAGAAATGGTAAATGTTTTAAAGAGCGTGAGAAACGAGGACCACGACACCCTCAGACCAACAAAGTCGATGTCAGCAGCATGATGCTCTTGTAGAGCATTATGTCCTGGCGTCTAATAAAAGGTCGATCGCAGGCCCAGATTCCCAGCATTGTTCAAGCGTATACACAACCATATTCGGTCAGCGGAAGGATAAAACTAATTATCTGTCAAATCAGACATGAGCTAAGTGTTACCATTCATGAAATAAGCACTGGTTGAAAAAAAAAAAAAAACGTTAGAAGGCGGACCCTCTATTTCACACCTACTGATTGTCTTAATATTCAAAAGTCATTTATCACAGTACATTTTGGATTTGCTCGGCAGGAAAGACCATAAGTACTTACTAATTAATCGATTCTTTGAGGCTTTGTTGCAATGTGACTTAGGTATTATTGTCCCATTTTGATTAAAGAAAACGAACACAATTTATTTTATTACAAAAATGAAAAAAACTTAAAGTGTACTTTACTTAAAATACTGATTTTGAATAAGAATTTCGAAAAAAGGAAGAGTGGAGTGCAATTAGCAATATTAGAAAATTGTTTATTTGGTGTGTGTCTTAGCTAAATTTAGTGAAAAATGTGAACTGGAGGATTTTGATATGGAAACTGAAAATTTAGCAAAGATACCTTAGAAAAAAATTTAAAAAAAAAATTTCTTTTAACCATACATTTTTGATCAGATACAGTGACAAAACTGGCTGAGAACTCCTGACAATATAATAATTCAGTCAAATACACTGAAAGAAAAAAACAATAGTTTTCTTCGATACTCGGACGAAAATTACGAGTGTAAAACAACACGCAATATACACGATAAAATATTGAAAAAAGGACATATAATTTCTATACATTTATGAATGGGTTGTGTGAAAGAAATGGCTTGGAACCCCTGACATCGTGGTTTTTAAGCCAAATACATGGAAAAAATTTGAAAAGAAAAAATTTTTTTCAACCATACATTTTTGATCAGATACAGTGACAAAACTGGCTGAGAACCCCTGACAATATTATAATTCAGTCAAATACACTGAAAGATTGCCGAAAAACAAAATTTTACTTCGATACACAGAAAAAAATTCCAAATGTAAAACTTCACGCAATATACACGAAAAAAATTTAAAAAAACATATAATTTCTAAGCATATATGAATAGGTTGTGTGAAAAAATGGCTTGGAACCCCTGACATCGTGGTTTTTAAGCCAAATACACGGACAAAAAATTTGAAAAAAAATTTTTTTTTTCAACCATACATTTGTGATCAGGTATAGTGACACAACTGGCTGAGAACCCCTGATAATATAATAATTCAGTCAAATACACTGAAAAAATTAAAAAAAGTAACACTTTACTTGGATACACTGACAAAAATTTCAAATTTAAAAAATACACGAAATACAGACGAAAAAAATTGGAAAAAAAAACATAATTTCTATACATTTATGAATAGGTTGTGTGAAAAAAATGGCTTGCAACCCCTGACATCGTGGTTTTTAAGCCAAATACACGGAAAAAAATTTAAAGTCTATTTATATTAGATACTCAAAATTAAAATTTTTTGTGAATATAGCCTATAGTCTCTCATGGAATCACCCATATGCACATATTTTATGTTTTTAAAAACATTCGAGTATAGTGCTTGACATACAACACAAATTAATGTTGTTATGTCACTTGTACGTGTGGTTGTTCATTATTATACATATGTACTATGTATGTATGAATGACTGAATGGTTGATTGTTATTTGTTCATGGTTTATTTCATTTTTCTCATGTTTATTTTCCATTACTGTTTTCATTTTTAATAGAAATGCTGTGTGCGGTCTACAGTTTTACATGAGTTTTAAATTATTTTTTAAATTATTTATTAAAATATTAATGATTATACGCTGATGATGAGGGTAGTGGTGTTGCTGATGATAATGATGTTGATGATGATGATATATATTTACATACATCAGTGTAAATGACAATGATGTTGTTAAATTAAAACAAAATAAATAAATAAAATGATGATTAAACAGTTATCGCAAGGCACCCTTTTTCTTTAATTTGTTTTTCGTTCTCTCTCTCTCGCTCTCTCTCTCTTTGTTTCTAGATGTCATGTGTGGCTTAATATGGGCAGTAAACTTTTTAATTAATATTTTTATTAAGAAACTACCGTCTAAAGAATATGGTTTAACCAACACTGTATTTGTATTTATATTTGTATTTGTATTTGTATCAATAATAATAACAATAAACCACAAAACCAACAATAATAATAATAATAAAAACAACAACAATAATCAACGAAATCTGCCCCTAGTACTTAAAACCAAACCAAATCCGTCAATTTATTTATTCAATTGGAAAATGTACTTGTAATGGTAAAATAATTGATTACATGCGCTATTAAAAAAGGGGGAAAAACACAAAAAAGAAGGCAAAGTGTAAAAAGCGATATTTTAATTATATATTTTTTACAACACAACAACAACAAATTTAATAAAAATATAAGTAAATATTTAAAATGAAAATATTCTTTTGCTAATTAAAATGAAAAAGGATTTGCATTTTAAATTCCTGTTAATACGCTTACAATTTGATTACTTCGCGGCATTTAATATAAAAGATTTTGATTTTATTGCAAAAAATCCTTTTTTACTTTTGTACAGCATATGCAGCTATAAGCTCATGGTAATTTATTAACTTCTTTATTCCCTCAAAACAAAAAAAAAACAAAAAAATTGTAGGGCTTTAAAAAGAACCTAATCTGGTCCCGGCCACCAGTCCGGAGACATTTGAGTCTGAAACTGGTCATAGCATTCGTGCTACTAAGCCTGATCAGTGGTAGTTTCGTACCACGACAGCTAGGAATCGCAGGGATTTCAGTCCCTGTTTGACTTGGGTAGGCCTCCTTGTGGAAGCTTCCTGGTAACTGTAGTTTTATACCAAATCACTGGTAGAGTGTGTGCTCGGTGTGGTGTTACACACTTAACAGAATGCCATGAGATCGGCTAGAGTTAAGGTAATATCCCAAGATGTGAAGGCTTGTTGTATCCATGTGGTGTTACACACTTAACAGAATGCCATGAGATCGGCTAGAGTTAAGGTAATATCCCAAGATGTGAAGGCTTGTTGTATCCAAGCAACACTCACCTGGTACTCACTGCTGATTTTCATCGGACATAGGAGGGGAGTGAATGGTGAACGTATTATTCACCCGTGCCGTGGGTACGATGGAATGTGCCAATGCTGCTTAAGGCTAGATTGTCGCCAGGTAGACCACCGGTCATTAGGGCTGGCTGGCTCATTTTGGCTTGTGGTTTACAACGGAGGTCAAATACCGCGCGATATCTATGATCTTGAGGATGAGCAGAAGATTAAGCAGAGGATTAAGCAGAAGGCGACTGGTGTGATAGGAGGCATCAGACATATCCTAAGAAGGGAATTGACGACTTAGCAGTCGTGCTTCACGGACTTTATACGATAGATTATATGTTGTATGTGCAACATATGGACAGTCCAACCTGTTAATGCTCGGCATGTGTTCCGGTTTGTTGAACAGTGTCGACTAAAGCCCTGCAGGTGCTGGTAGGTGTAGTAACACTTTACTTGGAGTTGGTATGGCTTGCTGTTGCGTTTAAGATCTATAGAGAGCTGCTGCTTCTTGAGACTGATTGGGTTTCTGCTTCTGATCTGGCAAATATGCGTGACAGGAGTCTTTTATCCATTCTTAATGGGACAATTGTCGGGAGATGACAGGCACGTTAGACGGTCAGCGGCAAGGGAAGGGTGACGTATGGCTTCATGTCTGATATTAGGTTTTTGTTGTATCTCCAAGACTTTGGATTTGGTTTGAGTCTGGGTTCCTTGCTGACGGGTTTGGCTCGCTTGGTGTATTTTTGCATAGGAGGGGCCTTCTAGTTGTGGGATGGAATAGGAGGATTTATGGTACGTGTTAGTGAAGTGTTCAATCTACGATGACATCAGAGGCTTAGGGGCGACACTACGAGCCAATCTTTCTAGGTCCTCCAGTTTCTATGCGAGTGTAGACAAATGTCATACGCATAGTCCAAGTCTTCGAGTTGACGTGAGAGACTCCATGTGATCCCTCTTCTTTTCTAACAGACTTTGTTCATTATGTCATCCAGCACGTTGGTGAATAGCTGATGTGATAGTGGACATCCTTGTTTAACTCCAGCATTGGTGTGGAATGGTTGGCTGATGTTTCCGGGTGAGGAACTGAAAGTTCTGCATCCTCATACATCGCTCTAATTATTCGAATTATCTTCTGGGGTACTCCTTTGGTTCTTAGTGCTTTCCATATAGAGGTTGGCCTGATGGTATCAAACGCTTTCTTGAAATTGACGAACAGTAGATACAGGGGTGTACGTTCAAGGGTGGACTGTTCAATGATTATTCGTAAAGTGTTGGCGTGATCTACGCAGCTTCTATTCGGTCCGAAGCCAGCTTGTTCGTCTCACAGTATGTTGTCTATTCTGCTCTGAAGCCTCCCCTGTATTATGACTGTAAGTATCTTATTTATGCTGTAGAGTAATTCCTCTCCAATTATTACAGTCTTTCAAGTCGTCACTTTTTGGTAACTTTATGATGATGCCCTTCTTCCACGTAGGACGCAGCCTCTCCTTCTTCCATACTGATGTGATGTGAGGCAGAAGAAGTTGAGCTGTGGTTTGAATGTCAACAAGTAGAGTTTCCGCTGGTAGTACATCTTCGCCTGCCGCCTTATTATTTTTCAATTTACCAATCGCCTCTTTTATCTCATTCATATTGGGAGGGTTGCATGGTAGGAGAGATGTACTCAATTTAAATTGGGAAGGAAATGTAGAGGAATGGATATAGTCTTACTATCGGATAGTCAGTCTGACAATCTGAGCACTTGGTTCTATGAGATTGATTGATTGATTGATTGAAATCTAGTTTGGTAATGTCTGGATAGGCTGCACCAGCTGGACAGGGGCAATAAGGATAACTTATGCTGGGTTATTATTTGGGCGTAATAACTCGTGGATTTAGCATCATGATAACGCAGCATCGCACAGTGCCATCATTCTTCGAAATTTTTTGACGCAAAAACCAACAAATACCATCCAGAAGCCAATACACCTAATTTGGCTCCCTGTGATTTCTTACTGTTCAATAGCGTTCAAAAACCATTGCGAGGAACGCGTTTCAGGAGCCGAGAGGAAATAATGAAAAAATCGCAGGAAGCACGGATGGATATACCGAATATAAAAAATGTAAATGTTAGCTATCACGCCAAGATTTAGCGGGAAATCAACAACAGATGTACCAACTTAACAAAAAAAAAAAAAAAATTTAAATCGGAAGCGCCGATACACAATCACAGGAAGCGCTCGTGGATTCGACCAAGCGCTGGCATAAGCGTGTTACAGTCGAAGCGCAAAACACGGATTTAGATGAATAAACTTGTAGTTTTTCTTTTCTGAATAAATTCTTTATGATCAAGGTGTTATTCAACTAAAAACTTATTGGTGCAGTCCATTAATAAAAAACTCTCCTTCTCGTATTTTGTGCACAGTAATTTGTGTTCCTAATTAAGTTACACCACCTTTACAATTGTATGACCGTGTAAGCTTAACGAGAAAGCAACAGTGAAACAAAAACTTTCGTTTTTAATGTAAAATCATCATGATTTTCTCCATTCTCTCAATAGGGTTCAGTGAACTAATAAATTTTTTAAAATTTTTTTTCAGCAGATTATAAGCAAAATATTGGCAACCATAACCACAGCATTATATAGAATTACTTTAAGCAAGAAAAGAGAAAGAGAGAAAAAACACGTTCTGTCTGTAGAGTGAAAATTAGAAAGAAAAACTATTGCTGCTGCTGCAATAGAATTTTCTTTGAAAAATGAAAATCCATTAAAAGTGCAATTGGCCTTTTCGTGTTACCATTCAGTTCATCCATCTATCCATCCTTCTATTCATCCTTTTTGCTCTGGCTAGTGAAACTCTCACTTGTTAAATGAGATTTTGTTTCCGTCTTTTTGTATCTCTTTTCGTTTGCACTCTTGCACTATGGGGGTAGACGTTAATATTATTTGCCTTTACGTTGCCTTAATATATGGATCAGCATATAAGTGGCAGCATTTTAAGTTTAAGTTTCAATAGCTGCTATGAGAGCGACAGACAGACAGACAGAGAGTCAGTGAAACAGACTCCTAACAATCACGTTGGTCTGCCTGTGGCTGTCTTAGTAGCTCGAACGGTAGCCTTTTATATAAGCAAAGTGAACTCTTTTTTTTTTCCTTATGAAAAAGCCACACCGTTAACCTGCTATTCATTCATATACTCTGGTACGTCATTCATTCATGCACTCAGTCATTCATTCATTTACTGGTTAAGCCATTAAGTAAAATATACCCGTAAATGGATTGGAGTACATTGCTACTCTGCTCATTGCTAACGGGGTTATAAGTGTAAATGCTGTTGGCAAATTTAAATGTTTTCCGTGTTGAGCTCTTCTGCTGCTGCTGTCTGTGTTGCTCTACTGCTTTTGGCTATAAAACTTTGCTTGTATTGGGGGTTTGTCTATGTGGTGGTAGTGGTATAATACAGTCAGATCGACAAATATTTTTATTCATTTTTCTCTCTTTTTGTTGTTGTTGTTTTTGTTTATAATCCGCCACATAAATAATACGATTGCGGATGTAATTACCTTTACTTATCACACCTTTTTGAAATGATTTTCTTTTCAAAAATTGCGTTTATTTTGCTGAAAATGAAAATGAATTTACGACAAAGGTTAAGGGAAATATTTTGTAAACCTAAGACGAGGCAGTTGGATAATTTTGTGGAATCGTTGAATTTTCATAGCTAAACATTTCCATGCAATTTGGCTTCTGTATACCATGCTATGTTGTTAGACTTTTAAAGCTTTTTGGCCAGTGATGCTACTTTTGCCACACATCAGTTAGATTTCAGTGAATCAGATAGTACTACCACAGGCCTAAATATGAAAGTCTCATGTATTACTAATGTCTTAACTAACAGAGGGCTTGTCAGCAGACAATTGTGGCTGCCTTGGACTTGTCATTCTCTACTCATTGAAAAGATGGATGGAGTTACCTAAGTGGTAAACAGACGTTCGTTGATTCAGGGCTCGGAGATCAAAATTCCGGACATTGAAAATGGGCATTCCTCAGGCGGGAATTTTATCCCAAATAGTATTCATCTGACTAAACTTCCAACTCCATCACAACAAGTTAAGATGGTGTTTTATGCGAATGACTGCAGGTGTCAACATAGACAACATAAGTGCCAAAATCGCGATCTACTTGACTAATATCTCTGACTTTTTACGGGAACATTAACTGAGACTCTCATAATATAAGTCATCGGTTACTTTATTTAACTCGTAGATAAAGGAAGTGAGGTTAGAAGTGGATATTTTCTTCAAGGATTGATGGACTACCATTTTAAACCACAAAACTCGGTGTGTAGTATTCGTAAGCTTCATTTACTTTGCCTCACATATCACATACATCGGTCAAAAGATAAGAGCAGGCTCATGCCGCTACCTACTGGATGATGACAAAGGAGATCATTGTCATCATATATAACACAATCGGCTGCTCTGTCCTTAGTTAGTCCGTGTCTCCAGCCCCGATATAGACCTGGTTCATAAGCGACAAAAAATGGCGGCTTCTGCAAACCTTTCACAATAATGTCTTGAGAATCGCCACTGGATGCGTCAAGATAACTAACATCAACCATCTACCAGGGATACCAGACTGTTGCCTGACCAATCACCAGAATTATGGGATTAACGCAGAGTATCCTCTTCTTTGACCCATCCGAAAAGACACTCGATGTTACTGTAATGACGTCCGAGATGTCAGCAACTCATTCATCTGAGAACAACAGAATCCTTAATCAACTCTGCCGGAGATTGCACATAATGGACGGCTCCTTCCGAATCAAAGCTTTTGTTCTTCGAAAGTGTAAAAGTTTGTGCCATTAAAACATCGTTTTGGCGAAGTACTACTTTACTTGGCTGGTGGGTTAGGGTGATACCCTTGCAACGGAGGGTTACCACAAGCTTGCATTCACAAAAAAGATTGCTGAGTTAAGGAAGTGTTTCATTTAGCGTCCATCTAGTATAAGCTGATTAAGAGCAAAAGAAGAATAACCTGCTCGCCTATATCCAGCCAAGTATATTCAGAATTTGTACAATCAAAGTTAGGACGAAGGCTGTGCTCAGAAGCAACAGGCATATCTTTCATTATGGTTTCAAATCTGCTGGTGTTCATTAGAAGGGCAGCAGATCTGCTGAACATGTTAATGATCGAAGAGCAGCTCACAACAAATCCCATATGTTGCCATATTCTGCAATAGTGCCTGATGATAAAGATGATAATAATGACCGGGCTTGGAAGGCCCGATACACGAAGCCATCGATTATTCACTGTCGACCCTCACAACAACTCCTGCATATTATGTTGCAAGGTATGCCAAGGCGGCTCTTTAAAGTCCCCTGAGAATCAGAATGACGCCAACAACCAACTTCAAGGAAGGTCAGGCAATGCCAGCATTTAGAAAAAGAAGAAGAAGAGGTAAAGATCTGTGATAAGCAGCATGATTCCTTACTACTACAGCTAACCACTGGAGACAAAGAGAGCTATCAGTACTGCAATCCATTCTAGTTTTAATACAGTAATAGACCAATGAATTTAAAAAAATTATAATAAAATTGATTACAATAAACTGAAACCAGGCAACATCGCTTTCCGGAACTCATATGCTTCCAAGGGAAGTAACGAAAGTAAGCCAGCATTAGCCGTCATATTCCGTCATAATAAAGTTCGGTCACATGTTGAGCAGCTGATGAAAACCAGTTAAAAGGTATTGATTTGGTAATTTTACCTCACGCGACTTTTAGTCCAAATCATGTTCTGTTCCGTCTATCTATCAGGGTTGGCAATCCATTGGGTTATTTAATATTTAAAAAAACCCGGGTGTGTTTTTCATTTAAAGGTTTTCGTGGTTTAGTTACAATGAAAATATTTTAAATATACGTGTTGGTACGAGGGCCGATTGACATTGAAGCTACCTAGCGCTAGATGGCAGCACAAACACAAAAACTTCTTTCTTAGAAATTACGATCTGTCAAACGTCAGCTGTTAAAATTTTAGCCAAATTCATCGATTAGTTTATTTGTTGTAGTCGTTTGAAGTAAGCAACTTTTGTGTTTCTTGGAAAATGGAAAAAAGTGAATTTCGTGTAGTGATTAAATACTATTATTTGAAAGGCAAAACGGCGAAAGAGACAAAAGAAAAGCTTGATAAACTTTACGGCGAATTTGCTCCGTCAGATTAGATGGTAAAATATTGGATTGCTGAGTTTAAACGGCGCCGAACAAGCACTGCAACAATACCATCAACAGGAAGTCTAAAAGACATGATTACTGAAGAAAATATCAAGAAAATCCTCGATATCGTTATGAATGATCACCGGGTCAAAATACGTGAGATTCCTGAAATGGTAAACATATCATATGCACGCGTGTTCAACATTTTGCATGAACATTTGCATATGGAAAAGTTATCGGCAAGATGGGTGCCGCGTTTGCTCAGTGTTGAACAAAAATGAGTTCGACAGATCATTTCACAGCGGTGTTTGGACATGACAAAGCATAATCCTGCTGATTTTTGCGTAGATTAATAACTGTTGATGAAACGTGGGTCCACAACTATACACCTGAAGCCAAAAATCAATCGAAGCAATGGGTGGAAGCTGGTGGAGGTTCTCCGAAGAAGGCGAAGACAGCGAAATCGGCTGGCCACTGTATTTTGGGACGCACACGGCATATTGCCCTCGATTATCTTGAAAAGGGCTCCACAAACACAGGAGAGTATTATCGTGCATTATTGGATCAATTGGTTGGTGCAATCAAGGAAAAACCACCACATTTAAACAAGAAAAAAGTGATTTTTCTTCAAGACAACGCACCGGTTCACACAACATTAGATACGATGCTGAAACTACGAGAACTCCACTTCCAATTGGTTGATCATCCACTTTATAGTCCAGATTTAGCCCCTAATGACTTTTTCCTGTTTCCATACATGAAAAAATGGCTCGCAAGAAAAAGATTCAGCTCAAAAGAAGAAGTGATTACCGAAACTAATGCGTATTTTGAGGAGTCCCCAAAATCGTTGGTATAAAAAAGTTGGAAAATCGTCTTACTAAGTGTATTGAGCTAAAAGGCGACTATGTTGAGAAATGAATGGTTGGTACAAATTAATTTGGTTCGATTTTTTAGCTCAACAAATAATGGAATAAGCAATTTATCGAAATAAAGATGTGTGAACTCGCTGCTTACATCTATTTACCACTTCTGAACCAATGTCCGTATGCCGTCGAAAAAAAACTTTTCCACCTTTTCCTTTGGTGACATGCCAAAGGTCAAGGTAACCGTCGAAACAGCCAATAGTCAAAAAAGCAATGTTTGAAGTATACGACGTGTGCGGCATCTGATCGTTTACAAGAATTGTTTGGTAACTTTTTCTACGTGAGACCGAGCGTTGTCATAATTCAGGGTTTAAGCGAAATAGTTGCAGTTTGCTTCATTTACCCAATTTTAGCAGTTCATAATACACAATGTCTTGATCTCTCTAAGAGTGCAAAATTGCTTTATAAGTTCTAAAGCAATGGAATTGTATTCACAAACGAAAAATATTGTCGGAATTAACGAAATTTTGTAGCGGCTATAAAACCCAACAAAATTCCATCAAAAAAGCCAATAAAACCTGGTGGGCTGGGCTTTTGCCAACCTTTCTCACTATTATCGTTAAGCGTTGGATAACTATCTTACAAGATTACGTTTAACTTCACAATAAAATAACAAAAACAGAGCGCTAGGCTTGAATCCTTATTGACTTCTAAAAATGAGCAATTATTTTGGTTCAGGGTCTATATGTTGCCAGAAAAATGAGAACAAATTCATAACTAATAATGGCTAAGCTATGAAAATTGTTTAACTTTAAATAGAATACGATTTTCAAACTGTTATAATTCCAACTGAATCACAAGTAACTAGGCGCTCTAACCAACGTCTTTAAGTTTTTTCTAACACCCAATAAAGTGTTTAACACGATACCAATTCAATTTTTCATGCTCTCTTTTGTTTCTTCTATTGCTTGTACTCCTGTTTACTAAAAGGTAGCTTCAGTATATTATTCATTTGCTATTTCTTTTCCATTGTTGAACTTTTACTTGTATAATAATTTCTTTAAAAGCACACAGTTTGTTGTTGTTTATTGCTCTTACTCTCAGTTAGTAATGAGAAAGAGAAAGTAGCCATGTTTGTAGAGTTATGGTAATAGTTGTTGTTGGAGTTGGAGAAAAAGTAATAGAGTATTTTTATAATAAAATTACGTTGAGTAATGCTACATTATTGTTGTTCTAGTTTTCGGTTTTTTGTGTTTTTATTATTGTTTTAAGTTCTTAGTAAAACATTCAACTCTCTCTCTCTCCCTCAATGCTTGCATGTTTATAAATTATTAGCAGCATGCAAGTGCTTAAAAAGTAAAAAAGTGAAAATGAGCATTTAATAGAAATAAAGTCTCAAGTTTCTTTTTAAATTGTGTTTGCTCTCTCCTTCTCGTACATTTTTGTATAGCAAGCTTGTTGTTGTTTTGACTTTGAAACTACTGTTGTTGTTTTGTTTTATTTTTTTAGTTTTTCAATTTGTATTATAAATTCTTTGTTTGTTTATTATTTGTGTGTGCGTGTATGTGTTTAAAGAGTTTAAATTGTGCCGTTTATAAGGCATTCAATTACTTAGTGCAGGGATTTAGTTTGGAGATGGCAATTAATAAGCGATTTATATGAAGTGTGCGCTTTTTTTAAATAATTAATTCTTTTTTAAATAATGAATTCAATTATTTAAAAAACAAAAAATTTATTTAGAAAATCTATTTAAAACATGTAAACTCTATTTGTAAATTGTAGTTATTAGAGTTTCTTAGTTTGTAGAGGAGCTAATTCAATACAATGTCATAAAATAAGCTGGTTTTTAGTAAAAAAGAAATGCTTTTTCTGTTCACTAGAGCTTTGGATTAATTTCTTTTTAAATTTGAATTTAATAAATAAAATATTCAACTTCAAAAGTGAAGGTGAAGACTGAAAATTAAGGAATTAAATTTCAAAAAATATTGAATTTGTTTTTCTAAAGAATTAACACTCCTGGAAACATCTTTAAGCCTGACGCATTGAGGCTCCTCAAGCTCCTTCAGCTAAGTTTGTTTTTCTTCAAGTATTTTCTCATCCTTAGCTCTCCTGTTTTGTTTACTTTGACTGCATAGTCACCCAAAGTTAAAATGTCCTTACCCTCCTGATAAAGATTTATTTTTGTATACACTCATACTCCTTTATACGCTCTAAATAGATTCTGCAAGTGTAAATCGTAAATATAAATGTCGTACAACATGGTGAATATACGTTGCTTTTGTTTGCCGTGAATTTTTTGTAAATCAACGGTTAACGACAAAGATGTTTCACAATCCAAATAGGCTGTTATAGCACAATGCCGTATAAAGAAAGGCGGTATAAAGAGGTATGAGTGTATTTTATATGGAAAAAGTGAAAACAGTAGTATTTTGTGTTTTATTAAAATTAAAACAGTTTTATATCGAACTTTGTATTAAATTGCAAAGCAATGCAGCAAAATGAAAGAATTTTTCAAAACGTGTTGCACATTGGCCGATTACAGCCATAATTTATGTTTTTTTTCGATTAGATTTAGAATTTTGTATCGCTTAGATTTATCTAAAGGGCCTGCAGCATTGTAGCAAATTTTTTAAGTGATGGTAATACATCATAAGCTCTAGAGCTGCCCGTACTACGTGCAACGTTTTTAAAAAATAAAAAAAAACGCCATAAGTAAAAGAATTAATAAAAACGCTGGGTGTTTATTCTCCAACAAAATAGCAGCAAGTTGTTGAAAATCTGTAAGTTATGCCAATTTTTATGGCAATTTCTGTAAAATTTTAAAAGTTCTAAGGTCAGGTATCTAAATAAGAGATATTAAGGGCAAATATGACTCTTTTTATGTCTAAAAATTTTTTTATTATGTCATAGAGTTAAGTTCGGTGGTTCATCCTTAAATAATACAAATTAAATTTGCTCTTAATTTGTCCATTTCATTCCTCAATAATTACTGTGTAAATAATATCTCAAACCCTTTCATTATGTTAAATTAAATTATATTTATTACAGCTCTCCAATGCGTCACCATCGAAATTCTATCATCTCTAAATGAAATAGAAAGAAAATAATTAAATTGCGGCAGCATTTTTTATTTTTATTTCTTTCCGTTCTACATTCAATATGCCTATGTATGTATGTGTGTGTGAGTATGTGTGTACACAAATGTACTCCATATCCCATTTCTTATATTGTAATTATTAGATTTTGCGTGTTTTAATAAGAAAAATACTGAGAATTTTACCTTTTTTGCCGTGTTTTTTTATGGGAGAGAGTATAACGAAATAGAAATCAAAACAGTTTTACTTTCATTCAAGAAAAACAAAAAAATAAAAAAACAGCAACAACTACATCCACATACTCATATATATACAGACATATACACATACACACACTGAGGCGTTCAAGCCGCATTATAATCTACAATCCAACAGCAACGCATTATTGACATGCAAAATAAACATTCGTTTTAAAGTGGAATTAGAGATGCCAGATTAAAGAGAGATTTCTATTCTTCTTTTTGGAAATTGCATAAAAGAAAGGTGGTAATTTACAACAAAATCACAATGCCTTGATTGACTAAAGAGCCTACAGCGTAAAGAATCTATTGTGTAAACTTTTACGTTCCTTGTATTAAGTTCAGCCTTCGAATAAAGCCAGTGATCTTATTTAGGGGGAAACCCGTGTAACCCCATAATACCTTATGCTTGTTTTATAGCTGCGGACTTAGCAAACCTACCATAGGCCATAGAACTACCTTTTGGATGGTGATGCGTATAATCAGTCAACTGTCAACAGGTCTGCTTTGTTTGTAAAATTTTAACTCTGTCACTACCAGGAGTAATAAAATAACACGTGGGCCTGATGTGTACAGTGTCTGTCAGGTTGAGGCCCTTCCGGTCAACAGAGCGGTGACGAACAAATCAGGCCATTACAATTTTCGACCTCTTTCACAGAATGACCGAGATATGCAGCAGAAGATTATGCAGAATAGTTCCAACGACAAATATGTGACAGGTCTTCACAGAATGCAGACAAAGCAAATAGACTCTGTCTAGTGGAACTAGCGCATTCTTCCGCCCAGTTTTTGGCTACTAAACGAAATCAGTGTAGCTAGATATTTCACTTATTTTTGGCTCCATGGGCCTTAGACTTTTGTACGTATGGTAGTAATTGGTATTTGCTTTGATTTGTTTCTGACAAATGTGTGCTGCGTGCAAATAACATCGGCTTATCAAACGGGTTAGCTGCCTTTTTGAAAATACACAAGGCAATTAAGCACAAAGGATGACAACGTGATTTCACGGATGGCTCGAAATTAGTCGAAGAAGACCGGTGCCAACATCCTTGATTTATTGCTGGATAGTTATTTAAAGCTCACTTATATACCTTCTAATGAGTACAGTGTCTTTCAGGCTGAAGTCTTTGCGATCAATGAAGTGGCGGACTTATTCGTAATAATATCACATCTGGTGCAGAGATGACAGTCAGATTTTAAAGCATCAATTCGGCTTTACGTCAGCCAAAGGCTGGTTGCAACATACACGAGGCCTCTTTCGTTACTCCTGGACAGATAGAATGTTTAACTGTGTTAAGTCAGGCTGTTATTGGAGCATTGGCGTTAAATAAGCTCAAGCTTGATGCTTCAAGCAGGATTGCATTGTTTCAGGTTGCTATTAGAACACTACTCGACGGTACGTGAGCTTAAGGCTGATTTCATCATGCAGGAAGGCTCTTACGTCAGGTAGACAGTAGTTGAGTCCCGTCACTCCTGGACAGTTAAACTGCACTGACTTTCGGAGCACTGTGGTAGATTATAGATAAGGTAGTGTCAGAGAGTGCTACGAAGTGTACAGATTTGGCGGACGGGTCTGTAAGATTTCTGATAAGTTTCTTCTCGCTTTGGTTACCCTATAGGTTCGTTGTTGAAGTCAAAGGTTCATGAAGAATCGACTGTAAGTTTTCACGGCAGATATGGCTTAGATTTGACCGCTCGAAGCTGGAAATGTTTTCAGTATGAGAAGGGAGCCTCTTAGGACTATAAAAGGTTTTCTAATTGGGCACTATAGTCTAAGGGCGAGAACTAGGCTATAGGACAGGTAAGCTGAGTCAGTGGCAGACAACCTGTGCCTTTGCCATGAACTTCAGAAACGCAGGATCTACCTGTCAGTCTAGCGTTTTTTAATGTCCTTAACGAATAGGCGTTTAGGATATTTGACCTGGAGGGATTAACATTGGTAGCCCTATAGGTTCGTTGTAGAGTCGAAAGTTCATTAAGAATCAGCTTCGACTATAGGTTTTCACGCCTACTCTGTCTCAGATTTGATCGCTCGAGGACGAAATGAGTTTTAAATCTGAGAAAGGAATCTCTCGGGACTTTGATCGATTTTCTAACAAGGCTCTCGGATGTAGAGTGAAGAACCTGAGAGGTGGAATACATAATCTGCCTTTGCCCTGAACTTGAGAAACGCAGTACCTGACTTTTAGGCCAGCGATTTTTAGCGGCCTCCATGAGTTTGAGTCTGGTAGCATTTGAAATCTGGAGGAACGAAACTAGGTATCACAGGTTACAATACCGGAATGGACGAGAAGTCTTCAAAAGGCTTCAATCCTTTTCTGGTAATCGTTTTGATTACTGAAGCTAGTGGTTTAAGTGTAAAATTACCTTCGAGTTAGCGAAGAGTAGCTATTCGAGAATTATCCTTTACTAGGGACCGTACTAACCGTACTGCTTAAATTGCTATTTATAGTTTGATTATAGAATTTATCTGGAAGCACATAACGATCTAAATGATGGTTTTCTTTGGCGTAAACATGCATTAACATACTCTCAATTGAGTCTGACAGTTTTCACACAGTTTTTTTGGATACATGTGGCAATAAACACATCTGCATCAGCAGGGAAAAAACTACTGTTATAACAGCTTCTGTTATCACATAAGCTTGCCATATGCCACAAAAAACAAGATCTTGCGGATTTTAACTTGTATTACAACACCAGTGAAGCTAAGAGAAGCCTAAGAAGACATTAGCAAAGAGGGAGTAGAGTCACATAGTGATCCAGCAGCTAGACTTATGCGTCTAAACTGCCTGAAAGAACTCGGGACTGACTTGTATATACTTGTTTTATATGCCAAGACTCGGTGGCGTTCAACTCTCTCTGTCCATAAGGGTGAAGTACGTGAGAATTACTCTCGACCACAAGCTCAGCTGGAGGGATAACATAATAAAGAGGGTTTCTCTTACACCTGTAAGAGAATCGTAGGCGACATTTGGGAATACAAGCCTGCCATTGCCTATGAGCTCTATCAGGCAGTAGTAGAATCCACTCCACTTCACAGGGCTCATATCTGTGTAGTGTCATTGTAAGCAGATGGACAGAATGCACAGGCAGGCAGCTGTCGAGACCACCAGAGTACTCTGCTCTGCTCCAATCAAAGCCTTATTTATTTTACTTAACTGGCTTGCAACCAATTTGTTTTTGAAGCAGGCGGCTAAACTGCTGGCATTAATGCTAAATGCAGTAAACTCCTGGCCTAATTGGACTATGAACATGCTGCGACTTATAAGTTTCTCGAAAAGAGATTTGACTTCGATATACCCACGAGTGACTGAATACGATCGTCTGCATTAGCGAACTGGCTATAGCAGTTACTGAGCGCGATATTTTCAAACGAAAGCCTATCATTGGTGTCCCGATTGCCTCGGTTCGCCTGCATTTTCTCCGATCAATGTATGGCGGGCACAATCTCGTTGGCAGCAGGAGGATATATGCGGTATTGCCAGACTCCGGTGCACCGACCTCACCCTAAGTCGCATGGCCAACCATCGCACAATAGCGGTTCTCATGGGTCATGGGTCTGTTTGGGAGGCATGGCATTAGACGCGGCTTCCCCTCGGATGACTTTTGTAGGAGTTGTGGTTCTATAGAGGAGAAGACGACTATATTTCACCTGACATGTGCCAATGTCCAGCCCTTGACATCAGACGACTAAAATTTTTGGCCTCCTATTTCTTGTCATATTCGACTAAACTTTCAGAATGAAGATCACCGCAATTGCGAGGCTTAATATACCATCAAAATGGTCGCCTGTGGAAACTGTTCGATCTCCGGGATAGAGTCTATGTTTGTGGTAACACAATGGATCAAGTCTCTGGTGGAATATCACTTAAGACAGGTTCAGATTCAGCATAATCGACAAACTCAGGGCGCTTCTGTAGCAACAGGAGCGACTATGACATTAGCAACCGGTGGAGCGTATGTTTACAAATGAGCATGGCGCTCTTTAGAACCTTGATGTAAAACCTGATCAATGAAACTGAGAAGTTCCTTCGCCAAATACCAAAGTGACGACGATAGAAGGTGGAATATCTATATTGAATACGGCTTCTGACTGCTCTATGCCTCAAAAAAGTGGCTATAATGTAATTAAATCGAGCTAAATGGAGCTTCTTTGTCTGATTTTCTGGCTGAAAAAGCCTACACAAACGCTGTTCTACATGAATGTTGAATTTACTTTACGCTGCTACATAAAACGTAGATGGCTGGATACCACATTAAGCCCAGACTTGGCCACTATTATAATATTCATAGCGTACTAATTTATGTTAAGTCGTTTATCTTAAAGTGGCCACACACTTTTGTTTGCTTTTCTTCTTTAAAACAGGCCGCTAAACACATTCAAAGCGAAGGTGGTTTGTGTTGGCGTTGACCACTAACAGTAAGTGTACTGTTCTTATATTAAGATGGAGAGAAGGAGAGAGGTAGAGTGAGTGAGTGTAAGTAGAGAGCGTGTAGTAACAAAAATCATAATATTGTTGTGTCGGTCAATTTCAAGCCACTATCGCCATTTACAATTACAGTTACAATTTACTATTTAGAGTGGAATAACTAAATACTCTGACACTCTCTCTCTCTCTCTCCCTCTCTCCCTTTCTCTCAGGCTACTTTTAAATTTCTTTTTGTTTTGGTTTTGATTTTTGCCAAAATAAGGAAAAAAACCAGAATTATTTCGCCTTAAATGTAATAAAAAAGTGGAATATTTTCGGTTTCACTTTCAACGTTTTTTTTTCTTCTTTTTTTGGGTCAAATATTCAAATTTTTATTGATTTCGCACGAAATACTCACACACGCGGCCATTTAACAAATGAAGGCTATTGTTACACGTTAAGACAAGAAAAAAAAACTTTTGTAATTCTTAGGATATTGAAATACTTTAGGACTTACCTTAAACGCCTTAAAAGAGGAAACCACATACGAAGCACCATCTTCCAGTTCATCCAGATGATATTTACGATCACCATCCATAGAAAAAACATAACGAGCACCGCGTGGCAAATCGATTTTGGGTGATATTTTATCAAGTAGATTTTCGAGCGAAGTAATATCACGTCCCGGACGAAAACGTAACTCTACACCGGGAAAAAATGGATCACCATTGCGATAGAATACAACACGCCGGGCCTTCCAATACGAGAGATTCGAATAACGACTGGCCGCACTCATGACACTGTTTATATGTGAGTTGGAGTTTAATTCGGGTCTAGATTTGGAACGTTGTAGAGGTTGGACCGGTGGTTGTTCGGAATTCTCACTCATATTGTCCGGATATTGTAGATGATGCAGCTGATTGGGTGTAGTTGTGCCACTGGCGGTATTACTGGCCCCACCACCACGACTCTGGCGGCCAGATGTATTGCTGAGACCACCGTTACGTTGGGACCAATAATCATTGACAGCTGTTGAGCCACCAACACCGCCGCCACTACTTAAGCCGCCAGTTGCTGCTGCTGACTGTGCTGCTGCATAATCTTCGTCTTCGTTATCGGAATAGTTGTTGTCGTTGTTGTTGTTAAGGGTTTTTAAAGGACTTGAACGATTACCGTTATAATTACCCGTTAAATTATGATGATTATTGTTCAATTTGTTTTGTTGTAAATGTGGTTGTTGTGGTATTATTGTTGTTGTTGCATTTAAATTCTCATCATCATCATACGGTTGCGTTGGCGACGTATTTGGCGAAACGTCTTGGTCGAGTTGTAAGGCCGTACTAAGTTGTGGCGTTATTCTGCTGTCATCCATAAGTGTTGAGGGCTCGTTACTTAAACTTGTTGTGCTATTATTGTTATTGTTGTTATTGTTGTTGTTGTTGTTGCCCTGTAATTCGCTCTCTGCTTGTTGTTGGTTGGACATAGTGTTTCTACAACCACTATGACTAAAACAAACTCAAAACACACGCAAAAAATTACTTTCGCTTATAATTGTTGTGTGTTTGCCGTTATTTTTAATTTAATTCTTAGTTGTTGTTCGGAGTGGTTGTTGTAAAAGTTGCTAAATATTTCACAATTAGTCGCGACGCTGATAATTTATAATCAAAAGCGTGCTTAAAACTGAAGTTAAAAGCTTTCGCTTTTACTTTTTTCGTTTCGTTTTTCTTCCTTTGTTTCTTCTGTTAACGTTTGATGTTTAAAGTTTTTTTCTTTTGAATTTATTTCTTCTTCTTTTGTTTGTATATTTGGATTTGTGTATATGTGTGAGTGTTGTTTAAGACTTTTTTCTTGCAGACTTTTAAAAGTTTCTTCTGAAGTTTTCGTGCAGAAGTTTTAAGTTTTGTTCGTCATAGACTGACTGCAAAGAAATTGAATGAAAAAAACGAAAATTATTTTTGAGTTTTTTTTTCCTCAGTTCTTCTAGGGTCTTTGAAAAGTGCATGTTAACGCTTAAAAAGGAATTTTAAATATTTTGTTTGTATTTTTGAAACTTGTAAGTTTTCTGTTTTTCTTCTTCTTGCTCTTCTTGTTCTTTTCTATTTATTGTAATACTTTTAATGGCGGTTGAACTTAAATAAATTCTTAAATAGGCTTTTAATTTAATTACTTATTTAAAAGACTTAAAACCAATTTGATAATTCCTAGATTTTTAAATAAAAAATTGTTTTTTTTTCAAAACTTCATTTTATTGCTAAAACTGGTTTGATAAAATGGTGATATCATGGGCGATTACCACCAGTGTTTCTGGTCTCTTAGTCACTCTGCTCGTAATATTTAATTATAACAGGATGTGTGATTGTATTGTAATCAGAGTTGCCGTTTTGGTTATTTCTAAACAAATTTCATAATTTTTTTCCTCGATGTGTAAATGTGGACTTTTTTGAAAGATAAAGATTTAATTTAAAGCTTTAACTTAAAAGCTTTATATAAAAGCTATAAGTCCTAGTCCTTTAATTATCAAATTTTTTTAAGTGTTTCACTTTAACGCTCAAATAGTAGCGTTTGAGTATTTTTGGAATTATTTATATATCTGCTGGTAAGGGCTATTGGGCCTAAATTAGGCACAAAAAAATCTGAAAGCTCATTACAACCAAGTATATGAAAGAATGATAATTTCTGTCGTACGGAATTTGTTAACAAATAGTTAAAAAGTTCAGAACAAATTGGACTGTAGCAAGCTTTTTTTGTCGGTCTATGTTCAGCCAATAGTATATTTCATATACCGAAGTATAGTTCTTTGTATTAAAACTGGGGCTTAAAATTTTGTTTATTTTTTAGTTACAAAAAATTTGTGGCAACACACAAAAAAAAGTTGGGGCAACACTGATTGTAATTCAAATAAGTAATTAAATATTTTCCTAACATCGCCATGCTTTAGGGCAAATGTTTCTTTCAACATCTTTGCAGTGATTTTATGTCCTTGATAAATGAACAGCTAGTTGAACCAAGTCTCTTACCAACATGACACGGTAGCAAGATGCTAAATTTGCCAATAATGCTGTATGTCATAATTCATTTTGTAGCCTTATGCACTTAAACCCGGTGTGTTTCGCTATCTTCGTATATATTATTATTGTTTTAAATGGTATTTTAGTTCAATTTTTTATCTTTTTTCTGCATCCGGTCGAAATCCCAACATTAAACGTAGAATATATTGTTAACAGTATACGATCTTTAAACAAACACACATTAATTTATATATATAAGATACATATATAATCTTATATCATAATCATGTATCATGTATTCCTTAGAAACTTAAGAGAAAGAAAATATACTAAAGTGTCCGCCAAATAAATTTTTTTTCTTTGAAAATCCTATAAAAAAAACTACTGAATATTTTCTCAAATTTCTTTTTTTATTTGAAAGTAAAATCCTTCCGGTTAATAATGGAAAATATTTTCATTCAAATGGCTGCCTCGGCTGGCCATGCAGTAGCCTACAAGATCGGTCTAATTTTTAAGCACATTACCGATTGTGTGCAGCTGTATTTCACCAATTGCTTTACTAATATTGTCCTACAAAGCGGCAATTGTCTCTGGCTTGTTGGCGTAACACTTATCTTTGACGGCACCCCACAAACGGTGTCCAACAGTGTCAAACGCCATCAGCTCTGCGGCTCTGATCTTGGCGGCTATGTAAACAAGCAAAATTGTCGCATTTGGGGCACAGAAAACCTACACGCATACATTGATAAGCCGATACACCCACGACGAGTCACTGTTTGGTGCGGATTTTGGTCCAGAGGCATACTTGAACCATTTTTCTTTGAAAATTAGCAAGGAGTGGCCGTTACAGTCAATGGCGATCGTTATCGGGCTATGTTGAACGAATTTTTGTTCACAAAAATTGAAGAGGAGGATATTGGCAATATTTGGTTTCAAAAGGACGACGCTACGTGCCACACAGCCGAAGCTACACTCCATGTTTTGCGCCCTGTTTTCGAAAATCGTATTATCAGCCGCAGAGCTGATGTCGTTTGGCCACCTCGGAGCTGGGATTTGACACCGTTGGACTATTATTTGTGGGGTGCCGTCAAAGGTAAGTGTTACGCCAACAAGCCAGAGACAATTGGCGCTTTAAAGGACAATATTCGTGAAGCCATCGGTGAAATATAGCTGCACACAATCGACAATGTGCTTAAAAATTGGACCGATCGTGTAGGCTACTGCATGGCCAGCCGAGGCAGTCATTTGAATGAAATTATTTTCCATTATTAAGCAAAAAGATTGTATTTTCAAATAAAAAAAGAAATTTGAGAAAATATTCAGTAGTTTTTTTTATAGCATTTCCATAAAAAAGAATTTATTTGGCGGCCCCTTTAAAAGATTGTCGATCCCTAGACCACCCATCAGTGTTGAATATTAGTAATATTGTTACGTTTTCACATTTTAAATAACGAGTATGTATGAGCTCGTAGATTGAAGTTGAAATAAAATAAATCTTGTCTTTGGATTTTAATTAAAATCCTTTATTCAACACATTTTTGTGCACCACTGCTAGTAACCTTTTTACAGGCAATAACAATTTTCTTAATTACTCCGTCTGCTTATAATTCTGTAAACAACAACAATTACTCGTCAGATCTTTATATTTAAAGATCTTCAAATCCGATAGTAGTTATAACTTAGGTTGGATCACAGCCTTTTTAACCAGAGTTTATCAAGACTTAACACCTTTTACTGAACTAAACTGGTTTTTTACTTCACGATTCACTTCACGAGTTTGCTCCTTATAAACTCTCTTCACACAGACTATACTCGCTGAGTTTACGACACATAAACTGATTGCTTTTCGCCTCGATGTGCTTTTTATATGGCTGAGTAAACAACACATCGAAAGCTCTCGAACCTCTCGATATTTCAAGTAGATTCCATTTTTTTCTTTTAATTTCTTTTTAGTTTTTTTGTAGCCATGCGTATGTGAACATCTACCCCTTTCAACTCTTAGTTATTGTTGTTGCTTTTATATTGTCTGTTACTTGTTTTCTTTGCTGCTTAATTATTGTTGTTGCCGTGTTATTTTTATTTACTTTATCCCTGATAATGCTTGTTGTTGTCGATTTGGTTATTTGTAAACAGCACGTATAGTTGTTCTTGCAGCTTTTGTTTATTTATTTTGGCGATGTAACAAATGCTGTGGTGCCCAACCTTGTTTTCGTAACAATACATGCAAAATTCCTTATTCCTTAAATTATATGGAAGCTGATAGTGTAATTTTAATTATAATGAATTTAAATAAATAAATAAATAATTCTCTTGATATAAGTGTTCCTATCAAATTTCACATGACTATCCAGTGTGCTTTCTACAATATTCACAATAGTGCTGCTTTAGTTTTTGCCATTGCTTACATATACAAAATTCAATAATAAGCATGAATGCACTGCGCCACTCCCACTTGTTCAATTCATCCAGTTTTTGTCTAATGATGTGTATTGTGCACGACTTTGTGTGAACTTAGTAAACCTAAATAGTAACTTCCACTATTAACGTTCTCATGATATGCAAAATCATTGTATACTTCGTACGGGAGGTACCACATCCCCTTTCCCAATTCCGTGCAGTGTTTGACTAATGATTTGTATTGACTTTAAAGTCATTAGACCAAATTCACCAGATATAATGAAATCAATATTTAGTTTATATGGAAAGTATAACGCCCACGTTTTTACTACTGATTTGTATTGGCCGTGAAGTCCTTCATACCAAATACTGAAACTTTAGCTCTAAGCGTTATCCGTCTACAATTAAATTAACAGTTAGTTTATATGGGAGCTACCACGCCCACTTGTCCAATTCCTCCCAGTCTTCGACTGATGATTTCTAGTGACTATTAACTTAATCAGAACAAAATCTGAAACTTTAGCTGTAAGCGTTCTCAAGAAATACTCACATAAATATTTACTTTGTATGGGAGTTACCACGCTCACTTGTGTAATTCCGCCCACTTTTTGATTACTGACTTTTATTGATCATGAATGGATTTGAGATAAATTTAGACAGCTTATCTGTTACCATTTTGAAGATATAGGAAACTGAATATTGTTACGTTTTCATCTTTTTAAAAACGTGTATTTATGAGTTCGTAGATTGTAGTTTAAATAAAATATATCTTGTGCATCTGATTCTTCAATTCTGTATTACTCATAGATACAGATGACACCACATAGCAAGATTGGGTCTTGTGTACATTAAAATCGGCCCTGTTCGCACGGCCCTAGTCAGAGATTTTAGCCGGGTTGCTTGTGAGTGTGTCGTTCGTATTCATAATTTTCACTCCAATCTCCACGAAGCTCGGCTTATCGTCAAAAGCATTTAAATGAGAAGTAAAACTGTTATCTGCGAAAGAGTAGATAGGATTGGTGGTAAAAAAAAGTATCAGGTGGAGAATGAGGAGGCTATGTTTCATCATTTTTGCAGTACCTGACGTTGGCTAAACTTAGAATGAGGATGCTCGGTGAAGATGTGGTTAGTGCTGAGGCCTTACAGGCGATAAAAATTATTAGTAGGAGCGAACTGGTTGAATGACTAGCCAGTGCGGCCAGGTATAGGCAAGGCATAGGTATAACAATGGGCTTAATTGAGCCTAAATGTGCCGGACATTGTACGGCAGCCATTCTTAATCTAACTTAACCTAACCTACTTAGTCCTGGTTTTAGAGTTTGTCATTGATTTAGTGATAAAGAAAAGACAAGTGCGAAAAATGTTCCCCGGTATGGCATATTCCTTCACGTATTTTATTTCTTTATTTTTGAAATTAAAAATTTATTTCTCAAATCTAAAGAAAATTCATAAAAAAAAATAATTTTTTATTTTAAAGTTTTAAATTACTTGCCTTTATTTCATTTGTGTATCCTTAAAAATATTGGTCCATAAAGTTTAATTTTCAATTAATTTTTTTTTGTTAAAAATTTTTATGTGATTTTTATATTATTTTTAAAACAAAATATTTGTTTTCTTTACTTTTCTATTTCACTAATTTTTTTTTTTTTTTTTTTTGTAAAAAAAAAGTTTTTTTTCTTAAACAATTATGTGCTACACTGCTTGATTATAAAAATATTTAATATTTTTTTGCATTTATTTAAGAATCATAAAGTGTTGCATATTATAAGGAGGCTTCTTTTCTTTTTATTTTCTCCGTTTTTTTTCACTCTTCTTAAAGATGCTTTAGATTTGACCCCAACATACACTTACACACACTTACGCACTTGCTTAATCTGATAAATAAATCGAAAAGAAACGAAGGAAATGAAATTCATACGCACTCTCTTTAGTTTTGTTGATTTAATGATGTGTTTGTGTGTGTGTGTGTATGTGTCCCTACTACGCTTTACTTTAAAGGGTTAATGACACCTTTTTTTCTTAAAGCAAATATTTAATTTTGGCTTTTTTGTACTTTAACGTTTTAAAATTATTAATTTTTTTTTTTTAATGAATTTTTCTTTTTTGCTGCTTAACTTTAAAATTTGTATTGCGTTTTTAAAGGTTTAACGTTTTGTAACGTTCCGTCTTTTATGTTTGCCGACTGAAATCTTTGTGTGGTGATTCCGTTGTAGTGTAATGCCTTCAAGTGGTTCGCGTTTATTATTAGTTAGTCGCGTGGTTATCGTTTTCTTCCATAACGTTATTGTTTCTTTGCCACACAAATAAAGTTTCAATAGGTTCTTGTTGCCTATAAGGCAGTATTACTTGGTTTTTGTTTTGCCACATGCTTGCTTGCTTGCTGTTCGTTGAAATTGCGGCATGTTTTTTTTCTTAATTTTTTGTTCTCCTTTGAATTCAGTTTACTGTGCTAATGTGTTAGTGTTGTTATGACCCATAATTGTTGTTGGTACATACTACATACATACAAACTTAAAGTACAAACACTTGCAATCAACTTTTCTAAGAAACTTTAATATTAAGCAACACAGTGTTGCACATTACAAAAAATTGTATAAACATACCTATACACCCTAAACTCTTAGACGCTATCATATACCCTTTCCCTAGATTGCAATTGTTTTCCATTTGTTGCCGTTTAAGTTTAACACTCCAACTCCTGGCTCTCACCTGCTTGGTTTTGAATTTTTTGTGTTTAGTAAGGATATGAGTTGTTTCGGGTATTTTTTTTCCCTTCTTCTCAACGGAAGTCACAATATTTTTGTTGTTTTTTTGTTCTTTGTTCTTTGTGCTCCATTGTTGTGTAGTGTTTTGTTTTTTATTGTTAACGTCGTCATCGTCTCGCTGCTGGTGTAATTGTTTGTTGGCGCTCATTTGAAGCAAAACTAGTAAAAGTAGTTGCTCTGTGTATGTGTATGTGTGTGTGTATAATGGTAGTGGCAATACTAAAAGTCGAGTATTGTTTGTTGCTTCTCGACGCGTGATGTTATATGTCTGTGCACACATAAAAACAGTAAACTTTTGTTAAAAATATACTCGCACCATGGGCTATATGCGGAGAAAAGTGATTTTTATGTTTTTTTTTTCAATTGTATAGAGTCCGCTAAATAATTTTTTTTGTTTTGAAAATGTTATAAAAAAAACTACTGAATATTTTCTCAAATATCTTTTTTTATTTGAAAGTACAATCCTTCCGCTTAATAATGGAAAATAATCTCATTCAAATGGCTGCCTCAGCTGACCATGCAGTAGCCTACACGATCGGTCTAATTTTTAAGCACATTATCGATTGTGTGCAGCTGTATTTCACCAATGGCTTCACGAATATTGTCCTTTAAGGCGTCAATTGTCTCTGCCTTGTTGGCGTAACACTTATCTTTGACGGCACCTCACATATAATAGTCCAACGGTGTCAAATCGCAGCTCAGAGGTGGCCCAACGACATCAGCTCTGCGGCTGATAATGCGATCTTCAAAAGCAGGGCGCAAAACATCGAGTGTAGCTTCGGCTGTGTGGCACGTAGCGCCGTACTGTTGAAACCAAATGTTGCTAATATCCTCCTCTTCAATTTTTGTGAACAAAAATTCGTTCAACATGGCCCGATAACCATCGCCATTGACTGTAACGGCCACTCCTTGCTCATTTTCGAAGAAAAATGGCCCAATTATGCCTCTGGACCAAACAGTGACTCGTCTTGGGTGTATCGGCTTTTCAATGTATGCGTGAGGGTTTTCTGTGCCCCAAATGCGACAATTTTGCTTGTTTACATACCCGCCAAGATCAAAATGAGCTTCATCTGAAAAGATGATTTTTTTTTTGGCAAAATCGGCATCTTCTGTAATTCGATCGCAGACCCACTTAGCGAAACGTATACACAACCATATTCGATCAGCGGAAGGATAAAACTAATTATCTGTCAAATCAGACATGAGCTAAGTGTTACCATTTACGAAATAAGCACTAGTTGAAAAAAAACGTTAGATGGCGGACCCTTTATAAGGTGTACAGAACTCCGTTCATTAAAAACAAAACAGAGAAATAGGTAAGTGTAGCAAAACCTCAAAGAGCGGTAATTAATTTTTTAAAGATTAATAGAAAGCCTAAATACCATATTGTTACGAAAATAAGGTTGGGCACCACAGTGCTTATTACATCGCTAAAATAAATAAACAAAAGCTGCAGGGATAACTATACGTGCTGTTAGCAGAGATAAAGTTAATAAAAATAACACGGCAACAACAATAATTAAGCAGCAAAGAAAACAAGTAACAGACAATAAACAAGCAACAACAAACACTAAGAGCTGAAAGAGGTAGATGTATACATACGCATGGCTACAATTCCCGATGGTAAATCCACGGAAGAATAAGGACTAATTCTTAAGAGAAAGGTATCTCTGTAAGATCATATTTAACAGGTTAGTAGTCGAGTACATTACCGTGTCTGTTTCCACAGTATTTCGCACAAGTTGACCGTATCTTAAGAATAACGAATCACTCAAAACAAGCAAATATTGAAATTGGTCCTTATAGTTTCTAATTCTGCAGGACCTCCGGAACCAACACTACTCCTTAGCTTTGATAAGTCCGTGATATTAGTATCTATTCTTAAGCACGTGAGTTTATCTCCCCGATTTTCATTTCATTTCTCACACCGATTCAACTGCCGACTTTTATTCCAAGATTGTTTGTTATTTGTTGTATAAATTGTTTTGTATACATTTGAGGAATCCCTGATAGAGTTGGTTAGCTTAAGTTATGATAGTCGCTCGCGAATCTCGATTTCAATAGGCCCTATGGCTCATTTTGATACCCTTTACCGAACAGACCCACTAAAGACGCCGAAAGACCGGATACGGGGGAGTCCCCAAAAACATCTCCAAATAAAGACCCGAAAATTTCAGTTCCCTCACTTTAGTCAGCTGTTACTCTTGAAGAAGTCAATAAACTGCTACATTAACACATCCCTAAGACAGACCACTCCATGAAAGTGATATGCACCCATGTGGTTTAGTTTAAGCTCCCATAGAACGTGTTGCAGAAACTCCTCCTCCTCCCCATCTGGATAGCTTCTGCAGCATGCATGACCAGGGCGCTCCATATGCTCTGACATGCGGTGTATTCTACAGTGCCTGGAAAATATGACCGATCGACTGCCTTTCAATTCTAAGAAGAGACTTAGTCTATTCCATGGACATAGAAGGCCAAATTATTCTGGATATTCTACAAGTGTTGATACTGGTCCAACTGAGAAACATCTTGCTTAGTGCAAATCTATCTATTAAACCCGACAACGCACTGAGCGTGCCATGCATTTTTGCCTGCCTAAATCTTAATAGGCTTTGAGGACTTGATATTTAATTCCCGAATAAGCTTTGCGGCCCTGTCTATAGCAAAAACCTAGTAGTCTGAAGGAGACCCTGAGGTCCAGATTATCCGAGTAGAAACGCGAGTTTGTTACCGTTTCCGCCATCGAGTCATTAGTGTAGAACACGACTGTGTTCTCGGAGAACAGATCCAGAAACCCACTCATCCGTAGGAGATATCTTACAGTGGTAAACTCTACCGAAGTTCAAAGTAGGTCTGCCCACTTTCTGTAGAATGGTACCGTGTCCAATGCCAACTTGCCTAAGTCCAATCGGCTCTCTGATTCTAAGTGCAGAGATTGCAGAGTTACAATTGACAAAAATATCCAGGAGAGGTATGCTCAGCATTGTCTCCAGACCGGCCTGAGGAGTTTAACTCATGTCAACGGTGATTACAGGACAGGCTGGCCTCTGCACTCTATTCAGAATGGCCAGTTATAACCCAATATTCGCCGCTTTCCATCAGACAAGAGCTTCTTAGTTGATGATTGGCCTAATGACCGCGGTGTAGATGCAATATACGACATGGGGTCTACGACCACATTTTTTTCCAAACGACCTCCTAGAAGTCACATAATGCCTTCTTTATTCGACTCTTGGCATTACGTTTCCATTATAGCTTGAGTCTAAGATCACGCCTCCTTAGAGAATTTCAGAGGTCGCCAAAGTTGGCCGACTGGTGAACAGAACCAGTTAGGTCTTTGAACAATTAAGCCACAAACCATCTTCCCTTGCTAAAGTTAAAATTACGCCGACAATTGACTTATCTTGACTATATCTTGCACACTAGAAAGTCCGCGCTTACACACTCTGCAAGAGTTTTAAGCTCTTGACAAAATTTGAGAAAGGAGTTCTTAATGTCGCCAGTTAGATTAGATTCGACACAGCCTAAAATGAGCTTTAATTAAAGCCTATTTGGCAGGCAAACTTAAAGCTTCCTAAGACCATTACAGATGAGCTACAGCTTCCATAAGACGAGTCATTGCTTCGAAATTGTGCCTGAAGGAGTGTAACGTATGATTAATATTTAATTGAATATAAAAATATTGCTCATACGCCCCCTTATTTTATGATTTTTTTTTATTAATGTCAACCATTGTGCAGAGACCGTCTTGAACAATCAAACGGAAAGAATCACAAACGACGAAAATGGAAAAAACTAAAGAAAAAGAGGTAAAAAATATGGAAAAACTGTGTATAAAACTGAGTTGTGGTTTTGGTTTCAGTTTTATGTGTCACGTTGCCTTTCTTTATTTCATTTCGTTGTTGTTTTCTGTTCATTTTCTTGCCATAATGTTTCATGTGCTACATTATGCCGGTTACTCTCGCACAGCGAATATGACTGGCTTTAAAGGTATATAGGTGTGTATGTATGTGTGTGCGTAAACGTAAAAGTAACGTCAGTTGTGGTGGCAGTGGTAGTCATCACGTTATAGTCATACAATTGGGACACAAAGTGAATGAGAAAATTTATGAATAAGTGTCTGGGTGTTTGTGTTTCTTCCTCTCTCTCTCTCTCTCTCTCTCTGATGCTTTTGTTACGTTATTATTTTTCTTATTTCACCATAAGGGGTTTTTTCACAGGATGTCAGTTACAGTGGGTCAAATTAATTGCAGCTAAAAACTACTAAAAATTAAATGAAAAAACGTATGAAAACTTGTCATAAAAAATAAATTATTAAAATAATAATAATAATAATCGTAAAGGAGGGAGTGAGGGAGTGGTGTTAAGAAAAAGAAAAATTCTTGAAAGAGAGAGAGAGTAATAGAAAACTAAATACCTAAGATGCCAAATGATGTGAAAGTCATAAAAATTTATAATGAATGGTTTGGCTTTCATGGCATGGCTTGTTAAAATAACGTCTATATGTAGCGTAGAAAGAATTCTAAATAAATGGTTTAGCTATTTAATGAACTTGAGGCTCTAAATGGGGCTAAACAACGAAACACTAGTTAAATGGCAAAAGAGTTAGGGTTTGATTTGTTTTTGTTTTTTTTTCTCAATTTTAGTAAGAAAATATTTAAAATAATGAATCATCGGAAATAAACTCGTAAATCACAGAAAAAGTTTTTAAGAAAAAAAATATTTTTAATAACCTTAGTGACGTTTAGGTAATATTTTAGTAAAAAAATGTTAAAAAATATTAATCAAGTGCTCGCTTACTATATAAAATCCTAACGCATAACATTAAAAAATAATTAAAATATTTTTTTTTATAGTCGAGCGTATAAGTAATATTAATGATTTTGATGAAAAATAAATATTAATCATACGTTGTGTAGGTTGCATGTAAAATTAAATTTTAAAAATTAAGCTCCCTCTTCAAATGGGTATGGCGATCTTAGAAAAAAATTGACTTGGCTTTTAAGCAAATACAGCTTAAATTGGGTTTAAAGTTATTGCCTTACAGCCCTTACTAGAATGTGATTACAAAAGCCGTAAGTAAGGCACTCCTCTAGGGAGCATATTGACTTTCCACAAAGCATTTATTGTTTTGTTTCAGTTTCTTTAATCAATTTGATATTTGAAGTTAAGTACGAGGGCGGAAAAAAGTGAATTTCGTGTAGTGATTAAACACTATTATTTGAAAGGCAAAACGGCGAAAGAGATAAAAGAAAAGCTTGATACACATTACGGCGAATCTGCTCCGTCAGATTATATGGTAAAATATTGAATTGCTGAATTTAAACGGGGCAGAACAAGCACTGCAACAACGCCATCAACAGGAAGGCCAAAAGAGATGGTTATTGAAGAAAATATCAAGAAAATCCTCGGTATCGTTATGAATGATCGCCAGGTCAAAATACGTGAGATTGCTGAAATGGTAGACATATCATATGAACGTGTGTTCAACATTTTGCATGAACATTTGCATATTAAAACGGCTATCGGCAAGATGGGTGCCGCGTTTGCTCAGTGTTGAACAAAAACGAGTTCGACAGATCACTTCACAGCGGTGTTTGGACATGGTAAAGCATAATTCTGCTGATTTTTGGCGTAGATTAATAACTGTTGATGAAACGTGGGTCCAACACTACACACCTGAAACTAAAAATCAATCGAAGCAATGGGTGGAAGCTGATGGATGTTCTCCGAAGAAGGCGAAGTCAGCGAAATCGGCTGGCAAGGTTATGACCACTGTATTTTGGAATGCACACGGAATATTGCTCATCGATTATCTTGAAAAGGGATCCACAATCAAAAGAGAGTATTATCGTGCATTATTGGATCAATTGGTTGGTGCAATCAAGGAAAAACGACAAGAAAAAAGTGCTGTTTCTTCAAGACAACGCGCCGGTTCACACAGCATTAGATACGATGCTAAAACTACGAGAATTCCACTTCGAATTGGTTGATCATTCACCTTATGTTCCAGATTTGACTTTTTCCTATTTCCAAACTTGAAAAAATGGCTCGCAGGAAAAAGATTCATCTCAAACGAAGAAGTGATTACCGAAATTAAAGCGTATTTTGAGGAGTTCCCAAAATCGTTGGTATAAAAAAGTTGGAAAATCGTCTTACTAAGCTTATTGAGCTAAAAGGAGACTATGTTGAGAAATGAATGTTTTTTGAAAAAAAAAACTGTTTTTTTCCTACTTAGGTAGCTTCAATATCAATCCGCCCTCGTAGATGATTAATCCGCTGTAGCTTCCTCCATATGATTTTTTGCATAGTGGTGAAGATCCTTGCTAACTGGTAGTGAACTTTACTTTAGCATTGTAATTTTTTCTTAGTTGGTGGCGTGTTTTTCCTGATCATTCGTCTGATGTTTGTCATCATCGCCAGCGGTATGCGGGAAGTGGGTCAGGGAGGTTTTTTTTCTGTTTAATTTTTTGTGGAGTTGTCTGGAGGGAAGTTAAAGCCTTTTTTTATTATTAAACATTCGAAACCACAATTAAATTGTTTCTATGCGTGCGCTATAACCACTGCACCGCGCCATCCCCAAGTAAGGTACTTAAAGGAGGTGCAAATATTATGGTTTTTCGTTTTGCAATTTAACACAAAAACAGTTCTGGAAAAAGTGTAAAACTTATACTCTTTTGCACTAATATAACTAAAGATTTATTGACATTTTCTGTAAATGGTTATTAATTTGTATGTATGGGGAATGATGGTCTTGGCCTTTGAATTATGGGCTTGGCCTACAATTGAAAAAGTACAATTTGAATGATAGCGAACTGTAGTTTCATAGTAATAACTTCGAAAACAAGGCTCTAACGTAAGGCGGGCTTCAAAATGATAAGGTCACCTTAATATTTTCTCAATTCAACCAAACTATAAAATGTTAGGTATGGTCACCTTATTAGAGAAAATTCTACGTTCAAATAACTAAATAATAAGCCGGTGTTGCTCTTAGAGATGAATCGTTATATTATCTTTATTTAAATTCATGTAAACAAGTACAAAAGTCAATGCGTGAATCATTTTAAAAACTGAAAAAGTGATTAATAAGCAATCAATCTAATCAGTAGGTATCACAATTACCAATTTTTTTGTAATGGGTCGCAGCAAATCTTTGTCACCTTATGAACAAGGGCAAATTGTAGCACTTCATGATCAGGGATTGAGTATGCGTGGAATGGTGAAAAAACTTGGACGATCTTTGTGTTTTGTGCAAAATTTTCTCAAGAACAGAGAAAATTAAGGAAAATTAAAAAGCACGGGTCGTCCAAAGGTCCAGACTGAACGTGAAACTCGGCTAATTTCACGAAAGTCCTCGGAAACCATGAAAAGTGCGAAATTACAAGCTTCGAAAAGCACAATTCTAAGAGCTATTAACACCCAGCCAAACCTTGTTCGAGCAAAATTAAAAAAAATTCCCTGTCTGACTAAGCAGCATAAGATTAAGCGTAAGGAGTTTGCGAAAAACAACACGGCAACTAATTGGCATACCATCAACAACAGATGTACCAACTTAACAAAAAAAAAAAAAAAAAAAAAAAAAACTCAGATCGGAACAATGGGACCAACACACGGGTGTTATTCCGAAAACTTTTTGATCAAGGTAGTATGTGTTACACTGTATCTGATGCCTATGAGCTGAGACAACAAACACACACATATCTGTCACTCCTATTCTTTTCAAACACGTTCTTAGTTTACAGTGAGAAATTACTGAAGCAGTTTCTTATTCGGCCTGTCATACCTAGGAAGCTCTAAACAATGCCCAAATTGCGGCCGGATCGCCACACTAGAGTGACGAAGTTCCCTTTGAGCAGTTGCCATAAGCATTCAGGATGGTGGTAAGTGCTGCTGCAAAGTATGGTTCCAGACCAATATTTAATTACTATTTAATTACTATCTATACCGCAGTGTCCAGGTACCTAAAAAAACTGGACTTTATTTTCCAGCGAAAGCTTTTGCAACATGCTTCGAACAGTCCATATGTGATACGATTAGAGCCAACTGTCTTTAAGGCCGCTTGGCTGTCGGAGTATATTAATTAATGGTCTTACCCGCATATGGCAATCAGTGATTCAGTGGAATCGACAAGACCTGTTTTTGTTTATGAGCACCAGACACAGTCATTTATTTTGGAGCCATCGGTATACCGGCTTAGATCAAACTCGTTCCAAGCTAAAGATCTATTAAATCAACAATCTCGGTTCATCTCTTGCTAAAGCACAGATCCACAGGCATAACATCTAGGACCGAAGATGGTTCACCGATGACCCCTCACAATGGAGTAACTACCTGATGCATTTTAAGACCCTTTGGTGAAAAATTTTTTTCCGCCCAACATGCTGCCATTTTCATCAGATAGATGTGAGGCGGTGTCAAACCAATCAAGGCCTTTAAGGGCGCTGCTGGACACGTTCGAATTGTCATAGTTTTAGAAAGGCGTGCGAGGGTCTGTACCCTGTATAATTTGCTCACATTAATTGTCTTTCGTACTTTTCTTTATCATACTATCGCCGCATAAGTGATAATGGGCCGAATGATAGCGGCGGTATACATCCAGAGCGTCATTATCGGCGAAAGACCGCTTTTAATGTAAGAGGAGCAGCTTTCACAAAGGGCTCTTATGGCCTTATTCTAGATGGCACAATTTTCGTGGTCCAACTAAGCCTCTTATCCAAAATAATATGTAGATACCTAACCTCCTTAGAAAAGTTTATGGTGGTAGCAATTAAAGGAATACAGTGACATAATAATTTGTATGTCCTTGTAAAAGGTAAGACTACCGTTTTTTAGGGGCTTACCGATAGGTCTGCATGAGTGCACGAATTTGAGACCTCGCCAAAAGCCGCCCTCGTGATTACCCACGTACTGTTGAAACGAGTTCATCAGCGTAACCAATTACGTTGACAGTCTTTTGAGCCAACATAGTGAGTAAGTCATCAATTACTACCGTGCATAACAATGAAGAAAGTACTTTACCTTGAGGGCAGCCCTTCGACGCCATAGCACTGTATTCCTGTCCATTAAGAGATGAGTTGATGATTCTGCTTCTAAACAAGGAACTGACTTTTGATTTATTACAGACCGGAGTAAAGGTATTAATGTATAATAAAATGTTATGTATCCACACTGCTCCATTGCCTTCAGCTTAAGTTATCTTATCCATTTTCATGCTCTTCTCTTTCAATATTACTGAAGAGGTTTTTTGTTATGAGGACGACTGATTTATCCCAGTCGCCCTAATAATGGTTTACATTTTCTTTTAAACGGAGCGTATAAGTATTATTAATTTTGACGAAAAATAAATATTAATCATACGTTGAGTAGATGCTGTGCAAATAAAATTGATGGTGATTTAGGATACAATTTGTGGTTGCCATTAGAGATTAGCAATGATTCGATTTTTTGCCACACATACTCATTCATAATTTTATAAGTATAAGCGAGTACACATCAACTATTCATACTCACTCATACTCACAATAATGTTGTTTCATAAGTATAAGTGGCAATTAGTATGAATCAAACTTCGTACTCATACTTATATTTACTCATACTCATAGCATTCTTTCGTTTCTCAGAAAATAATCATAAATGATTCGCATTATTCATAAAAGATTCACATTATTCATAAATGATTCACATCATTCATGAGTATTCATGAACAGTTATATTGGCTATTAAAAAGAAAGAGAAAACAAAACCCACAAACGTATAATGAGTAAGCAAATGTTCATATTCGAATTTAACTCATTTTGCATCGTTTACGCACTATGAGTGCAGAATAGCGTCATAAATGTTGATAAGCATGAGTATGGTGAGTACTTCAAGCCTCAGGGTATTAATGCCTATGAATAGCCATAACAATGTGTATGAATCCGTAAGTAGTATGAGCATTAAGTCCTAACCTGATTGTCTCTCGTTGTCCAGTTATAAATAACAGCCAAGAAGTGTTGTATTTCATTTAAACTTCTAACCTTGCATATATAAAAAGCCATGAATTTATCAAATTAACCTCATGCACAGGCCACTGAAATATAATATTTAATTTTTAGCTGAATCCTTTAAATGTTGTTCTGAGTTTTTATTTTTCAATTTTGCTGTTCGTTAAAAATTTATTTCATTTATTTTCGACCAATTAACCAAATTCCATTTAAATTCTTGTCATTGTTTGTTTATTTAAAACACGAAAAGCTCACATAAACTCCATCTAAATTATTGTGCCCAAAAGACTATTGAACTCGTAAATACTACGAGACTTGTATGTATTTCAAGCACCAATATTGCCTCCCTCAAACCACATAAACATAAATTACTTGCCACTGAACTCATAAACACCTCAAGTCAAACAACAAGGCAGCACATGACAGGCAAAACGATTTTCATATGGCTTAAGGGAACTCTTTTAGCCAAAACAAACGAAGAAAAAGAAATGAAAAAATCAACAAAAAGAAGCAAAAGAGAAATAGTTGCCAATGGCCAGCTTTGCTGCCACATAAAAAGCAACCAAAAACTGTTTTTTTCTTTTTTTCTTAAATTTTTATAGAAAATACATACTCGTATACAACATATTGACACAAAGGATTGACAGAGAGGAGGAATAAAGAGAAGAAGTAGGCAAATGGACGGTACTATGCCAGTAGTAAGGTTATGCTTGACTGCTTGTAAAGTAAAAGAAAAGTGGTTGGTACCTGCTACCGAAGAGAGTAAATTTATTAAAAGAAATAAAAGCGAGTCCTTTTTTGGAACAAGAAACGACTATAAAATTTAACATCAATTACTATATTAATACAAATACAAACACATACACTCTTACACTTATACATACGTATACACTTACACACACACACACACACTAGCCAGCACTCACATATGTTTGCCTAGAATGTCTTTATAGAAAATTTGTTTTGCTTACGGCAAATGCTGGGAAAAATGTGACCACTAAAGCTGACTTAAGACTCAGCTGTGGTTAGAAGACGACACCCTTAAATTGTTCTGGAACACAGCAACACACTGTTCCTCCATAAGTTTTTAAAACCCTACCCAAACATCCAGCTCTGCTAAAATAGTCTGTGTAGGGCTTTCCAAGGCAATATCGCACTCGACTTTTCAGAATAAGTTTCCTTTTTTCTGCTGAGGCCACAGATATACCTTCTCTTACATATCTCATCTTAGCGAAAGATTAAGGCCAGCCTTTATTGTCATCATACCATTCACTACTGCAGGACACTGCGACCCATGAGATCTTCAAAAGATATTTACAGCCCGTACTGGGCAGACACGATTTTTACGTACTAATACTCACGATTTAGTACCTCCAGACCCCATCGAAATGCCTTTCGGTATTACTTTATGGAGACGGTGAGCCTTTAGTGGCTATATAGTAACGGGTCCGCCATCTATCGTTTTTTTTAACCTGGTGCTTATTTCGTGAATGGTAACAATTAGCTCATGTCTGATTTGACAGATAATTAGTTTTATTCTTTCACTGAACGAATGTGGTTGTGTATACGCTTAAACAACGCTGGGAAATATTGCGACATTACTTTGAAAATCATGGTAATGTTGCAGAATGTGTGCGATGTGTTCAGATGAAGCTCTTTTATAATCTTGGCGGGTATGTAAACAAGCAAAATTGTCGCATTTGGGGCACAGAAAATTCGCACGCATACATTGACGAGCCGATACACCCAAAACGAGTCACTGTTTGTTACGGATTTTGGTCCAGAGGCATAATTGGGCCATTTTTCTTCGCAAATGAGCAAGAAGTGGCCGTTACAGTCAATTGCGATCGTTATCGGGCCATGTTGAACGAATTTTTGTTCTCAAAAATTGAAGAGGAGCACATAAGCAACATTTGGTTTCAACAGGACGGCGCCACGTGCCACACACCGAAGCTACACTCGATGTTTTGCGCCCTGCTTTTGAAGATCGCATTATCAGCCGTAGAGCTGATATCGTTTGGCCACCTCGGAGCTGCGAGTTGACACCGTTGGACTATTATTTGTGGGGTGCCGCCAACAAGCCAGGGACAATTGACGCTTAAAGGACAATATTCGTTAAGCCATTGGTGAAATACAGCTGCAAACAATCGATAATGTGCTTAAAAATTGGACCGATCGTGTAGGCCAGCCGAGGCAGCCATTTGAATGAAATTATTATTTCCATTATTAACCGGAAGGATTGTACTTTCAAATAAAAAAAGAAATTTGAGAAAATATTCAGTAGCTTTTCTTTTATAGCATTTAAATATAAAAATATTTGGCGGACCCTGTATATCGCCGTTTTGTTCACCATTGGTACCGTTACTCTGGTGGAGATTATCGCTGTTCTTCAGCTTTGCCTAGTATTTGGTTTAGTCTCCGGAATTGAGCCGCCGTATACCAGGATATTCGCCGCGTGAATATATGCACCAAAGCATACCATAATTCGACTTACCAGTGGTGCCTGTCAGAGCGTTGGAGGTGGAATGCAACGTGCTCCGCGCTTTCGTGTTCGTCTGGACAGATCGGACATCCTCAAGAGTCGGCGTGTCCACATCGGTGTAAATAGTTTCTATAGCCTCCATGGCCTGCAAGGTAAGACTATAGTATATCTTGCCATCTATCTATCTGCGGAATTAACGCGAAAATCCAACTTCCCTTTGGTAAGCTTTGTCACCTACGTTGCCAACCTAATATGGATTTATTCCTTTCGTCTCTTTTGAAAATATTTCATGGAACGGTTATGTTTGTGCCCATCTGGTGGTATATGTTCGAGTATTCTCGAGCAGTTACTATCTTGATCAAAAGGTTTTCGGAATAAGCCCCATGTGGTAGTCCCATCATTCCGATTTAAGTTTAATTTTTTTTTGTTAAGTTGGTTAATCTGTTGTTGATATTGTCGCTAAATCTTAGCATCATAGCTTGACATTTACAAAAGCTACGTAGCCAAGAGTACATCTCTGCACATTTTCCAGCCATCTGACGGCCATTGTTATAGCTGACGAAAGCCACCATACCACCATGTCATAGGTAATAATAGGTTTAATAATGGATCGGTACATCCAGGGTACTCTCTCTCTCGGTCTCAGACCCCAGAAGCAAACGAATATTTTGCGTAAATTACAGTTAGACAGTAGGTCTAGCTTATCTCTGGCGATGATGACAAACATCAGAGGAATAATCAAAAGAAAAATCCATCTACTGCGGAAAAATTACAATGCTAAGTAAGGAACACTACCACCAGTACTTAACAAGTGAGCTACAGTAGAGTAATGGTCTATTCAAAATCAACTTGATTACTGAAACTAAGCAGTGGATGCTTTGTAAAAAGTCAATATACTCCTCAGAGAAGTGGCGAAAAAGAAATAGTAAGACACCGTTCGTACCTAGCATGACCCACATATTCCGGGTTGTCTGAAAATTAGGTGCAAGCCGAAAATAGTGAAAAACAGATCTCACGTTTCCAGTGGACATATGATGGGCTCAAAAACTTAAAGCTTTTAATATAGAACATAAATACCTGCGCCTGTTTTCTATAAAAAAAGAGCCGAGTTAGACTTTAGAACTGCACTCTCTAGATGTGCTACTCGACTTATACACAATACTCTACCAATTAAGGACTTTGACTGAAGGGAATGGCAATCACAGATGTGGAGGCTTGTAGACTGTGCTCATAAGCATTAGAGACAGCCTAACGCATACTGTGTGAAAAAAATCGAACTTATCACTCGCATTTAAAGAAACGTTATGCTTTGGACCTTTAAAAAAGTGCAGCTGGTTACCTTAATTGCCTTTAGAAACAATTTCCAAACAAATATTTGTCCAACGTTTATGCCCTGAAAAGTATGCATGTGTACCTGTGTCTGTATAAGTACTTCTACTTAAAAGCCTATTAACAGAGAGTCTCGTTCTGCCCATATGTATATACATCTATACAAACATTGTGTGCATGTGTCACAGTCTGTTTGAAAAGAAAAATAATGGCAAGAAACATACAAAGAGGATACGGCAAGTGTTGTCATACTACAAACAAACCGTATAAGTCTTGTTGAGTAAACGTTTTAAATTGTTTTGCTCCGGTTTTCTTTTATTTTTAAATTAAAATTTAAACAGTGAACTGTCTTCTGAAAAGTGATTTTGTAGTAGAGAGCCAAGGAGAGGCTAGGCTTTTGAAATTTTGAGAGAAATTATCACTCTCTTCGCTTGCTCTCCTGCATAAACTAGAAATGAACTTTTAAACCGCTTATAGCACTTTTTACTGTCGCTCTTTTACGCGCTCTTCTGTTATGCTATTTTTCTCTTTATATAAGTACTAGCTAAAACCCGATGTTCCTCGCTAGCCACATCTTAATTATTATGTTGCTATTGTTGTTATATTTTTTATTCTTTTTTCAAATTTTGTTTCCTTCCGGTCAAAATTCCATCATTTGTTCCCTCCAGAAAGACATTATCGGTTCTGTTTTTTAGCTCTATACAGTCTTCAAACCAACACACATTGATTTTTATATATGAATGGCAGCTGCCACGCCTACTTCTGCAATCTCGCCCAGTTACTGACTCAAAGTATGTATTGACTATGAAATCAGTCAGACCAAACTCGGAATCTTTGGCTGTAACCGTTTCCAAGATATTCTAAAATCAATATTTACTTTGTAAGGGAGGCACCACGCCCACTTGTTTAACCCCGCCCAGCTTTTGACTGATGATTTGTATTGATAGTAAAGTCATTCAAGCCAAATCCAGAAGCTTAGGCTTTAACCGCTTTCTCATGATATACAGAAATCAACATTTAATTTGTATGGAGTACCACTCCCACTCGTCCATTTCTGCCTATATTTTGACTGATGTTTTTCATTGCACTTTAGCTGTAAATGTTTTTAAGTTATAGCAAAATAGTAAGTTTGTATGGGAGGTACCACGCCCACTTTTCAAAACCTGTCTACCTATTGGCTACTGATTTGTATTGATAATAAAGACATTCAGACCTTTCTGAAGTATTCAGAAATCAACAGGTGCCACGCCCACTTTTTGCAAATTTCGATACTTCAGTTGTAACTGTACTCAAGATATATTAAAATCAATATTTACTTTATATAGGGGGTACCACGCCTCTTGTCTGATTTCCATTAAATATGAATCCTTTTGGACCAAATTTAGAGAATCTTGCTTTCACCATCTTAGCTGTTCATAAGGCATAAACAAACAAATAAGCCAACAAACACGCATTCATTTTTATATTGGGTGGGCCATCTATCGGTTTAAATTTGAACCAGCAGTTATTTCGAATCTGGCAATACTCATGTCATTCTATTCAATCACAAAATTTAGTACATTATCCCCACTGAATCGATTTATACTTGAGCAACAGGGGGATTTATTGGAAGTTTATTTCCAAAACAAGCCCTTAGGCTGGGCCAGAGGGACTCTATTCCATGTTGGTACTGTTTAGAGGAGGAGGTCAGGACAACCGAACATCTGCACTTGGAATGTCCGGAGTTGGGGGGACTTAGATACATGTTTTTCGGAGCACACTTTGTCGGTCTTGGGGCTCTACTGAAGACTTCTGTAGGGCTGATTAGCAAATTTTTGAGGCGGCGAACTGGTCGGATAACTGACCGGACTTTATATAGCCGAGGTGTATTGGACGTATATCAGGCAGCCCCTTTTAACCCAACCAACCAAACAAAGACAAAAAAAACTGATTCTTAGCTTGGTGGATACGTAAATGAGCCAAGCTGCCGTATTTGGGGCTCGAAGAGCTAAACGTGGTCTTACAGATGCCAGTGCACCCATTACGAGTGACTGTTTGGTGCGACTTGTGGAGCGGAGGTATCATTGGTCGATATATCTTTGATAATGAGAACGGCGCAACCATTACGGTCAATGGAGACACCTATCGCACCATGATAACCAATTTTTTTGCATACGCTCTGCATGGTATTTATGTGAACGATGTTTGGTTTCAACAGAATGGTGCAACTTGCCACATATTTCATCAAGACAATCGATTTATTGCGTCAAACGTTTAATGGCCGTTTGATTAGCCGAAATGGTGATTTCAGTTGGTAGCCAAGAATCTGCGATTTGACACCATTGGACTAATTTTTGTGGGGCGCCGTTAAAGACAAGTGTTATGCCGATAAGCCAGAGACAATTGAGCATTTGAAGAGCAACACTTCAAAAAGTTATCGAAAATTGGTTCGATCGACTGGAGTACTGAGGCCAACCGCGGACTTCACAACAAAGAAATAAATTTGATAAAATTTCAAACCGTTATTTGTTGTATTGCATTTTTAAATTTAAAGTTTTAAATGGCCCACCCTATATATAAGATGTGTCTATGTATGTTGGCAAAGGTTGTTTGTTTCCATTTTATTTCTACAAAGTACTTGAGTGAAGCGAACAAAGACTTTGTTTAATACAAACACACACACACACAGACATATACAAACATATACAAACATATACACTCACAGAAACATATAAACATCGAATGCCGTCTCTCATATACACATGCGAGTAGGAGCAAAGCGTTTAAAACTTTTTAATAGAGCTGAGCTAACTTTTCTGCAAAAAACACACCGTACGTACATAACGTACATGTGAGTCTGGGTACGTGTGTGTGCTTTGATGGCAAAGCGTGCAGGTTCTTTTAACCGCAAAATATGCACACAAAGCTTGTCAAGCAAAATTTCGTTTTAATGTTTTTTTTCTTTCTTTTTTTGCTTTCTTTGTGTTTTAAAGCACAGAGTTCACAAGAACTAAGTTTGGGATGTTAAAGCTTGAAAATTTATTTCCAATTTAACACCTTTATAAGGCAAACCCTTTTAATTATTTTTTTTCTCTTTTCTGCTTCTTTCGAGTGATTGCAACGTGGTTGCTGGCATGCTTTCAGCAAAAGAAAAAAACCGTTAGCTTGTTGCATTATAATGGAAAAAGCTAAAGAAACCACAACAGAAAACAAAGAACCGGCATAAAAAAGGGGTGGCATGTCACTGTTGTTGGCCGTTGGCTCGATGACTAAGGCAGTGGCAGTAGCAGTAACAGCAGCAGCAGCACCAGCAGGGGCTCTGCAGGGTGTAAGCAGTTCAGCAACCATTTAACATTCTGGCCAACACGCAAAGTTGTTGAAACGGTGTTTGTGTATGAGTTTCTTTTTTGTTTTTTGTTTTTACTTTTTTGGTGTGAAAATGGTGGTACTTTTTGAATATTTCCTTCTCTCCTTTTTATAAGCATTCTGAGCCTTCTGCGTCTCTGCCATTGTTGTATGTGCTGCTACAATTAATTCTTTGCCTTCAATTTCTTTTGCTTTTTGGCTGCATTGTTAAGGTGGTTTTGTAGAAAAAAATAGTTTTCTTATTAGAAAATAGTCTTTGAGGTTTAAACCACCACCACCACTACACTCGCTTAGTAGTCTAGCATATGTTGACTTCTTGTAATAAAAAGTCATCTTGCTTTAGGGTTGAGAAGAATTATTTCGGTCTAAATTGTAAAGTTGCTACCTTAATAGCCTGTAGCTCTGTGCACATTGGCTTTCTTGGCTTTTGTTTTTCTTTAGATATTTTCTTCCATTAAAGTTGGTTTTTCGCTTTTGTTTTTTGTTTATAATGAAATTGTAAAAAATATGGCCACTTTTAAGAAGTTGCTTAAAAAAAGTAGCCAAAACGGAAAAAACTAGCCTGCAAACAGTCGAAGAAAAATTGGCGCAAAAGTTTTTCTACTTCATAAGCCTAATTTTCATTAAATTAAAACAAAAAAAAAGAAGGGGCAGAAAACTTGGTCATAATATTTGTTTTAAATTCAAATGATGAAAATGGCAGACTTAACTTGGTTACCAGAGAAAAGGCCTTTTCCAACAGCGAGATAGAACAGAGAGCATATAGCCTCCAAAGCATAAACCAGACATAAAAGAAGCTTAAAAGAGTCAGTAATGGTCAGAAAAGAGAGAGATAAGACAAAGCTTAGACTTAGATAAGGTAAAGACGAAAAATAGAAAACGTATAGACAAGATATCGGGTGATTTTTTAAGACCTTTAGAGCAATATATGAAATCTTTATTTAAGTCCGTGTCTCTATGCAATAAAACAGAAACGGTTTGAAATTTTGTCAAATTTATTTTGTTGTTGTGGAATACAATTGTTCCGGTTAGAAACGAATCATTATTTCATTCGATTGAATCTAATTTCGAGAACTTTTTCGGTGCATTGGATCGTATCTCGGCAATGGCATCGCGAATTTTGGCCTTCAAATTTTCAATAATCTCTGGTTTGTCGGCAAAACACTTGTCTTCAACGGCTCTCCGCAGAAAATAGTCAAACGGTGTCAAATTGCAGCTTCTGGGCGGCCAACTGACATCACCATTTCGGCTAATTAAACGGCCGTCAAATGTTTGACGCAATAAATCAATTGTGGCATGAGATATGTGGCAAGTTGCATCATTCTCTTGAAACCAAACACCTTTCATATTATTAGCATGAAGAGCAGGCACAAAAAAACCGGTTATCTTAGTGCGATAGGTGTTTCCATTGACCGGTATAGTTGCGGTGACCTCATTTTCATGGATATATGGACTAATGATGCCTCCGTAGCATTGGTTTTTTTGCTTATTAATGTACCCCCCAAGATGAAAATGAGCTTAATCTGAATGTATGATATTTCTTTACAGTTTCTTGTTGGCCCATCTAGCGAATAGAAAATAAAGCCGATAGTCATACGGCTTCAACTTTTGAACCAATTGAACTTTGTAAGATGTCATACTAAGATCATTTCGCAAAATTGGATGCAAATTGATGCCTGAAATGTTCAGTTCTTGAAAACTATGACTAGTTAATGTTGACGGATACTCACGCACACTCTCAACCACAGCTTCGATATTTTCGGGAGCATGCTTACGTCTTGGCGCCTCAACAGTGGCACCAGTCCCACGAACTTTAGCATTAAACTTTCGTACACCGGGCACTATTGTTTCTTCGCTGCGACCAAATTTTCTACGACATTTTCTTTGTTTTGTTAACAAATTTCCAATAAATCCCAACATTGGAGATAATATGCTGAATTATGTGACAGAATAGAATGACATAAGTATTGCCAGATTCGAAATAACCGCTGGTTAGAATTTAAACCGATGGATGGACCACCCTATATTAAAAGATGATTTCATGTAAAAGTTGACCACGGCTATGTCTTAAATGGTTCATACGCTGTGCACAGTTTTGACATACTCCCCCAACATATTGCCCGGTATCTAACGAATAAATTCTTCAATATTGGCAATACAGTCAGTCAACTGTTACGGGCTTATCCCTATAGACATGAACCTTCACATAGCCAGACAAATAATAATCTAGAGGCGTAAAATATCACGATCGAGGCGCCCCCAATCGTAAAATAAACGAAATCGCCTCTCAATTGGGATATTGTTTCGGGTGCTGTGTAGCATGTGGTTTATATCGCGGCAATAGCAAAGTGGCATCCCAACTATTGACCTAAAAACAAGAACATTTGAATGATTCTGAGCATGTTTCAACGTAACAAACCTGAAATGATATGTGAAAATGGATGACATATGGATCCATCACTTTACTCCGGAGTCAAAACGATCGTCATCTTAGTGGATAGTAACCGGTGAACCTCTTTGAAAGCGCCCGAAAGCACACAAAATGGATGTGGCCATGTTTAAACGTGACAAACCTGAATCGATATGTGATAATGGATGAAATATGGATCCATCACTTTATTCCGGAATCAAAATGATCGTCATCTGAGTGGATAGTAACTGGTGAACCTCATTTAAAATGCCCGAAAGCACACAAAATGGCTGTGGCCATATTTAAACCTGAATCGATATGTGATAATGGATGAAATATGGATCCATCACTTTATTCCGGAATCAAAATGATCGTCATCTGACGATCACAACATTCGGCTGGAAACGTTATGGCCTCGGTATTTTAGGATGTGCGTTGTGTAATATCCATCGACTATCCTGAGAAGAGTAATACCATCAACACTAAATATTAAAGCTATTCGAGCTTTTGAAGGCCAAAATGGAAAGCAAACAACCGCATATGGCAAAGAAAAAAATGTTGTTACATCAAGACAACGCCCTATGTCACCCGTCAATCAAATCAACGGCAAAACTACATGGAGTGACTTTCTAATTGTTCTCCCATCTAACGTATTCGACAGAATACGACTACTGGCTGTTCGTAGAGCTCAAAAAACGTTCCCGGGTAAGAAACTTCGCCAGAAAGAAAAGGTTATCACTGAAACTGAGACCTATTTTGAGGCAAACGATAAATCGTTTTAGGATCACACGATCGTCGTAATGCACCAATAATTAGTCTATTTTATATGCCAATCGTGTGATTATACAATTTATTGCCTCATATGGCAACTCAATATGTTAATGTACTTATCCGTCACAATCAAATGCAACTCTGGTGCGACAATCGTATGAAAGCTTTTAAGAACAATCCTGCACCAATATAGATGCCGAGAATACACCAATATTTGTTGTATTCTTGTGCGGCAATTGAAGAAGGCAATACTCACCAATTTTAATTTTTAAATTAATTTCTTTCTAAAAAAACACTTGCTTGTACTATGATTGGCAAAAACACTGGATTTTTTCTTAAATAGATCTGCAAAACAATCGATAGTACTATAGATAGTACCGATAGTTTTGTTTTTGGCTGACAATCGATAGCTTTTTTCACTATCGATACTATCGTCAAATCCTAAAGGTAAATACGAAAGCCACTAAATGTGGTCAAGTAATATTTGCACAAATCTGTTCGACGCAGGTTGTTAGTCGTCTATAAACTTTTATAGTGATATAGGGATACAGTTTAACAGTTACTTAAATTTCTATTTATTAAACTCAAATAAGGTATGAATTCTAACTAAAATAAGTTCGTACAAAAGATTTTGTATTTGACTCAAACAAATTATTCTTTGTTTCGTCAGACCATGTAATATTGTTCTAGTGATTACGGTGCAGGTGTTGCTTCCGTTTGCTGAGAAATGATACAGTTCGAGGACTCTTACCATAAGTATAACTTATGTACGTTTTTTTTTTCTTATTACGCGACTTGAATCAGGAGAATAAGTTCATTTTTGAGGGTTTTTGATGACTTGAAGAAATTAATCTTTCAAGTACGAATTAAAAGTTGACAGTTGTTCTTCGCTTTCTTCCCGTAGTCTATGAATTACTTTAGGTTTGAAGCACTTCATGGTCTAAGCAATACATAAAATTTTATGACATCCTGGAAAAAAAGTGTCCCTATTTTTTGTTTCATCACTGTATATTTATTATTATTCTTCTTCTTTCACATAAATTTCAATATTGTTGCCACTAATAGTACTTAAGAGAATCCGATATTATCGATAGTTTCTTTGCAAATTATCGAAACTATCGAGTGGGCCGACTATCGATAGTTTTGCAGCTCTATTAAAAAACCAAGCCCATTGGGTCTTATTGAGTATCTTGGTGGGTTTTATATCTGCTTCAAAATTTCGTTTAAGCAGACAATATTTTTGGTTTTTTTTGCACAACCACGTTGTTTTAGTCGATATTTATTGTGCAACTTTTCACTGTTGGTGTGCTTAAGGCAGCATTGTGTACTATGAACTGTTAAAGCTCGGTGAACGAAGCAGAATGCAATTATTTCGTTTGAATCAAGCATTAGGAGAAAAACAGCCGGAATATAAAGACAGACAATATTAAGTTATTTTTCTGCATAACAATATCCGACCTAATGTCGCAAAAATTTCAAAAAAAATATAAGAAACGATCAAATGATGCATTCGCCGTATTCTCCGAACATAGCTTCGTCGGCTATTGTGATGAATACAATATACTCACACCTCTTTATAGGGGCTTTCTTTACATGACAGTTTGCTTGTGAGCCAATCTCTGACCCACACTCATATTTTTTTGTGTTTTTGTTAATTATTTGTTCACTACAGCTAAGCTCAATAGAAATAAAGTGGGCGCTATTTTCTTTTTTTAAAGAACGAACCATTTTGAACACAAAAAAAAAATAAAAATTTTATTTAGCCCAACAGCTGATTCACAGGATTGCCGTAAACTGGAACAATCGTGTGACAGCATTGGGACAATTACTGTCAATACATCGTTCCACGCCGTCTTGTGACAATAAATTTTGTATAAAATAGGACAACAGCTGATTCACAGAATTGACGTAAACTGGAACAATCATGTGACAGCATTGGAACAATTAGTGTCAATACATCGTTCCACGCCATCTTGTGACAATAAATTTTGTATAAAATAGGACAGCCGTGTGAATGCAGATTTTTAATTGGAACAATTTTATTATTGTGCGCTAGTAATCATTGTATCAGATTGGTGTAATTGTGGCAAGCGTGTGATCCCAGCTTTAGAGCGGCGCTGATACGATTGCATAAATTTTGATGGATTCTGCAAAAAAAAGAAGTGTTTTTTTCAGCCCAGGTGTTATCTGCCCAAAATCCAAGCCTTTGTTAGAGCAATTGTTTAGGAATTGTGTGAACTTTGGTACGACAGTGAACGTATAGTTGCACAAGCTACTTGTTCGTTTCCATATTCAATAATGATACAAAGTGGATCTAATTGTCATTTCAAGAGCTCGTTTAAGATTTTGATTAGAAATCTTACATGATTTTTGGAAGAGAAAAATTTTGCTTTTAAAAAAGGCTCTTTTTGTTTGCCTTCAACTACTCTCCTGCACTTACCAAACTGGTGTCATTTACACAAAACAAACTATCAAAAACCGAAATGAAAGAAAAAACTATAGAGAGAGAAAGAGCAAGAGAAAGAGAAAATACTGCAAAACTAAAATGGCCAGCATGTTAACGAGTTAAACTTTGAAAATGAGCTTCACTTTCGCCAATTTTGATAAACTTCCTTTCGACGTTGTTGTCGTCAGCCGTGTCGTTATCGTTGTCATGATCGTCCTACACGTTCTCTATTTATTGCTTCACAAGCGTTTGTCTGTATGTGTGTGTGTGTGTGCATGGCTGTGTGAGTGTACATTAGACTGTAAAAGTTTTATTTTTTTTGTCGAATTTTATTTTTTTTAAGTAAAACTTTAAACCACATACAGACACTTTGAAATCCAAATATATAGACAGACCAACAAACCGACATTTTTTAACTGATTTTGACTGCTCTTGTTTGGGTACTGTGAAGAAAAGGGGGGTGAGGAGGGTGTATGACTATGATAAAAATTAAAACTAAAATCATAAAAAATAAAAAAAAACTTCATTTATATTTTTAGAAAAATGTCTAGCCTAGACAAACTTAGTTAGTTAGTTGCACGTTGTATGCTGGTGTGTGTCCATAAAAAAGTTTGTATGTCTGTTTGTATTTGTGTTTGTAGTTTTGATTACCATTTTAATGTGATTACAATTGCGATATTAATGTTGACGCCAAACGTTTTCAGTTAAAACTAAAATTTTTTTTGCCGTTTTTTTTTCCAACATTATTTCGACAAACTTTGGTTAAAACATACACACACACAGGCATACAAACAAGCGTATTTCTACTATTTCGCTGAGAGAAAAAATAATTCCACATTAAATTTTGTTGGTTTTTCGCAAAAAATTTTGCAAAAAGGGAAACAAACTGGCCAACATACTGGACGTGGTTGATTGTAATAGAAAAAAAAAAAATTATTTTTTTTTCTTTTGTGTTCAGTTTGGAAAACCTCATTCATGGCATGTGGCAAAAATTTTGGTAATCACACGCATACATTTATTTTAAAGTAAAGGTTCTTAAAAGTGTGTGTGAGCATGCTAATATCTGCTGAAGTTGAAGGGAATGGTTCCGGGCTAATGAATTTGCAAGAAATTTTTGATAAAAGTATTCCATAATAGAGCGGCAGTACGTTAGGTAAGATTAGATTATACGGGTCGCTCGCGCTTTACGTGTTTACTCGGTGGCCCTATGGCTCATTGTGATACACGGCCGGAAATGGAAGAGTGCCAATTAGGATTCTCACCTAAAGACTGAAAAATTTCAGTTCCCACACTTGAGTTCACCGGTATTCTTGACGTAGTCAATCAACTTCGTCAGTAATACATCCCTAAGACAGTCCAGATCATGGAAGTGATATGCCCACAAGTACTTTAGCCAAAGCTCCCATAGGACAGCATTGATTTCCACTCCTCCTCATCCTGTTTGCTTTTACAATAGCCATTATCAGGGCGTTACATGCACTCTAAAATGCAGCCTACCATACAATGTCCGGTAATTATGTCCAAAAGAAGCCCAGCGACCAGTATCAAAGGCCAAAGCATTTTGGATATTATACAAGTGGTTATAGTGTTCCACCTGTATGCCATCTTGCTCAGTTCCCATCTCTCTAAAAAACTCGACAACACACATGGAGGGGCATGTATATCCCCCTGCACGCGAGATAGAGAGAACCAGTAGCGCACTCATCAGCAATTTTGGTTATTAATTTGGGTTTTCCTCGTAAAGTAGCAAAGTTCATGCAAAAAAGAGACCGTGTTGAGGTCGCAAAAGACATAATTTGCGATACCACATTCATCAAAAGAATCATTACTGGAGAGGAGACGTGGGTGTATGAGTACGACACGCAATCCAGACATCAGGCAAGTGAATGGCATTCACCACATGAGCCAAAAAACCACGAAACCAAAAAAAAAGAAGGCAATGTTCACGGATTTTCATGGATTACAACGGTGTAGTGCATCATAAATTTTTGAAAGAAGGCCAAACAGTAAACAAAGAGTGTTATTTGGCCATTATGAGACGTTTGCGTGAAGCAATTGGCCTGAAGAGACCGGATACGTTGATTTTGCACCATGATAACGCAATGTCGCACTATGCCATCATAATTCGAAATTTGTTGACAAAAAATGCAACATGATTTGGCTCCCTTTGACATCTTTCTGTTTAATCGAGTTAGAAAACTCTTATGGGGAAGGCGTTTCAGCAGCCGAGAGGAAATAATGGAAAAATCGCGGAAAGCATTGCTGGACATACCGAAAACAGAAAATAAAAAATGCTTTGAGGTTTGGATCAAGCGCTGGCATAAGTGTGTTACTTTGAAGGGGACAGTATAGTCAGCTGATTAGCTGACAAAACAAAAACTGATTGCAAAGAAACTGAAACCAGGCCACGATTAGTTAGATATACAAACTAGGAAGACCACAGAACTGTTGAGGGGCCTGGCAAGGTGAGAACTTGCCCTATACATGAAACATTTTTTAAATAACGATATGCAGTTACAGTGCCTTCTTTAAAGAAGTATGATTCCACAACACAGTTTGATGACAACTGTACGCCACACTGTAAAGCTGGGATTACACGATTGTTTCAAATACACAAATCTGATACAATTTTGATTGTGACAAGTTAGCGCATAATAAAAAGATTGTCTATTCGCACGGTTGTCTTATTTGAAACCAAATTTATTGTCACAAGATGGCGCAAACCGTTGTGTTGACAATAATTGTCCAAATGCTGTCATGCGATTGTTCTAGTTTACGGCAATTCTGTGAATCAGCAAAATGTCATGTAAAGAAAGCCCGTATAAAGAGGTGTGAGTATATTGTATTCATCACAATAGCCGACGAAGCTATGTTCGGAGAATACGGCGATTGCGTCATTTGATCGTTTCTTATAATTTCTTTGAAACTTTTGCGACATGAGGTCGGATATTGTCATGCAAAAGAATAACTTATTATTGTCTGTCTTTATATTCCGGCTGTTTTTCTCAGAATGTTTGATTCAAACGAAAAAACTGCATTCTGCTTCGCTCACCGAGCTTTAACAGTTCATAGTACACAATGCTGCCTTAAACACTCCAATAGTGCAAAGTTACACTAAAAATACTAAAACAACGTGGTTGGGTAAAAAAACAAAAAATATTGTCTACTTGAACGAAATTTAGAAGCAGTTATAAAACCCAAAAAAACCCACCAAGACACTCAATGAAACCCGGTAGGCTGGGTTTTTTAATAGAGCTGCAAAACTAACGGGTCCGCCATCTAACGTTTTTTCTTTTTCTTTCTTTTCTTGTTTCTTAGCTCATGTCTGATTTGACAGATAATTAGTTTTATCCTTCCGCTGAACGAATATTGTTGTGTATTCGCTTTTTTCGCTTCGCTAAGGCGGCCTGCGATCGACTTACAGTAGATGCCGATTTTGCCAAAAAAAAAAAAAAATCATCTTTTCAGATGAAGCTCATTTTGCACCAGGGTTCCATTCGATTATGTGAAATAAGCACATTAATATATTGAGTTGCCGTATGAGCCAATAAATTGTATAGACACACGATTGGCATATAAACTACACTAATTATTGGTGCATTATGACAATCTTGTGATCTTACCTGAAGTGGAATTGGCTACATTTCTCTCTCTTGAAGAGTTTGTGTAAGAGAGTCAAGAGTAAAGAAACATCATTATTGTTCACTTCTGACGAGACGACTTCCAGGTATCTCCTGAAGTGAGCCAGAACTTTCATTAAACGAGAATTATTGACTTGTGTGCATGCTAGCGGTGCACAAAACAAATTTTGCATTTCTACTAATCCTAGATAATGATCTGAATTTGAAAAATAAAATTTAGCGAATAATTGAATTAGAAAAAAAGCTGTTACATTTGCATTTGGTAGCGCCTTACATCAGCCAACCTGTAGTTAAAAACTCTGACCTATAAATGTTGATCCATTTTTTGATGAAATTCTCAGTATGTCTACAGCTTTTTAGTAATTAATCTTGAATGGCTGTTGAATTATATAAGCAAGTAGGAGTATATATCATAGAGTTTTAGCCTCCTAAAAAGAAGAAATGGTACGAAAATAAGCGTTGCTTACAAGTACATATACACTGAGAAAAATATTCTGTTGTTTTGTTTTGTTTTTTTCATTTATTCAATATTTCCTTAAAAGGCATAGAAAATATAACCAAAAATGAGAAAATAAATTTAAAATTCTCATGTTCTTTGTAGTTCTTTTACAAAATTACAGGGTCAGTCATGCATGGTTTCATGCCAGTTTTTTTGTTTTTGTTTTATATGTCATCCCTCACAATTTGTTCGCCATTCATTTATTTTTCATTAACCATAAAACATGTAATTTTTTTCCAATTTCTGTGTTTCTATTTTAGTTTCTCTTTTTGCTGGTAATTTTAAGTGGGAGTTAAACATGAAAATTCTATGGAATTGCTGCAATCTGTGTATGTGAGTGTGTGTGTGTGTGTGTGTGAGTGTATGTCCTTTTTTTTGTATAATTCTATAAAATTAATTATAATGCATATTCTTTAATTATTTTAATATAAAAATGTTTAGGCAATGGATTTCGGATTTTGCCATTGTTTTAATGGCATTGCTTCTGTTACCAATTATATTTGAGGTTTTTCGGGGTCGCTATTCAAAAACTCATTGTTGCCGCTCATCTAGGCAGTCATTTTGTAAAACTCTGTTCATTTACCAGTAGAATTTTAGTTTATTTTGTATAAGTACATATTATTTTTTTAATTTGAATTTTTTTTCAGATAATTTGGCATTATTTGGTGTGGAAAATAATATATTTACTCCACAGGCGTTATCATAATACATCTGACACAACAAAATATTTACTTTGTGTGGTTACTTTATTATTTTTGCATTCATTTTAAAGAAACTAAAACAAAACAATGGATGCTTTGTGGAAAGCAAATATGCTCCCTAGAGAATTGATGGGGAAAAAAATCCAGATCATGGAAGTTACATGCACCCAAGTGCTTTAGTCTAAACTTCCTTAAAGCAGGACAGCCACAGAGAAGGTATTGCGCCAATTCTTCCTCCTCTTCATCTTGACAGCTCCTACCAGCCCTGACCAGGTCGGCTTATCATATTGTTACAAAAATCAGGTTGGACGCCCCTGCGTTTATTATATTATTCAAAAGAATAAACAAAGACGCAAACACAACTATACGTGCGGTTTACAAATAACGAAATCAGCAACAACATTAGCAGAAATGTAGTAAATAAAAATAAACGGTAACAACAAAAACAGGCAGAGAAGAAAACAAGTAACAGACAATAACAAATAACAAAACATTCGCATGGTTTCATAAGAATTAAGAAGAATATAAAGGATAGCAAAGGAATCTACGTGAAAGATCGAGAGGTTTGAGAGCTTTTGAAGTATTGTTTACTCAGCCATATAAAAAGCAGATCGATGCGAACAACAATTAGTTTATGAGATCTTTCCTTTCACAGACTTGCAATCCATCAAATAATAATACAAAATTGGTCTGTATAATCATGACGAAGACCGAAGAATGTTAAAAGTCTATATTGATCCAGAATTGGATGTTCACTATGTAATAGAAGTTCCATTATGAAGGATGCACCAGATGCAAGCAGATGCACCAGAATACGGGATATACAGGCACATATATCCACTGTTTGAGCAAAGTGCCCAGAGTTTAAGTCCAAAACGAGCTGGTTTTCCGCGTATAAACATTTTCGCTGAGTGGTGGCCGAAGTAGGGAACTATCGTCTCGATCTAAGCTCTTAAATAACTTAATTTGTGCGACATTATGAAGCCCAGAATAAAGAGGAATTGCCATGAAATGTTGCATTAAATACTTGTCGCAAAACTTTTTTACGCTATATTTTTGGGTAGCAAACGATATGTTTCAAAGAATAATTGAAACAATTCAAATGGACTTTTTTCGTTTGTAGTTTAGAGCAGAGGTTCTTGCTTTTCTTATGTCAGTGGTTTGAAATCTGTTGCAGGACGATTTACATTTGGCTATTCCTCCTGACATTGCTGCTTCTAAATCCCCTTTTGGTCTCCCGATTTGCGGTCCACCATAGTCTTCAATGGCGGATTTGTATTAAGCTCGATAATGCCTAAGCATATGTAACTGATCAGCGATAAAAATCAGCGATGGGAAGAAATGCCTGCTACTTCGGTCAGCGGACTCTCATCGGCAATTATATAACTTGATATTATGTCTTCGCCTAAAACTTCACTGTCAGAATCACCGGCAGTTTTATCGTCTGGTAACGAACATCGGATTCGATCCAAGCAGATTCTTTCAAAGCGCTTGTTGCTTGCAATCTTATCAACATAATAATGATAATTAAGGCCACAGAATGACACTAATACAGGTTGGGCGTATTAATAAACTAGGTATACCGGTGAAAATAAAACACGAATTTTTAATGACAAAGTAAAAAACATTTCATTTAAAGTATTGGCTATGGCTGGCTACACATTTTTCACATCTTTCAGGCAATTTTTGGAATCCACGCTACTAAAACTGTTCGCCTATTAAAGCAAACCAATCAGTCACCCAATTTTCGACTGTCCCGTAGGCATTAAAGTAATGCTAAGCCAATGCGTGTCCCATCGACGAAAACAAATAGTAGTCGAAAGGAGCCAAGTCTGGTGATTACTACAGTGGGAATAGCAGCTCCCAGCCTAAAGCTTTGATTGTATCCTGAACTGCTTTTGCATTGTCATGTTGCAAAATGACTTTGCCGTATCTTATGACACATTCTGGTAATTTGTCGATAAATGCAAAGTTTAAATAAATAATTTTTTATCGGTAACGATCAGTATTAACGTTTTTAATTGGATTTAGGAGCTCGTGGTACACCATGCACCAAAAACACAACTTTGCCTTTCTGCCGAATCGATCTACTTTTGCAGCCGAAGTTGATGGTTATCCCCGATTATGATGTTGCTTTTTCATTAATCTAAAATATACTTTAATGCATATTGACAGATGTCATTGCCAACACAAAAAAATTAATGTTCGTTCACAATAGATGTTCGTATGAACACATTTGTTTCTTGACGCTCATTTCATACCAGTACACCTGGTATATATACTGCTGTCTGTAGAGATTTTTTCAAACAGTTTTCCCTCTAGACCTTCTGATGAATACACACATGAAATGTTCACCTATTGATACCAACTTTAAAGCATTGACATGGGAAACTGGTTTTATACTTCCGCTGAACGAATATGGTTCTGTATACGCTTAAACAACTTCGCTAAGTGGGCCTGCGATCGACTTACAGAAGATGCCGATTTTGCCAAAAGAGAGCATCTTTTCAGATGAAGCTCATTTTGATATTGGCGGGTATGTAAACAAGCAAAATTGTCGCATTTAGGGCACAGAAAACCCGCACGCATACATTGAAAGTTCGATACACCAAGACGAGTCACAGTTTGGTGCGGATTTTGGTCCAGGGGCATAATTGGGCCATTTCTCTTCGAAAATGAGCAAGAAGTGGCCGTTACAGTCAATGGCGACCGTTATCGGGCCATGTTGAACGAATTTATGTTCACAAAAATTGAAGAGGAGAATATTAGCATTATATGGTTTCAACAGGACAGCGCTGCGTGCCACACAGCCGAAGCTACACTCGATGTTTTGCGCCCTGCTTTTGAAGATTGTATTATCAGTCGCAGAGCTGATGTCGTTTGGCCATCTCGGAGCTGCAATTTGACAACGTTTGACTATTATTTGTGGGGTGCCGTCAAAGATAAGTATTACGCCAACAAGCCAGAGACAATTGACGCTTTAAAGCCATTGGTGAAATACAGCTGCAGACAATCGATAATGTGCTTAAAAATTGGACCGATGGTGTAGGCTACTGCATGGCCAGCCGAGGCAGCCATTTGAATGAAATTATTTTTCATTATTAACGGGAAGGATTGTACTTTCAAATAAAAAAAAGAAATTCTTTGGCGAACTAATATTCGTAAGAAACCATGTTTCTCATACACAAATTATATCAATTTTGGAATCCTCAAAACAAAAGCTTAACAGATAATATAGGCGTAAGACCAAATAATCATAAATATTTGCTATTTTACACCACAAATTTTACATACGAAAGCTGCTCGAGTTACTTGTTACTCAAAATTGGTTATTTTCATTATTCGATTAAATAATGACCAAGAAATTATTCGATTAATCGAATGACGATTAATCGAGTGAATACTCTAGTGTTAGCTCACCTTTAATAGGCAGAGCTTTACAGCATCAAAATTTCTGAAACAAAATAGACAAAAATATTCAAGACGTTGCTGACAGAGTAGGGTCTCATATAGTGGAGTAACTTCAGTAAAGTCGAGTCATTCATACTGTTGTTGTTTTATTTAGGTTTCTTCTTCTATCAGCATAATTCGTAATAAGAAAATAAGTTCTTCTTAATTGCTTCAGTATATTTCCCACCTTAAGCCCACTGTCATGTCTATTAAATTTTTTTTTTATTTCCTTTTAATTGAAAATCCTGTTGAAATATTAATTCATTTTCATTCATTTAAGTCTCACTTTTTTCTTCTTCCTTCTATTTTTTGTGGTCAAGTATAATAACATAATTATGCCAGTAATTTCTACAAGTCCAGCTAGAAAATTAGTTACTGAGGGAGAATTAAAAGAAAAAAGTTCAAAACGAAATTTTATAATGAGAAAATGAATCAAAAAACAACAAAAGGAGAAAAAAGAAAGGTGTTGACCATATTTTAACTAATTTTCGGAAAATATGCATTACTTTGGTTAGAAAAGAGGGAGAAGAGATTTCGTTTTTAAAATTGAAATCCTAGTGTTTGTATTGCTCCACACTGCATAATTTCAGTTCAACTCTTTTCTCTCTTTTTCTTAATGTTTTTGTCTCTTTTTTTCCTTTTGTTTTGCTTCAAAACCCATAAATTTGCATTGTAAAGGCAGGAGAAAAAAAGATGGAATTTTCATGGATATTTAATGTGGAGGTAAAGCAATTTGCATATTAAATGAATTTTTACTTTTATTTTGCCCCCTCTTCTCACCATTCAGTTCCCCTTTCATTTCTAACCCAGCAAAACCCTGTTTGTTAAATAAGACTTTAACTGCAAGTGTTTTATATGAGCACTCTGGTACGTACAAATGTGTGATTTTCCATCTTTCTGGTTAAGTGAAGATGAAAAATTGAAAGAGAGAGAGAGAGAGAGAGAGAGAGAGAGAGATATGTCTATATTCTTGTTAAACTGGCCATCATGCAAAAAAAAAAAACTGAAAAGAAATCCAAGAAATCCTATAAATTTTAAATTAGAATTTAATAAAGAAATTTTGCTTTTCAAACCGATACTCGTCTCTTCTCACTTCAGACACTTCTTTTTCAACTAACTTTGAAGCTTTATTGATGCACTTAAGTAGTGAACATTACACCCTTTAAGTTGCTTGCTCCTTGTAAAGCATTGATTTAAGCGTATGGTGTGATATTTTGTCAAAAGTCTCATTTAAGCTGAGGAAAGCCTTAACGTGATAAACTCGAAGAATGTTATGATTCATTATTAAAGTGGCCGTAAGTATAGGTGGATTAGTTGAAAATCGCACATTGTTGCCGTGCAGAATTAAGTGATAGGCTCCTCTGGGCAAGTCGTTCCTCCTACGGTAAGATATGGGGTCTTTCTGAGGAAAGACTTAACGTGATAACCTCGAAGAATGTTATGGTTCATTATTATAGTGGCCGTAAGAATAGGAGGCTTAGTTGGAACTGGCACATTGGTGCTGTTCAGACTAAGGCGATAGGCTCCTCTGGGCAAGTCGTTCCTCCTACGGTAAGATATGGGGTCTTTCTGAGGAAAGACTTAACGTGACGATCTCGAAGAATGTTATGGTTCATTATTTAAGTGGCCGTAAGTATATGAGGCTTAGTTGGAACTCGAACATTGGCGCCGTCCAGAATAAAGCGATAGGCTCTTCTGAGATATGGGGTTTTTCTGAGGAAAGACTTAACGTGACAACCTCGAAGGCTGTTATGGTTCATTATTAAGGTGGCCGTAAGTATAGGAGGATTAGCTGGAACTCGCACATTGGTGCTGTCCAGAGTAAGGCGATAGGCTCCTCTGGGCAAGTCGTTCCTCCTACGGTAAGACATGGGGCCTTTCAGAGGAAAAACTTAACGTGACAACCTCGAAGGCTGTTATGGTTCATTGTTTTAGTGGCCATAAGGAGAGGAGTCCTAGTTGGCACTTGTACAATGATGCCATTCAAATTAAGGCAATTAGCTCCTCTGTAAAAGTCGTTCCTCCTACGATAAGACATGGGGTCTTTCTGAGGAAAGACTCAACCTGACAACCTCGAAGAATGTTCTGGTTCATTATTAAAGTGGGCGTAAGGATAAGAAGATTAGCTCGCACATTGGTGCCATCTAGAATAAAGAGATAGAATAAAGCGATAGAATCCTCTCAGCATGTCGTTCCTCTTACAGTAAGACATGAGTTCTTTCTGAGGAAAGACTTAACGTGACAACCTCTAATAATGTTATGATTCATTATTAAAGTGGCCGTAAGGATAGGAGGATTAGTTGGAACTCGCGCATTGGTGCCGTCCAGAATAAAGGGATAGGCTCCTCCGGGCAAGTCTTTCCTTCTACGGTAAGATATGGGATCTTTCTGAGGTAAGTCTTAACGTGACAACCTCGAAGGCTGTAATGGTTCATTTTTATAGCGGACCAAAGGATAGAGGTCTTAGTTGGGCTTGCACAATGGTGCCGTCCAAAATAAGGCAATTAGCTCTTCTGGGCGAGTCGCTCCTCCTACGATAGGACATGAATGCTACTATGGCTACCGCTATTATCTGACCCAGTATCACTTATGGGGCAGTACACAGAAGATATGCCAGTCTCGGTATAACTGCTACATTGAGAACATGTCCAAGAGCGGTCTTGGAGGCCTTGATTGCTTTAACACCACATCACATCCATGTCATGAGGGTGGAGGCATGTTCGGCAACAAAATGTTGAAATGCGTTGAAAAGTCTGTCCATTCTACGCAGGGTAGTAGGAGAACCATCTTCGGCCGTGAACGCTATACCTTTGGATCTACGCTTTGGCAGGAGATTCATGGTCGTTTTTCCGGATTGTAATTGTTGGTATAATGGAGCTTTATTTCGGAGTGAGTGTGATCTTAACTGTTATACCGATGGCTCAAAAATGAATGACTATGTCGAGGCTGCTGTGCGTATACCTAACCGAGACTTGCCGATACCACTGGAAAGATCACTGAGTGTCTTCCAGGCTGAGATCATGGCCATTGCTATGTGTGCGGTAGATCAACTGGGACAGTGGTCGCAAGTGTAAGAACTTTAGTATATTCTTTAACAGTCAAGCTTTTTTAAGGTCACTTGGCTGGAACCGTACGACATCTAGACTTCTCAGAAATTGTTGCGATACGTGGCAAAAGCTTTCGTTGGAAATAAGGTAGTTTTGGTTACCAAAACACTGTGGAATAGATGGTAATGAGAAAGCGGATGCATCGCGGAATCTTGCTGTGCAGCAGCACTTACTGCCTTCCTCAATGTAATCAAGGACTGGGAAATTGCTTGAAAAGATGCTTGGAATACTGGAACACACAAAGGGAACTTCGCCACTCTATGGTGGCGTTCAGTTCACAATTTGGGTGTCATTCTCATGTTTTGAAGTATGGCAAGCCGGACTTGAAACTCTTTACGGAGTTTTTTTGAGGCCACTATAGACTAAGTGCGCGTTTGAGGTCGGTCACAGATGTGGTTGCTTGCAAACTGGTTCGCAGGCATCAGAGATAGCGGAACACATCTTGTATGAGTGTGTGATTCTTAGTAGGTTAAGCTGGAAATGCTTAGGTAAAGATATGGTCTCCCTTGATGATCAGAGCAGATCTGCTAAACAAACTAAAACCGGAGGGTCACCATAGATCCCATCAGTCGTAGTGCTCTGCAATTGTGCCTAGTCGGTAGGGTGATAATTAGTGCCCGTAAGATGACTGAGGCACCAAATTCTTTCCATAACAACTTTAGACTTTGCATGGCTTGTGTGCATTACGTTTCTGTTGCTAAATATGCTTTGCATGATAGTCGCTTAAGGAGAGGATAATAGTCCCGTTTCAAAATTAGCAAACCTAACTAAGAAGTTAGTTAGTTCGTTATTTTGTGAAGGGTGACATAACAAATTATACACTACGCAGATTTTATTCGGTTCACGAAACGAAAGAAATGAGACTACAATTAATACCCGCCTCAATTGAGATGGTCTTCAAGATTTTATGTAGTTGATATGTAGTTGCTCATAGATACTCCTCTAACATGTACAATAGAATAAATGCCCGCAAGAGTGGGACTAAAAATTTAACCTTAAAAATATTGCATCAACTACTCAGCCATTCTTTTTACGGCACCAACCTGTAGAATATATAACTTCTCTTTGGCATTGGGGTTGCACTGTTACAACAACCGTCAGCTCATCTCAAAATGTGAAGACCTTTTTTGACGATCCACCCAGCTATCTACCAACACCAAACTCATAATCTTTTATTCCAACGAGAAACCTATTTTGCTGTATGGCAGTGAATCTGAAAATGCTGCACCCAAATACATCAGTAGCATCCCAGTATTTGTAAACAGATGTCTCCGTAGAATCTTATTGACCATATATGCTGGTACGAAGGAATAAACAACATCAATCTTTGGAATACAACCCATTATACCACATACCCAGCCATTTAAAAATACGAGACGTAAGTGGCGGTGGACGACATAAGCATGGCCATCGACAGGGTCAACAACATATTTGAAAGCCTGCTCAGATTTGAGGGAGACGGCTGGATAAATAAGAATTTCAGGACGCAGCTGTAGTGAAATAAAACATATTGCATATGAAATACAGGCCACAGTATATAAAGGGTCCGCCATCTAAGGTTTTTTTTCAACTAGTGCTTATTTCGTGAATGGTAAAATATAGCTCATGTCTGGTTTGACAGGTAATTAGTTTTATCCTTCTGCTGAACGAATATGGTTGTGTATACGCTTGAACAACGCTGGGAATCTGGGCCTACGATCGACTTACAGAAGATGGCGATTTGGCCAAAAAAAATCATCTCTTCAGATGAAGCTCATTTTGATCTGGGCGGGTATGTAAACAAGCAAAATTGTTGCATTTGGGGCACAGAAAACCCGCACGCAAACATTGAAAAGCCGATACACCCAAGACGAGTCACTGTTTGGTGCGGATTTTGGTCGAGAGGCATAATTGGCCATTTTTCTTCGAAAATGAGCAAGAAACGGCCGTTACAGACAATGACGATCGTTATTGGGCCATGATGAACGAACTTTTGTTCACAAAAATTGAAGAGGAGGATATTAGCAACATTTGGTTTCAACAGGACGGCGCTATGTGCCACACAGCCGAAGCTACACTCGATGTATTGCGCCCTGTTTTTAAAGATCGCTTTATCAACAGCAGAGCTGATGTCGTTTGGCCACCTCGGAGCTGCGATTTGACACCGTTGGACTATTATTTGTGGGGTGCCGTCAAAGATAAAAGTTACGCCAACAAGCCAGAGAAAATTGGCACTTTAAAGGACAATATTCGTGAAGCCAGCTGCACACAATCGATAATGCGCTTAAAAATTGTACCGATCGTGTAGGCTACTGCATGGCCAGCCGAGGCAGCCATTTGAATGAAATTATTCTCCATTATTAACAGGAGGGATTGTACTTTCAAATAAAAAAAGGAATTTGAGAAAATATTCAGTAGTTGTCTTTATAGCATTTTCAAAAAAAAAAAAATTATTTGGCGGACCCTTTAGTTACAACATCACTTTCTTACTATAAATAATATATTGTTACGTTTCTGCCTTTTTAAAGACCTGTTTTTATTTTATGGTTTTAATTAAAAATCCTTTTTTCACACAGTTATGTGCACCACTGTTTGTAATCTTTCTACAGGCAATAAAAATTTTTATTCTTAATTACTCAGTCTCATTGCAACTTTGTAAACAACAACAATTACTCGACAGATCTTTCTTCCTAAAAATCTTCCAACCCCATCGTAGCTATAACTTAGGTTCCATCATAACATTTTCAACCAGAGGTTATCCACACTTAATTCTCTGTACTGAGTTAGCTCCCACTAAACTGGTTTTTTACTTCACGATTCACTTCACGAGTTTACTCCTTATAAACCCTCTTTACACAAACTGCACTCGCTGAGTTTACGACACATAAACTGATTGCTGTTCGTACCGATGTGCTTTTTATATGACTGAGTAAATAACACATCGAAAGCTCTCGAACCTCTTGGTATTTCAGGTAGATTCCATTTCTTTCTCTTAATTTCTTTTTAGTTCTTTTGTAGCATCATCTACCTCTTTCAACTTTTAGTTATTGCTGTTGCTTGTTTATTGTCTGTTACTTGTTTACTTTGCTGCTTAATTATGGTTGTTGCCGCTTTATTTTTATTTACTTTATCTCCGCTAATGTTTGTTGTTGTCGATTTGGTTATTTGTAAACAACACGTTTAGAGTTGTTCTTGCAGCTTTTGTTTATTTATTTTAGCGATGTAATAAGCGCTGTGTTGGCCAACCTTATTTTCGTAACAATATTTTGGAAATGAATATTTTATTTCTAAAAGCTGTCTAGTGTTTCTATTTAAGTCTGCAATCTAATTTAATTAATTTGTCTACTAATTGGGTTTACTTGTAGCACTCCATGTTATAGTTTGTTTATTTTAATTAATTTAGTTTTCTGCTTCAATTTCTTATTTTACACTTCAATTCATTCTTATTTGTGTCTTTCATTATCATTATCATTATCACTACTACTTCCATTTTTACATTGCCATAGTATTCTATTTCCCCTTTGTTTTATTTTTAATTAATTTCCTTATTTTCTTCTTCTCAGTTATTTGTCCTCTCAAGCATATGCTTCAATATATTTTCGTATTATTTGTTTGTCTATAAAAATAATTTCTATTCATTTGTTATGAGAGTTTCCTTTGCATTTGTTTTTTTTTCAATTCATTTCAATCAATCAATAATTTTCTAAGGCTTTGTTTGTGACACTACCATACAAATGTGAGTCTTTAAGGGCATTAAGTTCTTTTAAAAAAAAAAAATTAAATAATTATTTATTTAAGCTTTAAATGCATTGTTGCCAATTTAGCGACTTTCGCGCTATATTTAGTGCTTTTGAACTGCCGAAAAGTTGTATTTTTTCACTTTAGCGTGCTTTTCAAAAAACGCGCTAAGTTAGCGCTTTTCCACTTGTAGTTTTTTGTAAGAAATATAAATTTCGTGAATGGTAACACTTAGCTCATGTCTGATTTGACAGATAATTAGTTTTATCCTTCCGCTGAACAAATATGTTTGTGTATACGCTTGAACAACGCTGGGAAATATTGCGACATTACTTAGAAAATCATAGTAATGTTGCAGCATGTGTGCGATGTGTTCGGATGAAGCTCATTTTGATATTGGCGGGTATGTAAGCAAGCAAATTTGTCGCATTTAGGGCACAGAAAACCAGCACGCATACATTGAAATGCCGATACACCCAGGACGAGTCACTGTTTGGTGCGGATTTTGGTCCAGAGACATAATTGGGTCATTTTTCTTCGAAAATGAGCAAGGAGTGGCCGTTACAGTCAATGGCGATCGTTATCGGGCCATGTTGAACGAGTTTTTGTTCATAAAAAATGAAGAGGAGGATATTAGCACATTTGGTATCAACAGGAAGGCGCTACATGCCACACAGCCGAAGCTACACTCGATGTTTTGAGCCCTGTTTTCAAAAAAAAAAGATATTTGGCGGACCCTTTATAAACTATCATTGACTTCAAATGCTTCCTGCTGTAGGAATTACATAATCCCAGATAATATTTGTGAAAAAATTTATAAAAATAGAGTTTTTGAAACGTATCTCAAATCTAAGGTCCCATTTTTCAAGACTTATAAGTCATTTTAGAGGAAAAATAAAAATTTTAATTATTTAATCGAAATACTAAACTTAGTTGTCATTACACCCTTAAAAAGCCCAAGGGGATCACAGAGCCATAACGAATTCTTTTTATTTACGCCTATCTTAAGTCGATGATCTAATCTTATTTCAAGCCATGCTAAAGGCTTTTTTTGCAATCTGTTTTTTCTGGTAATGGGCTTGCCTTTCGATTCTTCTGTTTATCTGCGAGTTCCATTCCAGTGGTAGTTTTAGTAAGTCGTAGTTTCCTCAGAGTGTGCCCCAGTACATTTCCTTCATTGCAGGAACTTGGTGTGATCATGGTTTATAAATGATTGAGTGGAAGAGAACGCCCTATAGCAATCATTCGGCCTGAATAGGTCCAATGTGTTCTGAATATTAGTACTAGAACCTCTGGACGTCTTGAGGACGTCAAAAAGATGGGACATCTTCCAAATTTCCGATACAAAATTAGGAAAATCGTTGTGTTATTAGCGTTAGTTGATTCATATAATTTTGAATTTGAAGATTTTTATCCGCAAGATCACTCTGTATGCTTCTGACTGTATAGAGGCGAGTTTTCATATTATCTCGCAATGTCTGTTAGCAAAGAAATATATGTCATCAAAGTCTGACAACTTTGAATTAAGTCCCCAGGCTATAACACGTTACAACACATTATTGAACACAACGTTAAACAGCGGTGGAGAAAGAACATAACCTTGCCTAACACCAGCACAAAAAAATTAAGAAACATTTTTAAGTTGTTGTTTCGTTCTAATTCGTTTTTAATTTCATTTGTCATCTTTGCTAAAGTGGCAATTTTATTAATAGAAATTGTTTCCTTTACAATTTTCGTATATTTTTTGGTTTTAAATATTATTAACGCCTTTTTACAAATATAGGGTCCGCCAAATAATTTTTTGCTTTAAAAAAAATAGGGAATATTTTCTCAAATTTCTTTTTTTATTTGAAAGTACAATCCTGCCTGGTAATAATGGAAAATCATTTCATTCAAATGGCTGCCTCAGCTGGCCATGCAGTAGCCTACACGATCGGTCCAATTTTTAAGCACATTATCGAGTGTGTGCAGCTGTATTTCACCAATGGCTTCACGAATATTGTCCTTTAAAGCGTCAATTGTCTCTGGCTTGTTGGCGTAACACTTATCTTTGACGATACCCCACAAATAGTAGTCCAACGGTGTCAAATCTCAGCTCCGAGGTGGCCAAACGACATTAGCTCTGCGGCTGATAATTGGTCTTCAAAAACAGGGCGCAAAACATCGAGTGTTACTTCGGCTGTGTGGCACTTAGCGCCATCCTGTTGAAACCAAATGTTGCTAATATCCTCCTCTTCAATTTCTGTGAACAAAAATTCGTTCAACATGGCCCGATAACGATCGTCATTGACTGTATTGGCCACTTCTTGCTCATTTTCGACGAAAAATGGCCCAATTATGCCTCTGAACCAAAATCCGCACCCAACAGTGACTCGTCTTGAGAGTATCGGCTTTTCAATGTATGCGTGCGGGTTTTCTATGCCCCAAATGCGACAATTTTGCTTGTTTACATATCCGCCAAGATCAAAATGAGCTTCAGCTGAAAAGATGATTTTTTTTGGCAAAATCGGCATCTTCTGTAAGTCGATCGCAGGCCTACTTAGCGAAGCGAAGTTCTAGCGTATACACAGGCATATTTGTTCAGCGGAGGGAAAAAACTAATTATCTGTCAAATCAGACATGAGTTAAGTGTTACCATTCACGAAATAAGCACTAGTTGAAAAAAAAAAACGTTAGATGGCGAACCCTTTAGTTACATAAAATAGAATTTAGTGCTTTTTAGCGCCTTTTGAGTACTAAGTCTGCGCGTTTTGATCTTAAAAAGTTGGCAACACTGTGTAAATGTATTTTAATTGTAAAAAGATCTTTGTCTCTCTCTCTCTCTTTACCTTTCTCTCTCTTCGTTTGTTTGTGGTAAACAAACTCTCTTTTTATTTAATTTAAAAATACCTTTTTGAACAATCATATACATAATACGCTTTGCATTTGTTGTTATAAATAATATAATTCACACGCACACACACCCACACACAAACACATAGGCTTATTTGCTTTTTTTACTGTGTTCTTCGCCTATAAGTATATGTTTGAAGGTTATTTTTTTATGCCTATAAGTGTGTGCCTGTATATGACCATATAAGTAGTATTCATTCTTTTTTCATAAGTAATATTATTATGTTGACTATTATGCTCAGAGAGAGAGAGAGAGAGAGCACATTTTTTAATTAAAAGAAGTTTAAGAATGAGAAAAGCAAAGAAACAACAACAAAAAGAAATATTTCATTAGAATCGTATATTTTACTCTGTCATTTGCTAGTAAAAGTATAATAATGGGCTGCATATTATGTTTGGGGGGAGTTTCGTATAGTAACGGCTGATGACGTATTGCAAGACCAGCATTTCATTCTTGATTTTAGACTCCACGGTTAGCCCTGAGTCGGCTCAGTATGTCTTAAATTAAATCAAATTGGATTGCTTCATTTTGCCTTAAAAAAACCGCATCGGGTGGCCATCTATCTGTTCAGATTTTAACCAGCAGTTATATCGAATCTGGCAATATTTATGTCATTCTATTCTGTCGCAAAATTTAGTATATTATCTCCAATGAATGAATCAATTTATTCTATTGATAATTCCTAACAATTGTTTTGCAATATTTGCTATGTGCGATCGAGCACTGTTGTGCAAAAGGATAACTTAATCATGCCTGTTTGTATATTCCGGCCGTTTTTCTTGTTATGCACAGTTCACAGCACATCGTACAGAATGCCGCCTTATAATTTTAAATACTAAAGCAACGTAGTTAGTTAGTTAGTTACAACGGGTAGCCAGACACGTCCAGCCTAGCTGGGTCCAGTATTGATCCCACTGTGATACCCATCAGTAATCCCCAAAATGGACAACCTATATGTCCGAGTCCCGGTGCGATGAGAACCAACCAGACACATGTACAAAAGAAGAGATCTTGCCGTTATTCACACCGGTAAGATCCGACAAGCCATCCAGAAACGGACTGCCAAGGAAAGCAGTCCTAATATCCGAAAGACTCGGGCACTGGCATAGAAAGTGCTCGACAGTTTCCTCTTCCTCCTCATTCTGACAACCCCTACAATAGTCATTTTACGGCATACCCAATCTCCTAGCGTGCGCACAAGCCACACAGTGCCACAAGCCACAAGATTTCGCAGCCTCATAGACTCCGAGTGAGCCCGATCATATAGGGGCCAGAGCAAGTGGGTTCATCATCCCACCGTAGCTGTGCCCTACCCAATATGTACCGCATGACCATAAGTCTGCAAGAGGGGAGTGGCATCCCAACTGGCATCAATCTTCTCATTTCTGAGGAGAGAGCCAGCCCTCGCAAGTCCGTCCGCCACACAGTTCCCCCGGGTGTCTGAGTGACCCCTTACCCAGATAATCTCCAGATCTGAATGTTTCGCCATCTAGTTGAGAGATGCCCGGCATTCACACACCAGTCGCGATGTAGAGTAGACACCGGAGAACGCTCTGATCGCAACCTGACTGTCCGTACAGATTCGGATATCACTATCATATACCCTGTAGTATATCAAACAGTCCTCTGCCCTCTTCTTCGCCGAGAGCAACGCCTGTAAGACGCTGCAGTGGTCAGGCAGTTTGAAGGATTCCCTCACCCCGTATACAGGAATAAAGATGCCGCCCCAAACCTCTTCCGATGATTTTGATCCATCCGTGTAAATCTCAACAGTACCGTGTCCAATTACCGGTTCTGATGAGATGCACAAGGAGAACATTCTATCCAGGAAGCGTTTGGGTGCGCAGTAAGTAATCTATCCCCTCAGGGATCGTATCCAAATAAATAAAGATGGCCCTGTCCGACCATGCCGCCGCCATCCTCAACCTTATCGCGGACGAGTGGACCTGAGCGCACCTGTAATCATCAGTACTGCACTCCGCAGAACCCTATCAAAGATCCTGCAACATGCGGATTTCTCCAGAGACCTCCACCATACAACCGCACCATACATAAGTATAGGCTTAACCACCGTGTTGAATATCCAATTGGAACTCCAAGGATTTAGACTTTCCAACGGCCATACGACAGGCGTACAGCGCAACATTCGCCCTCGCCACCCTCGCACGTGTATTTTGGAGGATAGCTTGGAATCCAGGATTATACCCAAATACTTCGCACCATACTACAGCTCAACTCAACGCCTTGCAGACGCGGTAGGAAAGACGACGGAACTTTGTACCTGCGCGTGAATAGTACCAATTCCGTCTTTCCCGGGTTAACGTTCAGCACACTGTCAGTACTCCACCGATTGAGAAAGCCCAGAGATTTTTGAAGGCGCTGCAATATTGTGTCAAGAAAATTTGCCGACACAGCCACAGCAACATCATTCGCACAAGCTACAGTCTTGAATCTATTAGAATCAAGCATCACGAGCAAAATATTAACGGTAAATTCCACAGGAGAGGGCAAAGAATCCCTCTGTGGAGTGCCCCTTCAGCCACCCTGTAGATGGTAGTTGATCCCATAGTGCAGACAATGACCCTGTTCGTAAAGAGTCTCCCTATAAATCTTACCACAGACCAATGAACATTCTCCGGTGTAACATTGTTAAAAGCCCCCTTTATATCCAGGAATGCCACGAGAGCATACTCCCTGTGCTCAAGATCATTTTCAATATACCCCACAAGCGAATGAAGCGCAGTCTCAACAGATCTGTCCCTAGTGTAGGCATGTTGGGACACAAACAATAGGTCAGGTTCTATCGTAATGCGAAGATGCAAGTCCAACAAACTTTCCAGAGTCTTCAGAAGAAAAGAAGATAGGCTGAGGGGTCTGAAGTCCTTTGAGCTCGTGTGGGAAGTTTTACTCCCACAACCTAATTGTACTAACAAACGAAAAGGTTTTGTCGAATTAAATGAAATCTGGAAGCAGTTATAAAACTCAATAAAACCCAATAAAACCTATCAAACACCAAAACCAAACGCAACGTTCATCAGCATTATTTGCAAAAGATTTTCTAAAGTCTTTAATTGTAAGGTCCTTCTTAGGCCAAATCATATTCTTATAATAGCCTTGTAAAGAAATGAGGTCCTATATCAACTTCTGCATGAAAAACACCTGCTATTTGCCTTTTTTTGTTAGACGCTTTGATAGAGTTTTACATGAAATTATCAAAGAGTTACAAATGTTAACATACACATACACATACACATACACATACACATACACATACACATACACATACACATACACATACACATACACATACACATACACATACACATACACATACACATACACATACACATACACATACACATACACATACACATACACATACACATACACATACACATACACATACACATACACATACACATACACATACACATACACATACACATACACATACACATACACATACACATACACATACACATACACATACACATACATATACATAAATACATGCATAGGCATGAGAGCCTTCCGCCTGTGTATGCCCTTACTGACTACTTTGACTATTTTTTTCTTTTTTTTTCTATATCTCATGTCGTTTTCGTAGCAGAAACTTATGCATCGTAATGCTTAAATGGAGACATTAAGACATTTATTACGAGTTCACAAAAGTGAAAAATTAAATTAAAATCTATGACAAGAAAGTACAGGAATAGAAAAAAGAAATTTATTTTTAATTAAATAAAAAAATAAGTAAAGAAACGAAAAAAGGAATTCAATTACATGCAGAGGAGAGTATACTCCTTATGAAACCTAGAAAAAGAAATCAAAATTTCTAGCATTTCATTATAAAATAGAGCAACATTTTCTATAAAAAAGCATTTGAAGGAATAAACGAAATAGAAAGAAAATTATATTCGAATTTTCTTAAATTGTTTTTCGTGTTTCTTATCTATAAAATAAAAGACTTTCATGCCACATTATGATTTCGTGATAAAAAAAAAAAAACTGGAAACAAATTGCATTTTTTTCTGGAAAACTAGAAAATAAAAAAAGGTTTCTTAGAAATTAAATATTTTGGTAAGATGATAAGGAATTGATCAAATGAAAATAATCACTAAAGACATGTAATTTCGAAAATAAATTTTAAAAAGCGACTAAATCTTAAAATTGAAAGGAAAACCAACATGAAAATTGGACTAAAAATTGTTTTTTATTTTTAATATATGGGGTCCGCCATCTAGTGCTTATTTCGTGAATAGTAGCACTTAGCTCATGTCTGATTTGACAGATAATCAGTTTTATCCTTTCGCTGAACGAATATGGTTGTGCTTACGCTTGAACAACGCTGGGAATCTGGACCTGCAATCGACTTACAGGAGATGCCGATTTTGCCAAAAAAAATCATCTTTTCAGATGACCCTCATTTTGATCTTAGCGGGTATTTAAGCCAGCAAAATTGTCGCATTTGGGGCACAGCAAACAAGACGAGTCATTGTTTGGTACGAATTTTGGTTCAGAGGCATAATTCGGCCATTTTTCTTCGAAAATGAGCAAGGAGTGGCCGTTACGGACAATGGCGATCGTTATCGGGCCATGTTGATAGAATTATTGTTCACAAAAATTGAAGAGGAGGATATTAGCAACCACACAGCCGAAGCTGCACTCGATGTTTTGCGCCTTGTTTTGAAAACCGTATTATCAGCCGCAGAGCTGGTGTCGTTTGGCCACCTCGCAGCTGCGATTTGACACCGTTGGACTATTATTTGTGAGGTGTCGTCAAAGATAAATGTTACGCCAACAAGCCAGAGACAACTGACGCTTTATAGGACAATATTCGTGAAGCCATTGGTGAAATACAGCTGCACACAATTGATAATGTGCTTAAAAATTGGACCGATGGTGTAGGCTACTGCATGGCCAGCCGAGACAGCCATTTGAATGAAATTATTTTCCATTTTTAACCGGAAGGATTGTACTTTCAAATAAAAAAAGAAATTTGAGAAAATATTCAGTAGTTTTTTTTTATCGCATTTTCAGAAAAAAAAATTTATTTGCCGGACCCTTTATTTTGGAGCTTTTCGACCATATACCGACGAGAACGAAGGTGCTTATTATTGACAGTAGGTTGGCCAGTTTTATCAATTCATAAAAACATCGTCGCAATGAGGCTTGTGTGTACGTTTCATTGTTCTAACGCTACTATAACGGAATATATTCTAACAAAATAAGGGGTTTAATTGCCGAAAATCAAATATTATTACTTATTACCTGTATTTCTCATAGGGTGCATTCGTTTTTAGTTGATTGTCTAGTGAACCGCTCAGCGAATTATAGTAAGAATACAATCTTTCTGGTGGACACTCTCCTGCCATTTTCGGTAGTGAAGTAAATTTAAATTGAAGATTCATAAGCACTATTCCTTCCTTCCTTCTTCTCTAATCCAATTTTCCCAGTATGAGAACAATACACTCAAGTTAAAGCAAAAGAATGCCGTCCGCTTATAGAAACTAGGCAAAGCAAGAGGGAGATAGAAAGAGAGCGAGAGATGAAGACCACGGTGGCAAATCAACAGCCGCAACTTCAAATACTGTCAATAGCCCTTTTTGTTTGTATATTTGTTTTGCTTTTTGTCAAAAACATATGTTTTTTTTTTACCAAATGCACAGAATTCAGTGAAAGTCGGCAACACCACATACAAATTGTGAGAGCACAATTGAGGGAGTAAGAAAAAACGCTGTCGAAATTATCTCACGACTACTTTAGCCGATGATATTTTATGTCATTTTGTATGGCAAAAATCGTCAAACCCCAATTATGTTTCATCTCTTAGTCGAAGGAGTATGGGTAATACGTACGTACGTACGTATGAGTAACAAATAACTGCGATTGTAAATATTAATCATACGCTCGCGTGTTTCGTATAGTGGTCATTCATAAACAACATTAAAGATTTATGGAAAATTTGTGAAATAAAATTTGTACGTAAATTTGTGTTTTATACCCTTTACAAATCGAAAGTGGTTGTTATGAGTATGGGTGTAGAAGTCTACTTTTTTTTTAATTAAAAAAAAATGTAAATCTTCTTGGAAGCATACTGCTTCCACAAAGCATTTCCATTTGACACGATTTACTGCTGTTGTCTTTGCCTCTGGCCTTATAAGATTGTTTTGCCTTAGTCCTTGGATAATTGCGTGTCGCCAGGTGTTTCTGGGTTGACCGCGTTTCCTTGATCCTTGAGGATTCCACTCAAGTGCCATACTTGTAATACTACCGTGATTTTTCCGAAGAGGTATGAACGATCCATCTCCACTTTCTTTGCCTTATCTGCTTCAGTATTGGCTCTTCGTTTGTTAAATTCCATAGATCTATGTTGCTTATGGCACTTATTGGTTACTACCTGTAGGCTTTGCGTGATAGTGGTAGACACAAGCCAAATTTCAGTGCCGTACAACAGAATTGACTTTACACATGCGTTCAATATTCAGAGCTTGGTTCGCCTGGATAGGTATGAGCTTCTCCATACTGACTGTAATCGTCCGAATGCCGGTCTTGCTTTGTTGAGCCTGTTGTGAACGTCTATTTCTGCACCGCCGTTTGTTGCCATTGTGCTTCCAATATAGCAGAAGCTACATACATACTCTATTGGCCGGCCCTGTAGTATGATGTTTTTTGTGCTATTGTTGTTAATCCTCATAGCTTTAGTTTTCTAATTTTTGACGTAAATTACCAGTACAATGTATCGAGATTTATTTGAAAATCAGTCATCAATTCGGGCTACTTATGGACGAAAAAAATGTGTTCACGTTTGGCTTAACGGGCTTTTAAATGAACAAAATTTCCGTATTTTGAGTGAAAACAATTCATAACACAACGTACAAACTCAATTACATCAAGAAAAACGTATCGTTTAGTGCGGTTTACATGCTGTTGGACCGTATTTCCTAAACAAATGATGCCTAAGCTCGCGTTACGTTCAATAGGGATGGTTACTGCATCATAATAAATGATTTTTTGTTTCAAAATAGGGGAAGATGTAGTTTCAACGGAATAGTTATACGCTCCATATGGCGAAAAATTGATGGCAAAAAATTGACCTGTCAATTAGCCTTTTTAATTATTTACTGTGGGGCCAGGTTAAGTCACTCGTTTATAATTTTTATCTCACGGCCATCACTGCGAGTCAGTTTTTGCAGGTCATAAAACTTTGACTGCATGTTGGAGATCTTGTGTGAGAGAAGGCAAATATCATCCGCATAATCCAGGTCCTCGAGTTAACGTGAGAGAGGCAACAGATAATGCGTTGGCGTAATGTAGATATACCTCTTGACGTGGGATACCAGCATCAAGTGCACGCCAAAAGATAAGTTGCTGTCAAACAACAAAAGCTAACACCTCAGACTGAGTCATTGATATGGGCGCGTATAGAGGGAGATTGTGAGGACAACCGCCTGTGGGTAGTAGAACCAGCAGAAATTAAGGTGGACTCGTTATCAGCAAAGGCCATAGTCAAATCTAATAAGAAACGAATAGTCCCTGTGAGAGTGCCCAATCTATCAGGCCACGAAAATTCATTTGTGAAAACACCGAGGTAGGCCAATGTGCTCTAGTAGAGGCGGTCATAAACAGTGAACAATTGCCGGAACCCGCCAGTATATCAGCCAAGGACAAACAGCTATTTGACGAAAATATAGAGAAATGGGTAGCAGGTCTAGCAGCTTCAGAAAGAAATAAAACCAAAAAAGCTGCTTAAGAGGTACGCTTGCGTATTCGACACGAAAAATAAAAGTCAAGGTAGGACAGCTATAGTCAAACATGAAATTAATACTGGCGAAGCGAGACCGATAAAAGAGGCACCCAGAAGTATAGCTCTGGCAAAACGTAATGAGGTTTAGGTTTCTTGCCAGTAATGCCGGAAATCGTTATGTTCCCGTCGTGATGGATTATTTTAGCAAATGGCCAGAAGTATATGCCATTCCCAATCAAGAGGCGACCACACATTTAGGTCGTGTCACAATGTAATATGAGGCCGTAGTGATTCAGCTACAATTCTAATATCCGCCCATAAGATTTCGGCTTGTAAGCCATCTTCGTCAACTTCGTTATTGCCTCTTTTGTCTCATTTAAACTGGGAGGGCTACATGCTATGTTTAATGTATTTTGCATAGGGTTGTTAGTGTAATGCACCATACGATGTCTTCATCTGTGTCCGTTACATTGTGAATTTCCTTGAAATGTTCCCTACATCTGTGCATCTGTGTTTTGCTATTCTATACACTGCCATTGCGATCAGCAACTGCTTGGTAGATAGTCTAGCGTCTGGTGTAGTTTTCTCATGTTATTCTGTCCGGCTGCTTCCTCTGCAGTTCTAGCTGGAACTTCTGGGAATTTCTATTTGATCCTTTCTTTTTATAAAATATTAAAATTTTATTATTTTCTTATATTAAAATTATCATTTTCATTTCATCTTTAAAAAGAATTTAAATCTTAAGCAATGTATGCAATTGAATTTTTTGTAAAAAAAATTTCAATTCTCTTCTACTATCCTTTGCATCGAAGAAAATATTTAGAAAATTTAGAAAATTTAAAATTCTTTTCTACTTTTCTATTCTAATTCCAAATTCTGTGGGCCAATTACAACAAAATATGTCAGTTTTAGGAAAACAAAAATAAAAAAATTAAAAAATTTCAACTTTTTTTTAAGGATATTTTTTTTATTTAAAACTTTGTGACTGGTTATGAAATGTAATAAATAATGAATAAATATAATGAAGAAAATAATACAAAAAAACAAAAAGGACGAAGATGGTTAAATAAAATTGTGAAATATTGTTTTGAACAATGAGAAACAACAAGAAACTTCCATGGAATATTCATATGCTTCGAAGAGAAAACTCTTATAAAGGGTCCACCAAATAAATTTTTAGTTTTGAAAATGCTATGAAGCAAAAAAACTACTAAATATTTCCTCAAATTTCTTTTTTTATTCGAAAGTACAATCCTTCCGGTTAATAATGGATAATAACTTCATTCAAATGGCTGCCTCGGCTGGCCATGCAGTACAGCACATTATCGATTGTGTGCAGCTGTATTTCACCAATGGCATTATAAATATTGTCCTTTAAAGCGTCAATTGTCTCTGGCTTGTTGGCGTAACACTTATCTCTGACGGCACCCTAAAAATAATAGTCCAACGCTGTCAAATCGCAGCTCCGAGGTGGCCAAACATCAGCTCTGCGGCTGATAATACGATCTTCAAAAACAGGGCGCAAAACATCGAGTGTTGCTTCGGCTGTGCGGCACGTAGCGCCGTCCTGTTGAAACCACATGTTGCTAATATCCTCCTCTTCAATTTTTGTGAACAAAAATTCATTCATCATGGCCCGATAACGATCGCCATTGACTGTTACGGCCACTCCTTGCTAATTTTCTAAGAAAAATGGCCCAATTATGACTCTGGACCAAAATCCGCACCAAACAGTGACTCGTCTTGGGTGTATCGGCTTTTCAATGTATGCGTGTGGGTTTACTGTGCCCCAAATGCGACAATTTTGCTTTTTTACATACCCGCCAAGATCAAAATGAGTTAATGTGAGAGTCTCACTGTTATACCTTTCCTTTGTGAACAGAATTCGAGCTGAATAGTAGAGGAGAGAGTGGACATCCTTGCTTTACTCCAGCGTTAGTAAGGAATGGTTGACTGATGCTCCCGTTGTTAAAAGCCGAGAGTTCTGCATTCTCGTACATTGCTCGTATTATTCGTAAGATCAAAATGAGCTTCATCTGAAAAGATGATTTTTTTTTTTTTGGCAAAATCGGCATCTTCTGTAAGTCGATCGCAGGCCCACTAAGCGAAGGGAAGTTCAAGCGTATACGCAACCACATTCGTTCAGCGGAAGGATAAAACTAATTATTTGTCAAATCAGACGTGAGCTAAGTGCTAATATTCACGAAATAAACACTGGTTGGAAAAAAAACGTTGGATGGCTGGCCCTTTAGCAGGGTTGGCAGAAACCAAGATTATTGAAATAAAACCCAACACACCGGGTTTTTTGGGTTTTATAACTGCTTCCGAATTTTCTTCAAGTCGACAATATTTCTTGTTTTTTAGTTAAATTACATTTTTTTTAATATTTGTAATGCAACTTTGCGCTCTTAGTGCTATCAAGGCATCATTGCGTATTTTGAGCTGCTGAAACTCGGTGATCGGAGCAGACTGTAATTACTTCATTCAAACCGTGCATTACAAGAAAAACGGGCGTAATATAAGGACAGACAGATAAAGTTTTCCTTATGCATAACAATGCTCACTCTTACTTCGCCAAAGTTGCCAAAAAAATGTTAGAAACAATCAAATGCCACACTCGCCATAATCTTCAAATATTGATCCTTCTGAATACTGTCTGTTTCAACGGATACAATATCCTTTGACATGTCACCGAAGAAGAAGAAATTTAAAATCTTTTGAAAAAATATAAAATCAGTTTCAAGGTGCATCGCTTATAAAGAGGAGTAGTTTGTGGACATAGGCTCACTCTTCAATTTTTTAATTCATAATCTTTTTGAGCTAAAAAAAGCGGGCCGAATTAAATTATACTCCCAAATCGTAAAATTGAATTATTTTTGTTGTCAATAAACTATGAAAACCCACCCCGGGTTGTTTCAAGTGTAATACTCAATATGTATATATTCCCATAACATTCCATAAAGGAACATGGGGACTTCTCTCAGTCAATGAGCTGCCCCCGATTCCATTTTTAGACTCATTGAAGGGAACCTACAGTTTAACGCCGGCCCTGAGAGGCAAATGATTTAGAGAAGGTTTCAATAGCATAGTAGTACTCATAACCAGTTACTAGCTAATGTTATGAGGTGATACCGCTGTTGAAAAAACATTTTTCTTTTTTCAGATGGTCTGGCCTGGTATTGAACCGAGGACCTTCTGGGTGGTAGGCGGGTGTCTTACCTACCCTACCACAGCGGCATACATAATACCCAATAAAACCCATTAAAACCCACTATTAAGCCCACCTGGGTTTTATTGGGTTACGCAGTGGGTTGCCAACCGTGTGTTATAGTGATATTCTCCAGAAAAGTTTGTTTTCTTTGTAAAACAGTAGTAAAGTGTCAACGCACTTAAGAAGTTAACAAGAAGGCTAAGCTTAGAAAAAAACTTAGGAATACAATATCTCTTAATTCTATGATTAGCCAACAGTGTGTTTAGAAGCGTAATTTGAATATCTTCGACATTTATTGCATAAAAAATCAAAACTTTCCTTTCAGAATGAAAGAAAATATATCGAGAGAAATAATGTTTACCATAGCAGAGTATGTTGTCATCATATTGTTACAAAAATAGGGTTGGGCACCACAGCATTTATTACATCGCCAAAATAAATAAACAAAAGCTGCAAGAACAACTATACGTGCTGTTTACAAACAAACAAATCTACAACAACAACCATCAGCAGAGACAAAGTAAATAAAAATAACACGGCAACAACAATAATTAAGCAGCAAAGAAAACAAGTAACAGACAATAAACAAGCAACAACAAATACTAAGAGCTGAAAGAGGTAGATGATGCTACAAAAGAACTAAAAAGAAATTAAGAGAAAAAAATGGAATCTACCTAAAATATCGAGAGATTCGAGAGCTTTCGATGTGTTGTTTACTCAGCCATATAAAAAGCACATCCATGGGAACAGCAATCAGCGAGTGCAGTTTAAGTAAAGTAAACTCAGCGAGTGCAGTTTGTGTGAAGAGAGTCTATAAGGAGTAAATTCGTGAAGTGAATCGTGAAATAAAAAACCAGTTTAGTGGGAGCTAACTCAGTACAGAGAGTTAAGTGTAGATAACCTCTGGTTGAAAACGTTGTCATCGAACCCAAGTTATAACTGCGATCGGGTTGGAAGATCTTTAGGAAGAAAGATCTGTCGAGTAATGGTTCTTGTTTACAAGATTGTAAACAGACAGAGTAATTAAGAATAAAAAAATTGTTATTGCCTGTAAAAAGATTACAAGCAGTGGTGCACATAACTGTGTTGAATAAAGGATTTTAATTAAAACCAAACACAAAATTTATTTCATTTTAACTACAATCTACGAACTCATAAAAACACGTTTTTAAAAAGGTAAAAACGTAACAATATAATCTAACAAAGTTTATAGGTTATTACTATTTTGAAATGAAAGATCCAAAAAACTTTTTTATTTTTTATATTTTTTAACGATCCTCGTTTTGATTTTCTTTTGCAAAGCATTCTACAGAAATCCTTACCTGAACTACACCACAATTTTTGAACTTTAACAGATAATTTAATATTAAATAACTAACTCTCTGAAGCACTCATACTTAAACACATGTCCACATATATTCTTATACACTAACGTATCATATTATCATTACACACACACACACACACACACATAAGTTTTGATAGAAAATATGACGAATACACACAAACAGCACAACCTATAGAAAACTTGAAAAAATATGTTTTGTAACATAAACTGACACTGACATTTGGCTTTCTTTACATTAAAGTATCATTCAACAACACAAACATATTTATGCACACATACATATATATTACATAGACAAAGCCATACTATACGCACACACACACACACACACAGACTAGACAAAAAATTATAAAAATAATATCGAAAATAGAAATACTGCAGAAGTCAGTGCTAAGAAGTTTCTAAGCCATAAAAAAAGAGAGACGGAAAGCAGAGAGAGCGAGATAGTAAGGGTGTGTGAGTTGAAAGTGTAGATCATAAGCTAAAAGACAACTTGACATTAAGATAGACATCAAGACAAAACAAATGTCGTAAAAAAAACAACAAAAATAAAGCCATATACACGTGCAGAAATACGTAACAGCTGTGTTCAATACAATAGGGGTGTCATGAATAATTTCAATGATAGAAATCTAACTTGTATCCCTTGTAGCCCAGGGAAAAGGCACATAAGAAAATTATGCTCAATGGCGGAAAACAATCCAAGGATATCTGGGCAAGCTAGTGATTAGTATGGTAACTTGCCAGCGCGGTGGTCATGTGATCAATTCCTACCAGAGACTCTGGTATGTTACACTACAACAAGCATATTATCTCTGTCATTGTAATTATATTATAATTAAAGAAAAAAAACAATAAATAGATAAAAAGAAAATATCAGGAGTAGATGGCCATCGTATAGAATGGCTTCATGAAAAAATTCCTTTGGTATTATCAAAATGGATTTAACCTGTCACCTGTCAACTGCACAAATCATTTGGGTCAAAAGAGTAGGTCTCCGATAGCCACCCTGCCGGTTTATAAAGAAGTGGACTTTATTTTCCCAATATTTGATCTGACTAAGCAACGAGGGGCTGGCGTGGTGTAGTGGTTAAAGTGCACGCATAACAACACAAACCACCCAGGTTCGATTCCAAGCAAAGGACATGACGAAGAAAAAATTTAATTGTGGTTTCGAATGCTTAATAATAAAAAAAGGCTTCAACTTCTACCCTCCAGACAACTCCATCAAAAAAAAAAATAAATAAATAAAGAAAAAAGCCCCCTTGACCCTTCTCGCATACCTCTGGCGATGATGACAAACATCAGACGAATGATCGGAATAAACACGCCACCTACTGAGAAAAAATTACAATTCTAAAGTAAAGATCACCACCAATTAGCAAGGATCTTCACCACCACACAAAAAAAAAAATAAAAAATCACATGGAGGAAGCTACAGCGGATTAATCATCTACTTTTAGCTTGAAATATCAAATTGATTAAAGAAACTGAAACAAGGCAATAAATGCTTTGTGGCCAATATGCTCCCTTGAGGAGTGAAGGAAGAAAAAAAACGACATTCTTTAGTCGTTATTACACATAAGATGCAAAAGCGTTAACAAGGAAAAACTGAAATTTTCGAGTCTCTTTTACTAGTGTCTACCAAGAGACTACACAATGACCAGCTCTAGCCGCTATAAGTGTCCTTATATCTAATGTGCAAAAGTAGCAGTAATGCCAAAAAATTAAAAGAAAATGCAATGGACTGGCTGACTCAGAACTAGGTAGCTGGTACTCAAGCTATTCTTGTGTCTGTCTCAAAATCCTTGGGATATTGAAAGCGTTTTTCTTGGCTGTCAATTTCTGCAAGCCATACTGGGTTGAATGACATACTTGTCAGCGAGTTGTCGCTTTTGCTGCCAGCATTTGGTTGGTACGTTTCTGGCTAATGACGAACATGTATTTTCTCCTGTATACTTCATGCTGACATCACAAGCGCAGCTGAATTACAGCCTCATTTCACATCAACAAAAGAGGAACAGAGGCATCATTGTGAAGCCACTGGAGAGAAATCACTCTACTTAACAGCATATACAACATAATATCAGTTATAGCGCAGGGAAGAATTCAGAGCAAAATAGACAACAAACTGGGAGGCGAACAGGCAGGCTTCTGGCCGAAGAGGGCCTGTGTAGACCAGGCCAACACTCTGCACCTCATAATAGAACAGTCTCTAGAATATCGTGTCCACCTGTACCTATTTGATGAAACCACTATTTATATAAACATAACTGTAACTAAGTAAACTTTTTCTCAGACAAAAAACACCGACTAAAACTAATATGAAAAAATAAGAAAAAACCAAACACTCATATAAAGGGTCCGCCAAATAAATTTATTTATTTTTTTTTTTGAAAATGATATAAAAAAACTACTGAATATTTTCTCAAATTTCTTTTTTCATTTGAAGTACAATCCTTCCGGTTAACAATGGAAAATAATTTCATTCAAACGGCTGCCACGGCTGGCCATGCAGTAGCCTACAGGATCGGTCCAATTTTTAAGCACATTATCGATCGTGTGCAGCTTTATTCCACCAATGGCTTCACGAATATTGTCCTTTAAAGCGTCAACTGTCTCTGGCTTGTTGGCGTAACACTTATCTACCAAATCGCAGCTCCGAGGTAGCCAAACGATATCAGCTTTGCGGCTGATAATGCAATCTTCAAAAACAGGGCGTAAAACATCGAGTGTAGCTTCGGCTGTGTGGCACGTGGCGCCGTCCTGTTGAAACCAAATGTTGCTAATATCCTCCTCTTCAATTTTTGTGAACAAAAATTGGTTCAGTATGGCCCGATAACGATCGCCATTGACTGTAACGGCCAGTCCTTGATCATTTTTGAAGAAAAATGGCCCCATTATGCCTCTGGACCAAAATCCGCACCAAACAGTGACTCGTCTTGGGTGTATCGGCTTTTCAATATATGCGTGGGGGTTTTCTGTGCCTCAAATGCGACAATTTTACTTGTTTACATACCCGCCAAGATCAAAATGAGCTTCATCTGAAAAGATGATTTTTGATTCTGCAACATTACCATGATTTTCAAAGTAATGTCGCAATATTTCCCAGCGTTGTTCAAGCGTATACACAACCATATTCGTTCAGCGGAAGGATAAAACTAATTATCTGTCAAATCAGACATGAGCTAAGTGTTATCATTCACTAAATAAGCACTATTTGAAACAAAACGTTAGATGGCGGAGCCTTTATTTAAATACAAATACAAAGAGAATGTTTTTCCTATCATTCTCTCATTTAATATTTAGAAAGTCTGTTTGCACGTGTGGATGTATGAGTTTGCATGTGTGGCTGAGTAAACAAAATCAAATATCAAGTTCTCGTTGTTGTTGTTGTTGTTGTTGTTATTGTTGTTGTAGTATGATAAAAACCAACAAATAATTCTTTGTTTATTTGTTAAGCAAATACAACAATCAAAGAAAAATAAGAAAAATAAGAACATCAACAGCAATACTTATAATAGCAACAACAAAATAAGCAACAACAATAAATGACAACTAAGCAGACAATGATAACTGTTATAGGAACAACAACAAAAATTCCAACTCGTAAAACAACCATAATTGTGACACATAAAATGAAAAGCAAGTGCAAAACAACAAATGAAAAAAAACAAAAGCAAAAGAGGAACAACACTAGCTAAGCAACAACACAGACATTAAAATCTTAATATCATATGAGTGCAACACCATGGGAGTAAGTGAGTAAGTTATTGTCTGTCAATTGGACTGTATACGGAACCCTGCACTTTTTTTTTCTTCAATATTCTCTAAGGAGCATATTGCCTTTCCATAAAGTATTCATTGCCTTTAATCAAGTTGATGATTAGTCCAGGGTGGCTCTCCTCTATATGATTGTGTAGTGGTAAAGATCCTTGCTAAGTAGTGGTAATGATCTTTGCTTATCGTTGTAATTTTTTTCCCTGTAGGTGGCGCTTTTGCCTGATCAGTCGTCTGATATTTGTCATCAATGGCATTAGTAAGCTGAATGGTAAGCGTGGTTTGTCCTCTACTGGGGCTCGAACTTAGGCCCCTGGCATTGTTATGCATGAGTTTTAACCACCGCACTACGCCGCACCCTTCTTATACTACAAACTCCACTAAATAGAATGCCATAAACCCATCTTCAGTGCTCACTCTTATGGCTTCGCACTTTTTGTCTAGCAGAACCGTTTGTTATGAGAGTGATGCCAGATACAAGATATGCAAGCAGCTTTTCAGCTTTTAGTCCTAAGTTTCTTCCTGTGAAGCATTATATGATGGCGCATTCAGACTACCAATATCTAAAAAAAACAACGCAAATATCGCTTAAGACATCTACGCATACGAATCGCAAGCTATCAGAGAAGTGTTGAGGATAATGTTGCCACAAAACAATAAAAGAAATCGAGGACTTCTAGTGAATTAAGCAGGGAAACTAAAACTTAGGTCATAGAAAAAGACCGACATTTTGTCTCACAAAAAGCTGCAAGAGTAGGAAAAGGGCTATAATTATCCAATCATAGGTCGTTTATTAAATTTGCCATGCAGTTCTACTTGTATAATCAAATATTGTTTTCTCTACAAAAAACGAGTTTATTAAGAGCGTGAATACAACAGGCGCGGGAGTGTTTGACACTAAAAGAGAATATTCGGAACCTATCGGAAAACTCATTAGATACTCCAGGCGAATGTTTATGCAATTGAGAAATGTGCTCAATTCAACAGGGAGGGGACATATAGAGGACAGGACATAGTCACAATATCTGATAGTCAGGCCACCATTAGAGCCTTGACTCCTATGAGGTTGACTGCAAGCTAGGTTGGGATTGTCTGGTTAAACTGAACCAGCTGGGCAGAGACCATAAGCTCAAGTTATATTGGGTCTTGGGAATGAAAAGCCGATAAAATGGTCAGAAAGGAGGCTTTCACTCCAGTGATGGGGCCAAAACCGTTTTGTGTACTGGGTAGAAGGATTAGGAAGGGCATATTCTCTAGCCGTACAAGTCTGAGACAACCTAAACTTTCAATCCTGCCTAGAAATGTCCAACCAGAGGCTACTGACCGAGCTTTTAACCGGTTATTGCAGACTAAATGGTCATCTAAGTAAAATGGGAATAGTATCAAGCGCGACGTGCAGATTCTGGGATGAGAAGGATATGTATGAACAGGGTTGGCAGCCGACTGAGTACCCCAACTAAAACCGCCCGGGTTTTATTGAATATTATACTTAAAAAACCCGGGTGGGTTTTTTCATATAAAGGTTTTTGAAGTTTATTTACAACAAATATTTTTATAATCTACGTCTTGGGAGTACAAATTAATTCGATATGTATTTTTAGCACAAAAAAGTCACGAATTAATATATTTATTAAAATATTAATTTGTCACATAAGGGAAGTTTCAAATTGTATATCTTTGTATAAATCAATATTCTACAAGCTGTAATAAACAAATTTTCTCCAATTATATCATTCTGGAAAAAGGATATATGCAGGGCTATCATAATAGTTAAGTAAATTACTTCTATTCTTTTCATATCTTTAAATACAACCATTCTGCAAGTTTTAATATAAAAAAAATCATAAAAATTATCATTTGAGGAAAAAAAGGATACATGCAGAACCGCGCTAATAATATTTTTAATGATTTAAAACTCTGTACTCATATACACAAACTAGTTTTACAAGTTGTAAAAAACAAATTTCCTTGAAAAAATATACTTTCTGGAAAAGGATATATGCAAAGCTTTTTTATTATTTAAGTACGGGACTTAAATTTTTAAATATCTTTAAATAAGACCATTCCACAAGTTTTAATATAAGAAATTCATAAAAATTTTCATTTAAGGAAGAAAAGGATATATGTAGAAGTTCGTAAGTAATAACTCTAATGACTTAGAATTCTTTAGACATATAGACAAACCTATTTCACAAATTGCAATAAATAAAGTTCCTTGAAAAATAGACTTTCTGAAAAAAGGATATATGCAAAACTTTTTTAATATTTACGTACTCGACTTGCGTTTTTGTATATCTTGATATAAAAGCACTCTACAAGTTTTAAAATAAAAATTATGCATAATATTTATAATAGTTTTATAAGTTGTAATAAAAAAAGAACCCCAAAAAATATAATTTTAACAAAAGGATATATGAAACATCTTTGTGAATATTTAAGAAAAGTATTTATTTTTTTAATAAGTCTTTAAATAAAGCCATTTCACAAGTTGTAATATAAAAATTTCATTCGAAAATATATTCTTTTACAACAGAAGAATATATGCGGAATCTCTGAAACCCTAAAGCCAATAACTTCAAATTGTTTATATATTAAGTTGTAATAAACAAATTTCCTTCAAAAAAGGATATATGCATGACTTGTTAAATATAAGTGTAAATGAGTTCAAATTTTTATATATCTTCAAGCAAAATCATTTTATAAGTTGTAAAAAAAAAATTTTCTCTAAAAATTAATTTTTTAGAAGAAAGGATATACGCAGAACTATCTTAATGATTAAGTAAATCACTTTAAATTGTTAATTTATAAAGATAAATTATTTCTACAAGTTGTTAGAAATGAATTTCATATAAATTGTAATATTAGCAAAAAAAGGATATATGAAGAACTTTTTCAATATGTAAGTCAATAATTAAAAATTTTGCTAAATAGGTAGCTAAGCCATTTTTACAAGTTGTAATATAGAATTTTTCTTTTAAAAATATATTTTCTCATTATTCTCATTTACGGAAGTCATATAAAGCAGTTTTTTACAGATGTTATAAGCATTAAAATTCTACTGCTTTCCAATGCCGGCTGTATGGTATTAATATTATTGTAAAATCCTTTTCTAACGACATGCATTTATATTATTTTTGGATTGCACTTGCTTATGTTTGCTTATGTAGAGAAAACAAGTCAAATGAAGTGGGAAATTATAAACCGAAGAAAAAAGTTAAAGAGAGTCGTTGTATGTCATATTTTAACATCAAACGTTAAAGAGCTCTTTACTCCTATATTTATATCTTTACTTTAATACAGACTATGGGATATTATAATTGCAAATGTATGTTACTAAAGAGTGTACGTGTGCCTGTGACATAAAAACACGTAAGGAAAATAGTTTGTTTTTGAAATAGTATTGGCAAGAGTTTGGTCATCTTCATGCCGATTTGAAGCAACTTAGTAAAACAAATTTGGTCATCATCCATAAAGGACATATGGACATCATTGTTTTTAACCAGTCTAAGGACTTGAATTTTTGTATATATTTACAGAAATCAATTTAGCAAATAGTTAAAATCAAATTTTATAGGAAATATTATTTAAAAAGGAAAGGATATAAGCAGAACTTTTTAAATACTTGACCAAATTACTGCAATTTTTGTATATACTCAAAAAAACCGATTTTACATGTTGTAAGCTACTAATTGGTTTAAAAATATAATTTTTGTTTAAACATGTATTAGTAAAAACATATTTTGAACTTTGTATGTATTTAGACAAATCATATATATTATAAATATTACAAAAAATTACTTCAAATACTTTTTTATTTTCAGTTAAATTGATTCTACAAGTTTTATTAAGGGTATTCGCTTAAAATATGTGTTATTTAAAAAAAAAGGATATATGCAGAGCTTTCTCAATGATTTAGTAAATGACCCCAGATATTACATGTATTTAGATAAGAAAATTTTACATGTTGTAATATAGAAATTTCATTAAAATTATACCAAAAAAGGATATATAAAAAACTTTCTTAATAAATAAGTAAATGACTTGAAATTGTTTACTTATGTAGATAAACTAATGGCACGAGTTGTGTTATAAAAAATTTTCTTTTTAAGCCATTTGTCTCATTTACACAAAAATAAAAATTTTCTGTTTTTACTAACATTTTCCCTTGGCTGTTTATTTAAGCATCTACAGCTAAACAAATAACAAGTGGAATATATGCTTTTTACCGACACATACTTTTAATAACTTTAAGTTTCTTTTTTTATTCCTATTAACACATATACTTACATACTTACTACAGCAAATAATAGCAACAACAGTATAATTTTATATAACAACTCAAGTACAACAAAATCCACAGACGAGACACAGGAGCACGAACTACTCTTCTTACTATAGTTTATGAGAACTTGTAAGCACAACTAGAAGTTGTTTAATGTGGGTTTTGCTTGTGAAGAGGAATTGTGTGGCAGGCAGTGCACATTTATTATAATGGAAGAAGTAGTACCTGAGATATTTATGTTTAATCGCGCTTGGCATGACAACTAGCACTACCACTAGTAGTACTACAAAAGATAAAATAATCCACATAAACAGCTCTACTAAATGCTTAAGTAACTGAAGTTAAATTGAGTTTTAACAACAACTTGTGAATTGTTTAAATAGAGAGAGAGAGAGAGAGAGAGAAAGAAAAAAAAAAAACAAACACAGAAACAGATAGTAAATAAGAAAAAGAAACAGAAATAGAAAATTAGCTCAAAAAATGCAAAGGATTATATGAGAAAAACTATGTGTGCAGCTTGAAAGTATGCTACAAAAATATTAAATTCCTTTTGGTATAGTTAAACGTATAATAAAAACTCAAGTACATGCGTATACACAGACACACACACACATACTAGTAAACATTATTAAAACTGTTTAAATGTTAAGAGCATAAGTAAGTACGTGTGTCCCTTTGCATATTGTTCTCGGAAATATGACACGTTAAGTGCTCATTAATATTTAATGAGTAAGTGAGCAAACACATACTTATACACACTGAAAGGCAAACATTCACATACTGTAAGTACCTAGAATTTTAAGGTGGCACCTATTTCTCTCTTTTACTCTCTGACCTACTCCTTTTTAAAAAAATATTTTTTTAAATGAATACTTCCACTCATTTCATATTTTATTAAATTGTATAGTTTTTTTTTTTAAGATAAAGACAGAAAGGAACAGAAACTGTTATACTTGAAAATGAATATGCCAGAGTTTAATAACGAACCCACGTATACAAGTACTTTTATGTGGTTTCCAGTTAAAGTCAAAGACCATATTTGTTTTTAAGCTGCTTAATCATCTTCTAAAATGACCTTCACTTCGCTGAAGAGCCTTAAAGCCATTAAATTTACTATCCACTAGCTATTATGGCCGCTTAAGAGGTCAACGAGATCAATCAATTTTTTTATTTTAGCTCGCAAACGTAATATTTTTCTCACTAAGTTACTGTAACTTCACTAGTGCTTTATACAGCAGTTCAGGTTCACTGACAAGGTTTTAAACCTTTCACTTAACTACTCTCTAGAGTCTGCGGTTCTGGATCTGGACTATCTATGCGATGTATCACTGTCGAATTTGATTAACTTCATCAGGGGCACTAGTTAACTTACGTGAGTGAGGACTTAGTAACTTGATTTTCGAATTTAAGATGGAGATTTCTGGGACCATTCCATGTCTCACTCTTCGATCACTATGATAGATAGCACAATGGGACATGGAACATCCGAGGTGAAGAAGGTTAAGCAATTTGAAAAAAGCCATTTATACTCTCACCAAATAAGCTAACTGACTAACTGATAATGATAATGATAATGATAATGATAATGATAATGATAATGATAATGATAATGATAATGATAATGATAATGATAATGATAATGATAATGATAATGATAATGATAATGATAATGATAATGATAATGATAATGATAATGAATGATAATGATAATGATAATGATAATGATAATGATAATGATAATGATAATGATAATGATAATGATAATGATAATGATAATGATAATGATAATGATAATGATAATGATAATGATAATGATAATGATAATGATAATGATAATGATAATGAATAATGATAATGATAATGATAATGATAATGATAATGATAATGATAATGATAATGATAATGATTAATGATAATGATAATGATAATGATAATGATAATGATAATGATAATGATAATGATAATGATAATGATAATGATAATGATAATGATAATGATAATGATAATGATAATGATAATGATAATGATAATGATAATGATAATGATAATGATAATGATAATGATAATGATAATGATAATGATAATGATAATGATAATGATAATGATAATGATAATGATAATGATAATGATAATGATAATGATAATGATAATGATAATGATAATGATAATGATAATGATAATGATAATGATAATGATAATGATAATGATAATGATAATGATAATGATAATGATAATGATAATGATAATGATAATGATAATGATAATGATAATGATAATGATAATGATAATGATAATGATAATGATAATGATAATGATAATGATAATGATAATGATAATGATAATGATAATGATAATGATAATGATAATGATAATGATAATGATAATGATAATGATAATGATAAATGATAATGATAATGATAATGATAATGATAATGATAATGATAATGATAATGATAATGATAATGATAATGATAATGATAATGATAATGATAATGATAATGATAATGATAATGATAATGATAATGATAATGATAATGATATAATGATAATGATAATGATAATGATAATGATAATGATAATGATAATGATAATGATAATGATAATGATAATGATAATGATAATGATAATGATAATGATAATGATAATGATAATGATAATGATAATGATAATGATAATGATAATGATAATGATAATGATAATGATAATGATAATGATAATGATAATGATAATGATAATGATAATGATAATGATAATGATAATGATAATGATAATGATAATGATAATGATAATGATAATGATAATGATAATGATAATGATAATGATAATGATAATGATAATGATAATGATAATGATAATGATAATGATAATGATAATGATAATGATAATGATAATGATAATGATAATGATAATGATAATGATAATGATAATGATAATGATAATGATAATGATAATGATAATGATAATGATAATGATAATGATAATGATAATGATAATGATAATGATAATGATAATGATAATGATAATGATAATGATAATGATAATGATAATGATAATGATAATGATAATGATAATGATAATGATAATGATAATGATAATGATAATGATAATGATAATGATAATGATAATGATAATGATAATGATAATGATAATGATAATGATAATGATAATGATAATGATAATGATAATGATAATGATAATGATAATGATAATGATAATGATAATGATAATGATAATGATAATGATAATGATAATGATAATGATAATGATAATGATAATGATAATGATAATGATAATGATAATGATAATGATAATGATAATGATAATGATAATGATAATGATAATGATAATGATAATGATAATGATAATGATAATGATAATGATAATGATAATGATAATGATAATGATAATGATAATGATAATGATAATGATAATGATAATGATAATGATAATGATAATGATAATGATAATGATAATGATAATGATAATGATAATGATAATGATAATGATAATGATAATGATAATGATAATGATAATGATAATGATAATGATAATGATAATGATAATGATAATGATAATGATAATGATAATGATAATGATAATGATAATGATAATGATAATGATAATGATAATGATAATGATAATGATAATGATAATGATAATGATAATGATAATGATAATGATAATGATAATGATAATGATAATGATAATGATAATGATAATGATAATGATAATGATAATGATAATGATAATGATAATGATAATGATAATGATAATGATAATGATAATGATAATGATAATGATAATGATAATGATAATGATAATGATAATGATAATGATAATGATAATGATAATGATAATGATAATGATAATGATAATGATAATGATAATGATAATGATAATGATAATGATAATGATAATGATAATGATAATGATAATGATAATGATAATGATAATGATAATGATAATGATAATGATAATGATAATGATAATGATAATGATAATGATAATGATAATGATAATGATAATGATAATGATAATGATAATGATAATGATAATGATAATGATAATGATAATGATAATGATAATGATAATGATAATGATAATGATAATGATAATGATAATGATAATGATAATGATAATGATAATGATAATGATAATGATAATGATAATGATAATGATAATGATAATGATAATGATAATGATAATGATAATGATAATGATAATGATAATGATAATGATAATGATAATGATAATGATAATGATAATGATAATGATAATGATAATGATAATGATAATGATAATGATAATGATAATGATAATGATAATGATAATGATAATGATAATGATAATGATAATGATAATGATAATGATAATGATAATGATAATGATAATGATAATGATAATGATAATGATAATGATAATGATAATGATAATGATAATGATAATGATAATGATAATGATAATGATAATGATAATGATAATGATAATGATAATGATAATGATAATGATAATGATAATGATAATGATAATGATAATGATAATGATAATGATAATGATAATGATAATGATAATGATAATGATAATGATAATGATAATGATAATGATAATGATAATGATAATGATAATGATAATGATAATGATAATGATAATGATAATGATAATGATAATGATAATGATAATGATAATGATAAATGATAATGATAATGATAATGATAATGATAATGATAATGATAATGATAATGATAATGATAATGATAATGATAATGATAATGATAATGATAATGATAATGATAATGATAATGATAATGATAATGATAATGATAATGATAATGATAATGATAATGATAATGATAATGATAATGATAATGATAATGATAATGATAATGATAATGATAATGATAATGATAATGATAATGATAATGATAATGATAATGATAATGATAATGATAATGATAATGATAATGATAATGATAATGATAATGATAATGATAATGATAATGATAATGATAATGATAATGATAATGATAATGATAATGATAATGATAATGATAATGATAATGATAATGATAATGATAATGATAATGATAATGATAATGATAATGATAATGATAATGATAATGATAATGATAATGATAATGATAATGATAATGATAATGATAATGATAATGATAATGATAATGATAATGATAATGATAATGATAATGATAATGATAATGATAATGATAATGATAATGATAATGATAATGATAATGATAATGATAATGATAATGATAATGATAATGATAATGATAATGATAATGATAATGATAATGATAATGATAATGATAATGATAATGATAATGATAATGATAATGATAATGATAATGATAATGATAATGATAATGATAATGATAATGATAATGATAATGATAATGATAATGATAATGATAATGATAATGATAATGATAATGATAATGATAATGATAATGATAATGATAATGATAATGATAATGATAATGATAATGATAATGATAATGATAATGATAATGATAATGATAATGATAATGATAATGATAATGATAATGATAATGATAATGATAATGATAATGATAATGATAATGATAATGATAATGATAATGATAATGATAATGATAATGATAATGATAATGATAATGATAATGATAATGATAATGATAATGATAATGATAATGATAATGATAATGATAATGATAATGATAATGATAATGATAATGATAATGATAATGATAATGATAATGATAATGATAATGATAATGATAATGATAATGATAATGATAATGATAATGATAATGATAATGATAATGATAATGATAATGATAATGATAATGATAATGATAATGATAATGATAATGATAATGATAATGATAATGATAATGATAATGATAATGATAATGATATGATAATGATAATGATAATGATAATGATAATGATAATGATAATGATAATGATAATGATAATGATAATGATAATGATAATGATAATGATAATGATAATGATAATGATAATGATAATGATAATGATAATGATAATGATAATGATAATGATAATGATAATGTGATGATAATGATAATGATAATGATAATGATAATGATAATGATAATGATAATGATAATGATAATGATAATGATAATGATAATGATAATGATAATGATAATGATAATGATAATGATAATGATAATGATAATGATAATGATAATGATAATGATAATGATAATGATAATGATAATGATAATGATAATGATAATGATAATGATAATGATAATGATAATGATAATGATAATGATAATGATAATGATAATGATAATGATAATGATAATGATAATGATAATGATAATGATAATGATAATGATAATGATAATGATAATGATAATGATAATGATAATGATAATGATAATGATAATGATAATGATAATGATAATGATAATGATAATGATAATGATAATGATAATGATAATGATAATGATAATGATAATGATAATGATAATGATAATGATAATGATAATGATAATGATAATGATAATGATAATGATAATGATAATGATAATGATAATGATAATGATAATGATAATGATAATGATAATGATAATGATAATGATAATGATAATGATAATGATAATGATAATGATAATGATAATGATAATGATAATGATAATGATAATGATAATGATAATGATAATGATAATGATAATGATAATGATAATGATAATGATAATGATGATAATGATAATGATAATGATAATGATAATGATAATGATAATGATAATGATAATGATAATGATAATGATAATGATAATGATAATGATAATGATAATGATAATGATAATGATAATGATAATGATAATGATAATGATAATGATAATTATAATGATAACAAATATTGGCTTTAAGTAATTAAGTAAAAAATTTAATTTAAAAATAAAATTCAATTAAATTTTTCATATATCTTGGCTGAAAATATAAAATTCATGTGAAATTACCTTTAATTCCAACATTTTATTTATTTTGTTTTATTTATTTATTGGTACGTTTTATTATTATTATTATTATTATTTTTTTTTTTTCTGTAAAATAGTCATATCACTTACTGGCAGGTACAAAAAATAAAATAAAATATTTTTCAAGAAAATATTTTTTTCAGTCTATTTTTATTTTTCTTTTTGCCTATTTTTTCAATTTAATAGCCATTTTTATCTGGGCATGAAGTCAAGTGTGCCGGCAACTTGACAGCCTGTAACGGTTGCATTTAAATTCCAAGAGAAATGTATGCGAATTATTTTCACACATACACATACTTACACTGTATTTTTTATATTGTGCATACACGTAGCAATGGTTAAAATATCCTGGACTGGCTGACTGGGCAAGTGCAACAAATAAAAATTAATATTCATGCTCGAATAAGAATGTAAAATGCACTGATAAATCACATTAATTACAGTCATGTGTTAAAGTATTAAAATATTAAAAATCATCACACAGGACGACGACGCTGAATATGCCTACAATGATATTGCAAAGCGAAAGAAGAGTCAGTCAGTCAGTTGGTCGCTGGTACAGCGATGATTGTTACGATTTTTATCAGAGAATAAAAATCTGTTGAAATCAGCATTATAAATTAACAACTGAACAGAAAAATGAAAGGAAAAGAATCCTGTACTTATTCTCCAAATTACCATAGTGATTTTCTTTTACTTTATGTTTCAAGGAATTTAAAAAAGTCAATTACAAGAAATAAGGATAAAAGATTTTCAAGTGAGAATGTGCGAGACGCAATTTAAGAGCTGATGCTTATGACAAGAATGATGATGATGATGATGTGGAAGATAGTGGTTGCTAAGAGGAAAAATATGCCAACAATCTTAAGAATGAAAAGAAAACAAATTACAGAAAATATAAGAAATTAAGAACTATACAGCAGAAAATGTGCTTTTTTTCTTTGATGAAAAAGGCAGTTAACTTAAGGCGCTAATTAAAAATCAATAATAGTAAGCAAAGATGAATATCAACAGAAAAATTCTTTATACTTTTCATAGAAAATTTTTTAATGCCACTAATTGATAATCTCAGCATGATAGCTAATTGTGTTTTTAAATCATGCAATATTTATGTATAAAAAGAATGTCTTAAGTCGTAGTCTGCTTAAAACCTTCAAATAGAAAAGATTTTTTAAAATAAAATAGTCCTTATTAGCTTAGAGTGAAAGAAATATAGAAAAATCGTATATTCACAGAAAAGGATATGGGCAGAACATTGTTAAAAATTAAGCTGATGAGCTGAAATTTGGAATAAACTCAGACAAATTAAATATACAAGTTGTGCTATAAAAATTTCCCTAAAAATGTGACAATTTTGATAAAAGTATATACATATGCGTATACAACTTTCCTATTTATATTAAGTAAAAGATTTCACATTTGGTATATATTCAGACAAATAAATTGCATAAGTAAAGGTAAAAAATTTTCTTTAAAGTACTATTTTTATTAAAAAGGATATATGCACAACTCTTTTAATTTTCAAGTAAATGACTTCAAATTTTGTATATATTCAGACAAACTAATTTCTTAAGTTGTAATAAAAAAAAATTACTTAAAAGTATTATTTATAGAAAAAAGGACATACGCACAACTTTTTTAATAACGAAGATTAATTCTTCAAATTTTTTATACAGTCTTACAAGTTAATTCAATAAGTTGTGATAAATAAAAAATCTTAATATATACTATTTCAAAAAAAGGATATATGAACAAATTTCCAATAATTGTATAAAAGTCGTAAATGCATAGTTCACTCTCAATCAAAGCTGTTTGACAAGTTGATTAAGTAGAATTTTTTTTTTTTAAATATAATTTTAACAAAAAAGGATATATGAAGAGCTTTAGTCCTAATTATACTAAGAACTTTAAAATTTAAATATAAACAGAAAAACTTATTTTACAAAATGTATTGCAATAAAAAAATGTATTAAGATCTTTATTATTTTTTGCAACAGGATTATTTGAAAAAATTTCCTAATAATTGAGTAAAAAATTTCAAGTTTGTAAGATGAGCAGGCAAACGAATTCCTTTAATAATATTTTATGTGAAAAAAAGGATCTTTACTAATTTAGTAAGAAATTTAAAATTTTTGGCAGATAAATATTTCAAAAAAAAGTATATTTTAAAAATGTTTCTTAATAATTTTTTAAAGACTCAAAACTCCTAATTTGTTTAGCTTAACAAACTTCTCAAGTTGTTATATACACTCGTTTCTAGAATTCTGTATTTGTATAAAAACGGATATAAGGCCAACTTTCTCTTTCTATATATTTTCAGGAAAAATATTTTTAAAACTTGTAATGAATAATATTCCTCAAAAATGTTATTTTTTTGAAAAAAGGATACACATACAGCTTTTTTAATAATTGAGCAAAAGACTTTGAATTTTTTATATACTTAAATAAGACAATTTCACAAGTTGTAAAGAAAAAATTTCCCACAAAATGTAACTTTAACAAAATAGGATGTGTGTGTTCAAAATTGTCTAAGTAGTAAACCAAATTACTAAAAAATATTGTTTTGTCAACTTACCTCTTTGTTGTAAATACTGAACTTATAAGTCATATGTGCAATGTTGTATGTTTAGCTATAAGTTGTAGTGAAGAAGTTTTACTGAAAGCTGTAATAAAAAGGATATATTAGTTAAACTTTTAAGGTATTTCAAATATATAATTAAACTATCGTAGTTTGACTTTAAAGGTTTAAGAGATATTTCTAGTAGTTTAGGTTAATAAGCTTTTTATTTAATTTTTTGGTTTGTTTTATTTTGAAATGCATTTAAAAAAACTTCACTAGCCAAAAAGGATATATGTAAGGATATTTTATAGAGGTATACAACTTTGAAATGGAATAAAACAAAGATGATTTTTTTAAATTGACATGAAATTTGCTTTATTCGAACGATAATCTTCTGGCATTATAATTTAAATATGATTTCTGGTACATGACTGCCACGGCTGGCTCCGACGTAATCTAATCTGAAGGTCTAATTTTCAATGACTTTTTCCAACATTTGTAGTCGTATATCGGCCATAAAACGGTGAATATTGTCCTCCAAGTGGTCAACCGTTTCGGGTAGCCTATCGTTTCGGTAGCCCATAAAAGCTATCATCAGAGGAAATAGTCTAACGGCATTAAATCGCACGATCTGGGAAGTCAATTCACGGGTCCAAAACTTCAAACTAAGCGGTTACCAAAGGTTTCCTTCAAGAAATCAATTGACGAACGACAAAGTCACCACTAACTGCAACGTTTTAACCTGCATCGTTTTAAAAGAAGTACGGACCAATAATTCCACCAGCCCATACAGCACACTAAACATTCAGTTTTTCTGGATGTAACGGTGTCTCAACATACAATTGAGGATTACCATCACTCCAAATAAGGCTGTTTTGTTTATTGACGTATTCATTCAAACAAAAGTGAACTTTATCATCGCTATACCAAATTCGCTTATGAAAATCGGTATCAACGGCAGTCTTGTTTTTGGCACAATTTGCACAATTTGGAGGCGTTGTTCAGGCGTCAGTCTATTCGTGTTAAAGTGCCAAACCAAACTAAACTTGACAGCTGACAAAATGGCCTCCAGTTAAAAGTGTGATGCCAATTTAAAGTTTTATACCTCTATAAAAAACACCCGGTATATGGAGCAGCTTTTTGCTTGTAAAATATTAATGAATGGATTAGGCTTATTTGCAAGTTGTGGTAAAGAAACTATCTCACCATAATGATAAGAAATTGATTTTGAATTTGGCATAAAGTTTATCTAAGAATTCCTATAAAAATGTTTCTTTAAAAAAGTTATACATTAACAAAAAAGGATACAAGTAAGGCTTGTTTTATAATAGACATATTTGCTTGAAAGTCAATTTATAAATAGATAAGGCTTATCTACGAGTTGTAGGAAAGAAATTTTGTTAAAATTGTGTATTTCCAAAAAAGGATATATAGGAAACTTAATAAGCTGATGAGAAATTGACTTAAAATTTGGCAAATACTTAGATAAAGCTTATCTACGAATTATAATTAAGATGTTTCTTTAAAAAATTTATATATTAACAAAAAAGGATAAACGTAAGGTTTGTTTTGTTATCGAGATATTGGTTTGAAATTTTATTTATAAAAAGATTTTTAGGATATATGGGGAACTTAATAAGCTGATGAGAAATTGACTAATATTTGGCAAATACTTAGATGAAGCTTATCTACTAATTCTTATGAAAATGTTTCTTTAAATAATTTATACATTAACAAAATAGGATACAAGTAAGGCTTGTTTTATAATAGACATATTTGCTTGAAACTCAATTTATAAATAGATAAGACTTATCTACGAGTTGTAGTAAAGAAATTTTGTTAAAATTGTATATTTCCAAAAAAGGATATATGGGGAACTTAATAAGCTGATGAGAAATTGACTTAATATTTGGCAAATACTTAGATAAAGTTTATCTACAAATTATAATTAAGATGTTTCTTTAAAAAATTTATATATTAACAAAAAAGGATAAACGTAAGGTTTGTTTTGTTATCGAGATATTGGTTTGAAATTTTATTTATAAAAAGATTAGGCTTATGTACAAGTTGTAGTAAAGAAATTTTGCAAAAATTTTATATTAACAAAAAAGGATATATGGGGAACTTAATAAGTTGATGAGAAATTGACTATATATTTGGCAAATACTTAGATACAGCTTATCTACGAATTATAATGAAAATGTTTCTTTAAAAAAGTATATATTAACAAAAAAGGATACAAGTAAGGCTTGTTTTATAATAGACATATTTGCTTGAATGTCAATTTATAAATAGATAAGGCTTATCTACGAGTTGTAGGAAAGAAATTATGTTAAAATTGTGTATTTCCAAAAAAGGATATATAGGAAACTTAATAAGCTGATGAGAAATTGACTTAAAATTTGGCAAATACTTAGATAAAGCTTATCTACGAATTTTTATGAAAATGTTTCTTTAAAAATGTTATACATTAACAAAATAGGATACAAGTAAGGCTTGTTTTATAATAGACATATTTGCTTGAAACTCAATTTATAAATTGATAAGGCTTATCTACGAGTTGGAGTAAAGAAATTTTGTTAAAATTGTATGTTACCAAAAAAGGATATATGGGGAACTTAAAATACTGATAAAATTTTGACTTTAAATTTGGCTGTAGTTATGTAAAACTTATCTTCGAAATGTTTCTTTAAAAAAATTATATATTATCAAAGAGAAGGGATATAGTTAAGGTTTGTTTTATAATAGACATATTGGTTTGAAATTTTATTTATAAAAAGATTAGACTTATGTACGAGTTGTAGAAAATCAATTTTGTTAAATTTGTATATTAACAAAAATGGATATATAGGGAAATTAATAAGCTGATGAGAAATTGACTTTATATTTGGCAAATACTTAGATAAAGCTTATCTACGAATTATAATGAAAATGTTTCTTTAAAAAAGTTATACATTAACAAAAAAGGATACAAGTAAGGCTTGTTTTATAATAGAGATATTTGTTTGAAACTCAATTTATAAATATATAAGGCTTGTCTACGAGTTGTAGTAAAGAAATTTTGTTAAAATTGTATATTAACAAAAAAGGATATATGGGGAAGTTAATAAGCTGATGAGAAATTGACTTTATATTTGGCAAATACTTAGATAAAGCTTATCTACGAATTATAATGAAAATGTTTCTTTAAAAAATTAAATATTAACAAAAAAGGATATAAGTAAGGTTTGTTCTATAATAGACATATTGGTTTGAAATTTTAATTATAGATTGGTAAGACTTATTTACGAGTTGTAGTAAAGAAATTTTGATAAAATTACATATTAAAGAAAAGGATATATTGGGAACTTAATATGCTGATGAGAAATTGACTTTATATTCGACAAATATAAAATGTTTCTTTAAAAAATTATATATTAACAAAAAAGGATATAAGTAAGGTTTGTTCTATAATAGACATGTTGGTTTGAAATTTTAATTTTAAATTTGTAAGACTCAGTTACGAGTTGTAGTAAAGAAATTTTGCTAAAAATTTTATATTAATAAAAAATGATATTTTGAGAACTTATTATGCTTATGAGTAATTAATTTCAAATTTTTTATGGGATAATTTCATATTTCAATGTTATTATTATCATATTTAGAAATGTTAAATGGATTTTTGGAGTTAATTATGGTTTTTAAAATCCAATTAACATCTACAAAATTTAAGCAGCTGTAGAAGGAATCATACAGTGGTGACGGAGAATAGAATCTTACAGGTAGATAATGGAATTGTAATATACTATCCACATAATTACAATAAGATTCAGCCAATTTGTACGGACAAAAAAATTTGTTCGGACCAAAAATATTGTTCGGACAAAATTATTTTGCTAAAAGTTATTTGCGGCAGGCATATTTACCCATTTCAGAATGTTTTTTCGGAAAATGAAAAATGTCATATGAAATACTATGTAAGAGAGGCTTGCAAAATGAAAAATTTAATAATTTTTAAATAATCGCATGATTTGTTTTATTAGTTGCATTTCTAAAAAACTTAATAACTCAGTAAATACGAGTATTTAACCCATTTATACAACGTAAGACTCATTTGCTGCATAATTAAACTTTTAACCAGAATTATAGGCTTGTGAAAAAAGTCACTCTGGCGAAATGTTATTTGTTGTTAACAGATGCTTGCCTTTGATTCAAATTTTTCACTCAATAACTGTTGTTGCAAAAAGAAATATTTGAATATTCTTACAATACCATTAAGATTATGGCATATTTGGGTTAAGCCATACCAATTATATATGAAAACTTTTTTTCTTGTTAAAAGTCTTAAGCAATAATCACGCCCACTTATGTAGCACTACTTAGTCCCTTCGTGTTCATCCTGTATGCAGGTTTTTGTCTTTTAATGAATAGCACATATGCTTTATACAAGTTGGTGAATTGAAAATACATGCCATTATTATTATTCTATTTGATGAGGTGACACCTATGACATTTAAAACTTTTTCAACTCTTTTATACCTTTTAAATATTAATTATTTATAATTTATCAAAAGCATAAACAGGCAGTAGCAGGTTAAGTAGACTTATAGATTTAATTATCATTTAATATGAAATCATTCTTCTAAAGAAATTCTAATAAAAACTTGATGAAGATAAAAAAGCAAAAACTCTTAAAAGCAACACTTTAAATCATGTTCTCTACCCTTTACACATACCTGTATAACAATTTGACATCTTGAGAAGGAAACAGAAGCATAGAAGGAGTGAGAATGAGGAAGAGAGATAGAAAAAATGAAATGTTAAAAACAACATCAAAACCATCAACCATAAATCAGTTTTACTCCCTTAATGCAAATAAATTACGTTAATATGTGAGAGGTTGTACCGTTATGTTATTAATATACTAGTAACTGTTAGAGTGTATGTGTGTGTGTGTGTGTACGTGGTAGTGGTAATCAGGCAGGCAGGCAGGCAGGTGATTTAACTCATTCACGTCCTTATACTCACACATTTCTTATATTCCTGTTTTCTGGTTATGTTGTTAGCAAATAATTTTTACAGATCTCATCGTCATCATCTCACTGCAAATTATTTTCTTTAACGTGTCTGTGATTTATTTCATTCAGCGACAATAAGATGCAGAATTATTCACACACAGGGGAAATTTATTTATAACCGAGTCAGGAAATAAGTTATAATGCCAAGAAAAATTTTTTAAAGGTATATAATAAATTTTCAACTTGTTTCAAAGATGAATAAAATCAAAAATATATCTTTGGTAAGAAAAAAAAACAATCAAAATGATATTTGAAAATTGTGTGATAAAAAGTATTGAAAATTATGTTCTCTATTGGCCGTAACCTGCTTAAAGATATATAAATTAGAAAATTTTAAATTACAACTCGCAGTTACATGTCCTTAAGCTTTTCGTCAGTTTTCAAAGCAATATATATGCTTTAAGATAAGATCGCCTAATATCCTTTTTTAGGTTTATTTAAATTTTTTATATTTCTAAGGCTAATGATTAATAAACTTAATTTTTTTAAATGTTGATATATGCAGTTTAAACCCGTTTAAATAGTTTAAATATTGAAAACTATGCTTTCTGTTGGCTACATCTGTTTAAGGATATATAAATTTAAAAAATTTTGAATTACAGCCTGCAGTTAAATGTCCTTAAGCTGGTTGTTAATTTTTAGTGTACTAGTTGTGCTTTTAGACAAACTCGCCAAATATCCTTTTTTAGACTTAAAGCTTAAAACTTGTTGCATGCAGTCTAACCGTTTGAATCGCGAAAACTATGATTTTTCTTAGCTGCATCCATTTTAAGGATACATAAATTTGAAAAATTTTAGGTTACAACCCTCAGTTAAATGTCCTTAAGCTGGCTGTCAATTTTTAATGTAATAGTTGTGCTTTTAGACAAACTCGCCAAATATCCTTTCTTTAGGTTTAGATAATTTGTTAAGATTTCTAAGGCTAAAGCTTAACAAACTTAAAATTTCTTTTACAAAAATATTGTTGTATGCAGTTCAAAGCCTTTAAATAGCTTAAATATAGAAAACTATGTTTTCTGTTAAATTTAAAAAATTGCGGATGACAATCTGTTATTAAATGTCCTTAAGCTACCTGTCAATTTTCTAGGCAATAGCTGTGCTTTTGGACAAACTCGCCTAATATCCTTTCTAGATTTATATAATTTTTTAAGATTTATAAGGCCAAGGGTTAATAGACTTCAATTTTGTTAAAAAAAATGTTTAAGCTATTTAAGCAGTTTAAATTGTAAAAGATATCTTTTCTCTTACCTGCAACCTGTTTAATTATACATAAAATTAAAAATTTTAGATAACAACTTACAGTTGCATGTCCTGAAGTAGCCTATAAATTTTCAAAGTCATAGCTATGCTTTTTGATAAGCCCTCCTAATATCCTTTTTTTAGGTCTGTAACATTTTTTAAGGTTAATAACCTAAATTAATATCTATAATATATTTGTATGCAGTTTTAAACTTAAAAATGACTTCACTAAGGTGCATATCAAGTTTACCTCTTTAGTTCAATACATTTTTTCTTAGATTTTTAAGGAAACTGCTTAACGAACTTAAAAACTGGTGTTTTGTGCAATTTGAACAGTCTGGCAAAAATCTATAAATTAATTATAGGTTTTGTTTCTACCTGTATCCTTAATTACTTATCTCACTGTTTAAAATTAAAAAAAATATTTTTTTTTCTGCTATAACATGTGTAGTTGTAACGACAACAAAAACCCATTTAATTACATAATAATATATAAAATAGCATAAATCGGTCGCTTAAACACGTACACATGCATTTAAAATATATACCGTAAGCTTAGGAACTATACCCAAAGAGGGCTGCTTTGCTTAAAATTGTAAAATTTTTTCAAACACTGGCAACAACAGTAAAAATATACTTAAAACTGCATTTAGTCACATTTTTGATAACTCTTCTCTGGTTACGTAACTAGTTCCTAAGGAATTAATAACGTAACTGACTTACAGTAACCATTAAGGGGGTAATAACAATAAAAAATATTGTAATTTTTCTTTATTTAACGGTTATCATTGTCAAATATAATTCATTATTTATATAGCGTCCAATCCACTTATAACTGTACAGTTCACTTAGCCCATAGTGTACAGTACTAACGAAGTAGTAGCTCATTAATAACTTAGCAAAACAACAGACATTCAATACGATATTAAGTTTGTTACTAACGCAAATAGCTGCAGAAACGACAATCCGAATTGAATTCGCAAAAAAAAATTGAAGTTGCGAACATAGCCAATATGACGATTGAGTGGAATCCATTAGGCAGTAGAAGAAGGTCTAGGCCTCTGCATTGATGGTAAAGGTCTAGACTGAAGTGAAAATAATGGCATAGAACATATTCCCATGGAAGAAGATTGTTGTGGATCTTTGCTTCCTCCTGGAACTATAGAAAAGGGGAATGATTTCATTATTAAATTGGTTCGGAGAGGTGCAACCAATCTACTGAACCAAACAATCTGTGATCAGCCTTATTAGCGCAATAGCAGGCGACGGTAAAAATCTCATCGAGTGAATACTTCTGGGCGGATGAAGAATACCAGAAGAAACTCTCTATCTTCAAATGATAGCCGACGATCCCGTTGAGGCTCAAAAAAGGGCTCCATAAAAGTTCGTTTCAGAATGTGGTCCAAAGAACTACATTCACAGAGTATATGCTCCGTCGTCTCCTCGTCCTCCCTGAAGAGGTGATATCTATGTTAGTAATGGCCCATCAGGAAACCAATAAATTTTCTTAAGGTCAGCTTTTCCAAGTGGCGCTTACTCCATATTGTAGGTACACGGTTTCATTAGCCTGCCTCAAACCCCTTCTTCGAATTGACGAATTTTCCCCTGGCCGTAGACCAGCTCATACCATAGTACGTGGCTCGGCCACTCGTTTCGTGGGAGAAACAAGAGCCGTGCCTTGCCAGTTCGTTAGAGATCTCATTCCTTATAATACTGCTGTATCCAGGGACCCAATCTAAGCGTTGAATGAATAGGAGTCTCGAGTCTATGCAATTCGAAGAAATGACCCTTAGTGACACTTGACTATCAGAATATATATTTATATACGAAACCCTAATCCCAAGTTCTATATTAAGCCCTGCACAGGTGAAAGTAGACCCCATGATCCCACTCCCCATCTCGAAATTGTGACCGCGAGATTTCCACAGAGCAACAGAATTCATATGCATTCATATGCATACAAGTTCCTGTTGTACTCTTACCTTTCTAGTACGGATTTTGCAGTTTTTATTAAAAAACATACTTTTGCTTTAAAAAAAAAACCCAATCAGAGTTTTAAAGTCGTTTACTACCACTTAAATAGCTTTTTATATAAACTGTCTCTTTTTTGGTTACTTTACGTTAGTCACGTAACTAGTTTAAAAGAGACTCAACAAACTGTCTTTTAATTTTATTTAAAAGAAACAAGCTGTCATGTTTAATTGGAAGCACTACCAATTGTAACTACGCTTTTGTTTAGTTACCAGGTATACAATATTAGGCCAAAAGGAATACATTCTTCTTTCGCTAAAACTCTTAAAACGCTTCTTACACATGCTTCTGCAATTAATAAGTCATACAGTCAGTTTAAAACTTTTTATTAAAAACAAAAAAAAAAAACAAGAGAAAAAGCAATGAGCACATGAAAGCGAAGTTGGAGTTGAAAGAGACTCAAATTATTTACGTTGAAAGCAAAAAGAAGCTGATGAAAAGCGAGGAAGTTGCTGTGGTAGCTATGCAGGTATTCAGGAGTGTATGTATATGTGAAATAGAGCACAAAGAAGAATATGTAGGGTGTATAAGTGTGTTTATATTTCTCTTATATTAAAATACTTAAACTTTTCGACTTAATTATAATGAATGCCTGACACAGCAGCTTCTACACTCCCACCCCAACTCCCACTTCTACCGACACTCTCCGTTTTTAGTTAAGTAATCAGCGTTATAATATAATCATGTTGAATAAGTGTGTGTGGGGGAGTGGGTGTACACGTATTAATGTAAAGGTAAGCTGTGTTCTAAAGCGTATTAGAGAAGGAGAGAGAGAGAGGGAAGAATTAAAGAAAAAATGAAATAAAAATCATGAAATAATAACTCACATAACCGAGTACAAGTGTAAAATTATTGTGAAATTTTTTATTCCCTTTTTTATCTATTTCTTCGTGTGTTTTCCTTTTGTTTTTTTATTTTTTATTTAATTTTATAAAACATTAATTGCTTAAGTGATAATGAACATCAGTAGAATAATAATAAAAATAACAAAACCAGCTCTAGCAACAACACTTGCAACATAAGTAACAAGTGCTTAAAAAGTACATCAAAATGGTAATTAGTTAGACGGCATGTGCTTAACGAAACCTGATAAAAGCTTTTAAATTTACGCAATAGGGCATAAAAAACAACTGCATGTTATTCCAGTAGACTAGGCCTGATATTACGAGGGCAGTTTGTTAATTCCTTAAGTTTTGGATGGACTTTGTCTTATTTGTTGAACAAAATAGGTTAATATAGTCGCCTTCAAGCTCTAACAAATTTTTAGTGGGTACACAAGTTAATAATGTCGATTTGGACAACATGTGGCATAACTGTCACATATGGTTTGTGTCAGTAATAACAAATATCTGTCATTATAATTCAGTATTCGATAGACGGAGAAGTGTAAAAACACTTTATTTTTTCAATCGCTATAATAATATCGATTTTTGTGCCTAAAAAAGATGTTTTACGGGGAAATCTGATAACTTGGTTTACGAGATTAAAAAGTAGTGATTTCGACACAGAAGACAAGGAGAGGCCTGATCAGCCTAAAAGTTTGAAGATGAAGAATTGACGAAGAAGATCGTTGTCAAACCCAAGTGGAGCTTACATTATTATTGGTAGTCACACTATAAGCCATTTCCCTACGTTTAACAGCATTCGGTTTCATTCAAAAGCAAGGAAATTGTCGCCCATAAGAATTGAAGCCGAGAGACGTTGAAAGGCGATTTTGCATGTTGGAAATGATGCTTGAATGCTACAAAAAGTATTAATTTTTGCATTGTATCGTTACTGATGATAAAAACTGGGTGGCCTCAAGTGCAAAAAGTCATAGATAAAGCTCGGCCAATCAGCCAAATCAACCTCGAAGCCGAATGTCCATGATGTCAAAGTAATGCACTGTATTTGGTGGGATCAAAAGGGTGTGTTGTATTATGGGCTGTTGAAATCGGATCAGACGATCACAGCGGCCAGTACCGCACACATTTGATTCGTTTGAAGAGAGCACTCTACGAAAAACGACCAGACACAAGACCATAATCTTCCGTCATGGCAACACTCGGCCACATGTTGCAAGACCGGTCAAAAACTATTTAGAAAACAGGGGTTGGGAAGTTTTGGCTCAGCCACTTTGTAGTCCAGACCTTGGCCCTTCTGACTATTATTTGTGTTGATCGATGCAGAATGCCCTTACTAGAATACGCTTCACTTCAGAACATGGAATCAGAAATTGAATTGATTCATACTTTACCTCAAAACCGGAGCAGTTTTTTTCGCGCGCTATCCATATGCTACCACAAAAATGGGAAAAGCTAGGCGCTAACGATGGACAATACCTTCAATAATGTATCAGTTCATTTTGTTATCATAACAAATGCATTTCTCAAGCAAAAAAATCGACATTATTTATTTGTATACCCAATAATAATAAGCTTTCTCCGGGTCGCAAAATTATAATTGAAAAACACAAGCAAAAGGAAATACTCTGTAGGGTTTTACGCTAATGATTTTGATCTCAAGGTTTCTCCCAGACTACCCAGTTATTACACTGTTTTTCAAGTGGAGGTTTACGCTATAGATAGGATAGCTAGACGTATCCAGGAACTAAGTTGTGAGGTTTCAAGGCCTATTAGGATCTAAGCTTTCAACTTGTAGGTGATTGAATTAAAATGTTTAAAAGATATATTCATTCGCTCACTGGCCTGGCTGGAACGGTAACATGTCGACCTGATATGGGTTCCAAGTCATGCGGGCATCCGAGGGCATAAAATTGCTGGTGAGTGCGCTACTCTCCTCTCTGTCACTCTATTTGCGTTGTCGAGTTTGTTAAATAGACGGGCGCTGAATAAGATGGAGCACAGGTGGACCAACATTAACAGAATATCTAGAATGCTTTGGCTTTCTCTTTATACGAAAAGAATTAAGTCTCTATTTAGGTTTGGAAGGGAGTTGATCTGGCTTCTTTCGGTCAAAATTACCGGGTATTGTATGATAGGCTGCATGTCAGAGCCACCCTGGCTATAGCTACTGTAGGAGCTGTCAGAATGAGAAGGAGAAGGAGGAACAACACCTTCGCTGTAACTGTCCTGTTCTAAGGAAGCTTAGACTAAAGCCATGATCTGGTCTCAAGAGTCAAGGGTACTAGTTGGCTCAAGTTGTGGAACTGACATTTTTGGATCTTTATGTGGGTTAATGGGTCGGTCACATAAAGATTATCACAATGTCTCATATGACTTCCGAGTGAACACACAAAGCGCGAGCGAGTCGTATAACCTAACCTCACATAAACAATTTAATATTAAGAAAAAAGGATATATGGCAGGTTTCTCACATAATAGAGCTGTTGGCTTGAAATTCTATTTATGAAGAGACCAGGCTTATCTACGAGTTATGATACAGCAATTTGATAGAACTTTGTACGCATATTAGCAATTGACTTCAAATTTGTTATATACTTAGTTAAAGTTAAACTACGAAGTCTAATAAAAAGTGTTTCTATAAAAACTATTTTTTTTTCTTCGTCACTCCTCTGGGGAGCATATTGCATTTCCACAAAGCATCTATTGCTTTGTTTCAGTAGATGATTAATCCGCTGTAGCTTCCTCCATATGATTTATTTATTTATTTTTGGGTATAGTGGTGAAGATCCTTGCTAGTTGGTGGGGGTCTTTACTTCAGCACTGTAATATTTTCCCAGTAGGTGGCGTGTTTTTCCTGATTATTCGTCTGATTTTTGTCATCATCGCCAGAGGTACTTTTTTTAAATGGAGTTATCTGGAGGGAAGAAGTTGAAGCTTTTTTTTATTATTAAACATTCAAAATCACAATTAAATTTTTTCTTCGTCATGTCCTCTGCTGAGGCTCGAACTTGGGTCGTTTGTGGTGTTATGCGTGCACTCTAACCACTACACTATATAATTATGAAAAAGGATACATGTAAGGTTTCTTTTATAATGGAGTTGTTAGATTGAAATTTTTTTAATGAAAGGATTAGGTTTCTCTACGAGTTGTAATAAGGGCATTTTGTAAAAATTCAGTATTATTAAAAAAGGATATACATATGTAAGTTTTCCGCTATAGAAGAGCTATTGGCTTGAAATTGCATTTATAAAGAGATTAAGCTTATTTATGGGTTGTGATAATGAAATTTTATTGAAATTAGATATTTCCAAAAAAAGGATATGTGGCGAACTTTTTACGCATATTATATTTTTACTTCAAATTTGGTGTATACTTCGATAAAGTTAAGCTACGAATTCTAATAAACAGTTTCTCTTAAAAAACTATATCATTATGAAAAAGGATATGTGTAAAGTTTCATTTATAATGGAGTTATTTGCTTGAAATTTTTTCTATTAGAAGATTATGTTTCTGCCCAAGTTGTGATGAGGACATTTTGTAAAAATTAACCATTATCAAAAAAAGGATGTAAGGCGGACTTATTATGTACACGTGTAATTGATTTGCAATTTGGCGTGTACTTAGATGAGGTTAATCTACGAACTGTAGTAAACAATTTTTAAAGTTAGGAGGCTTATTTACAGAGAAAAGATGCATTATTTTTATGTCTTGCTGAACTATTAGCTTTAAATATGTGCCATATTCCAAAGTTAATTTAGTTTTTTTGTATTTATTATGAAAGTATGTATTACATATAAATCTCTGGCTTTTTATATTTGAAAAATCACTTCATATTTCATATCCTTTTTCCAAGTACAAATGCATAAATAAATGCCAGTCTCTAAATAATCATTATAACTCGTTATACTCAACGTATATCTCACTTAAAATGGTTAAAAGATGTTAAAAATGTAATGTTTTTGTAGAAAAGGATAATATCTGTGTATATCAACAACAACAACTACAAAATCAACATCATCAGCAGCATCATCATCATCATATAGATTAATGAGTCTGTAGGTGGTGGAAAAAAAAATATTATATTAAGATTCATAATATTGTTACATGTTCATCTATCTGCACAGGCATACACACCGACACACACATGCACGCGGTGTGTTATCGTTATATAAACCTTTTTAGCTTGTTTTTGTGTTTTCATATAGACATGGTGACATATAAATGGCATTAACATATATTTGTAAAATAATATCACTAACAAAACCCCCCTACACTGTTGTCTTCTTTAGCCCCTAAAACAAGAAATAAAATTTTGTGAGAGAAAAATAGGATAATCTGAAGGACATTAAACAAAGTAAAGCAGCAGCAGTATAAAACCCTCTTGATTTCGTTTTATATTTTTCTTTTTTTTTTGTTGTTGTTAACCCTCTTATGGAAAAATAAAACATAAGCGTTGAAATTCACTGGGTCTCTGACTTTATTTCATACAGTTTCGCTTTTAAATAATGCTGCTGCTGCTGGCGCTGAGCTACATACATACACACACACACACACACACACACAAAAGTTGGAGGACGTATGTATGAATAAATGAAAAAACGGCATTTATATGACACCCGGTTTATATGTTTCCGTTGTATGTTATGAAAATGATGACAATATGGCTTAACTTCCTTTTATTCAATGCTCTGATGATATTTTCATTGCTGTGTGTGGCATGTGTATATGTGTCACATACACCAGCACACGTAGCACATGTAGTTTATAAATATTATAGGCTTTACCAGGAGCACATTTTTATGCATAAACAGCAAGGAGCAAAACAAGTGATGAAGACTTATAAACTTTTTTTTTTGTAACCTTAAAAGGAGATGATCGAGACGGCAATGCGGTGGAGGTATATACCGACTGCTCTAAATGTGGGCACAGTGTAGGTTGTAGAGTTTTTGCCGAAAAGCTCAACCTGAGGATATCTCTTTGATTTCCGGACTATTGTAGCATGTTTCAGGCCAAAGTGAAGGCTGCCTACCATGCTGCTACATGGCTGATATATGCATCCTCTCTGCCAAGCCAAGTGGCTATTAGATTTCTATCGAGTGTAACTTTCTGCCGCGAGCTGGTTAGGGTCTGTCGTTATTCTCTTGGCATACTCTCACGACATATTAGTGTTCATCTCACTTAAATCTCTAGTTACAGGGACATTCCGCTAATTCTGTAACTGATGAGCTTGCTAAGACAGACACACTTTTTCCGGGCAGTCACCTAACTGTGCATGTTGCTGTACCGCTGTCCTCCTCTAAGCTGTCTATTATGCAGAGTACTTATTGAGCGCTGACAGATCCTGGTCAGAGGGGTGATCTTGCTTCATTGCTAGATTCACCTGGACTAGATTAGATGGTAGGCGCACTAATATGTTGTTTAAATTGAACCGTGAAAGCATCTTCTGCACTGTGTCTATCCTCACGGTGCATTGCTTTATGGGTAGGCACGCTCAAATACTGCACTTACCAGCGAAATATTCCTGTGTAGGTTGTAGTTCGACTGAGGACAAGGAGATTGTGGCCCACTTCATTTGTCAATGTTCATCTCTAGCTAGACGTAAAGTGATCGCACTCGGCTCACTCTTTCTCGATAATCTATCGGAATTATCGACTATAGATGTCTGGCTTATTGCCAGATTCATAAAACTATCGGGCTGGTTCCCGCCTAGATTTGCGGGAATGTGCTTCTATGTGAGAGCTCTAGATGATGGTTAAGACCATTTAATCAGGACTTAGCGGCTAGCACAGGGGCTTCGCTACATGTGTGATATATGAACGGGTGGCTGTGTGTGCTTAAGTGCGACTGACTCAACCAGGCTGTCACAGTCTCCTAACTTAACCTAACACTAACAAAATTAAAAACAGGATCCGGTCAACACATTTATTTGTAGCCCTATAAAATATTGGATCTAATGGAATGCTATTAAGAGAATGCCTATTAAGAGACACTTAATACTTATTTTATTACAAGGAGTGAAAATTGTTTTGTTGTGAACCTTTAATATTAGATAGAGAAGTTTTATGTCTATTGGGTCTTCAAAATTAAAAATTCCTGTCTGTATAACACTTCATTCGCCACTTCACCAACCTGACTGACTATTTAGAGACACTTAATACTCTTTTCTTTTATCTTTAACATAGCAGGGCAATGTTTTTCAGCTTGGGTGATGTTTCACTAGTCACTTCACCAACCACTGACTACCTCCTAAGAGACAGTTAGCAATTTCTTTGTTTTATTCTCAACTAAAGATCTGAAAATTAAATTTTTGCTATTCTTTAGTATTGCATAAGGTGATTTTACACTTACTGTGTCTTTATGGTGCTAGTCCCCATTTGGGTGATGTTTCACTAGTGACTACACTAACCACTAACTGGCTACTAAGAGACAGTTAACACTTGTTTGTTTTATCCGCAATATAAAAGGTAAATAGATTTGTTACAATTTTTAGCTATTACATAGGGTGGTTGTACACACTTACTAAGTCTTCAAAGCCATGTTTTTCTATATGACTGACATTCCAGTAGTCACTTTTTTAAGCACTGACTGACCATTAAGAGACAATACAAGTTGATTTGTTTCCAGTTTTAGCTCTTTTTCACACAGTTAAAGCACTGATGCATACATATAAATATATAGTCACTATGGCAAAAATATATTAATTTTTTCCTCTTGAGACCAGCACTCTTGGGATAACCCCTACACATTCTTGTACTACTAGGAAAATAGATTGTAGGAAAGAGGATAGTGAGAGTGGTCATGTCGTAAGTGGGACGGAAAAAATTCGCAGGAAGATTATTCTATAAGCGAATAGAGCGATCAAAAAACGAATTCCCCCTATAATGCGTTGTGTGATGCACTGGACAATCATCTACAAATGGGTGTGCTCTACGAGACTAGGTAAGAGTATATGATTATTACGCCACATTGCGACGATGCTCTAATGAATCGATAGCGTTGGCCATCCTACCGTCATTAATCAGTACCTTAGCCATCTCTAAATATATTTTGAAGCACCGGCGCACACTTACAAATATAAAGGAGATCAGATGGAGTGAGGTATTTCTGGAACCATCTTAAAACACCAAGGCACTTCAGTGTTTCTTTCGACACTCGAAATATGTGAGTAAATTCACATGCCTAGAACACCAAGAGCATCTGATTCCTAAATATTTACAATACCCATAGACACAGATGACACTACACCATCGCGTCCGTGTATTAAAAAGAGCACCGGGTCTTGTGTGCATTAAAATAGACCCGCACGGTGTCACTTGGAGATTATCAGCCTGTGGCTTGTCAGTGTGTTGTTCATATTCATCCCTTTCGCTACCAATATCCAAGAGGCTCAGTCGACGACCAAAAGAATATGAGTGACAAATACTGTTGTCATCTGCGAAAGAGTAGAGGCAGATAGGATTGGATATAAAGAGAAAAAAGTCCTTAAGAAATATTAGAAATAGATTTGGAGAAAGAACAGATACTTGTACAGTACACCTGAGTTTATCCTGGAATGAGACACCATCTATAACCACTCTCATAAAGCGATCTCTGTGAAAGCTTGATACGTCTGCGAATTTCTACTCCATCAATAAATTTGCAATGTTGCAGTTGCAACGACATGGAAAATGTAGAAACACTTTCTCTGCAATTGCCCTGTCCTACATGCCAAAAGAATAGATTCCTTGGCAGTTATGTAATGTCCACCCTTAGTGACTTATCCGCTTTTGGCTCTATTGACTTACTAATTGCCAAACAAGTCGATCTAAATGGAAGAATATAAGGCAAGTGGTGTGAAATTGCAATTGTTTAATCTATACTCCTTTATGGATGTACAACCTGGAACGTTACTAGTGCCAAAACTCAGCAACTTTAAAGTTGTATCACACAAAGCCTAAGAAGAATAATTTACATACTTTGGTCTCGGCCCATCTCGAACGATGATTAGTTATTAAAGGCCAGACAAATACCGGTATCATACTCTTCAACAAAACGATGATAATCTAAGCGGGCTATAGGATGAAAACCTTTTCACAAGTCTAGTCACTCAACCAAAAAATAAATGTGGAAAATCGGCATATCTTGGAATGATCTACGACTAATCACACAAAACCATGTTGGATGGCGGACGGTTGTTCTTGGCTTCAGTGTGAGTTAGAGGATATTATAAAGTGTTACGAAGATCAAGTTTGAGAACAACTGTCGTTTGTTATATTACTAAAAAAAAAAACAAACCACCTGCTTGTTTACAAATAAAAATAACCTACAACAACAAAGCAAGCAGACAACGAAACAAATGAGAAACAACAACAACACAATAAGCAGTAAAATGAACACGTTGTTTACTATTGAACTGCATTACAAGAGTTAATAGGAAAGAAAAGTAAAGAAATGAAATCTACCTGAAATATGGGGAGGTTAGAGGGCCTTCGAAGTGATGTTTATTCAGCCATATAAAAGGCACATCGATACAGACTGCAGTCAGTTTATTTGGTGTAAGCTCAGCGATTAGAGTTTATTGTATATACTCTTAGCGTAAGGAGAGTTTTATAGAGTCAACTCAGAGTAACGAGTAATTGGATTAAACTCAGGGTAAATGGAGTTTAGTGCGGATAAACTCTGGATCGAAAGGTCGTGACCGAAGCTAAGTTGTAAAAACGATCGGGTTGGAAAGTTTTTAGGTGGAAACATTGGTCGGGTAATTGTTGTTATTTATAAAGTTGTAAAAAGAGAGAAAAAAATTGTTGTTGCTTGTAAAACGGTTGCAGGTAGAACTGGGTTATGTCACTCTGGCAATGCTGTACTTATTTGTGTACTTGGCAGCATTGCCAATTCAACCATCTTTGAGTGTTAAATTTGAAATTAATGGAAATCGAATGTTGCAGGAAGAACATGAACATTTGGAAGTGATATAAATTGTGTAGTTATCGTTTAGCTGTCATAAAATAAAGTCGTGTTTAGGCGCAAATAAAAGCGTTGTATAAACGAATATGATTTATTTAGATAAACTGTATAAAGATAGAGTGAGAAAATAAAAACTGTAAAAGAACAACAAAGTGGTGTTAAGTTTATTTTGACGCGCTTTAAAAGAACTCAAACGATTTGAAAAAAGGTTAAAACGCAACAATCTTATTTTGTTACCGTCTGTTTGTTAAAAAAACCAGTATGTGCCTGTGTTTCTGTGTGTGTTTATATGTGCCAGTCGTGCGAGAATGTTAACAGTAGATTTCCGTTTTTAATGAAAAAAATCTGCACTTTTTTTTCTTTCATATTACCACACACATTCAAGCATACATGCAAACACACACATATATGCATTGAAACAGAAAACCGTTTAAAGAAATATGTTTTCGTAATAAATGCGTGAGTATGTGTGTGTTTGTGTTAATGTTATGCAAGAGCGTTACTACTACTAAAACAGCGTGACTATACCAATGTATTCACTCCATATAAATGTCATTTAATGACTTTATATTAGTGTAGGTGTGTATGTGTAAGCGTGTGTGTATTAAAATTGTCTATTATTTTCCCCTACCATACTTCAGCACCTTTAAAGTTCATATAGAAAAAAGGTTTTCACAAATGTGTACATTTTAATTTAATTAAATTTCATTTTAATTTAAACAAGAAATCCTTCTCACCTTTCCCTCTCTAGCTCTTCGTCTTGCCTTTCTCTACTTTCTTTTATATCTTCTTTATAGGCCACAAAATAGCTTTAAAATTATTATGATCCTTAACACAATTTACCTTTTGAGCAAAAACAGAGACAGAGACACAAAGCAAACAAGAAAGTGTTTTTCTTTTATTTGCCATAAAGGTTGTATAAATATATGTGGGTGTTTGTGTTTTTGTATGAATGTATGATTGTCTTAGAATTTTATCAATTTAACTTATGAAAATAGTTTTAGGAACTTTTCAAATAGTTGGTACACACGACCATAGACGATAAACTTACGCATACACTTCATTATTCAGTCATAAATATTGGGAGAAAGAAAGTACAATAATAGTATTAAAGCATGGAAGAGACAGTGGTTCCTACTGGAAACTTTAGTAAAATTAAATTGGAGACAAAGTAGGCCGATTTATAGTTCATTGTAAATCACAATTTTCCGCTTAGTGGTATAGCGTTGGAAACTTCTAATTTTAATAAATAAATTTCCAAGATTACACTATACAACAAATAGAAAAAAACTTTCTGACCTGGGATAACCACTATATTTTTGTGATGCACTATGGTCGTCTAACTTCAAAAATCATCAGCATTTTAGATTCTTTGGTAATTTTTTTTTTGTTCTTAGAATTTTTTTCTAAATTGTGCGATTTTTGAACAGGTTGCTTCATACGTCTTCTTATAACTTTAAAATGAGTCACTCGATTCGTTATCCCCAATAAAGTAAAGGTACCTAGTTTTGAGATGTTGTAATGATATGTAATGGGTGTCATATAAGCGATATTTTTTTTTCAAAATTCATATAGATCACCATACACTCAGCGGAACTTTTGCAATTACAACAAAAAATTGTTCTTTTCAAAATCTCCCATTTTGAAAAAAAAAAAATCTAAAAAAAACTTATCCGTAGAATCTGAAAGGCTGATAATTTTTGAAGTTAGGCGACCATGGTGCATCAAAAAAAAATATATTAAATATTACAGGTATCTTTTTTTTTTGTTGCGTAGTGTTATCTTGTGTTGGTAATATTTCATCAGCCACTTCACGAAACACTGACTGCCTACATAGAGACAGTTAACAATTTTTTGTTTTATTCTAAACAAAAGATGTTGCAATAGGCTTTTTGATATTTTTTTGGTATTGTATAGAGTGACTTTATGCCTACTAGGTCTACGATTCGTCAGTAGTTACTTTACCATCCACTGACTGCCTACTAAGAGACAACAAGTTTTTGTGCTCTTTTCGGCACAAGATGTTACCATAGGCTTTTTTGATATTCTTTGGTATTGCGCAGAATTGCTTTATGCCAATTGAGTCTTTTCGTGTCTCTCTCTCTCTGTTTGTAAGAACTCTCATTAGTCACTTCACCAAGCACTGACTGCCTTCTTAAAGACAATTAACCTTTTTGTTTTTTCATTCTGAACATAGGATGTTACAATGGGATTTTTAGTATCCTTTGGTATTACATAAGGTGACTTAATGCCTACTAGGTATTCGAAATTCTTTTTATGCGATTTGTCGCGAGTCACTTAAACAACCAACTGACTGCCTACTAAGGGACAACGAGTATTTGTGCTCTTTTCGGTACAATATGTTACCATAAGCTTTTTTTGATATTCTTTGGTATTGCGTAGAATGGCTTCATGCCAATTGAGTCCTTAAGGCTCTGTTTGTGAGAACTCTCACCAGTCACATCACCAAGCACTGACTGCCTACGTAGAGACAATTACCCTTTTTTTGTCGTTTCATTCTGAACAAAAGATGCTACAATGGGCTTTTTGGTATCCTTTAGTATTTCATAAAGTGACTTAATGCCTACTAGGTCTTCGGGATTCCGTTTATGCGATTTGTCACGAGTCACTTAATCCACCACTGACTGGCTACTAAGAGGCAATTAATATTATTTTTGTTTTCTTCTCAGTATAAGATGTTATAATAGGCTTTTTGGTATTGCGTAGAATGGCTTTATGCCAATTAAGTCATTAAGTCTCTGTTTGTGCGACTTTTTACTAGCCACTTAACCAAACACCGACTGCCAACTAAGAGACACTTTAAACTCTAATTGCTTAATTCTCTGCATAATATATTACAGGGTGATTTATAGCATCTTTTGACACGGGTTTTGGTTCTTCAAAGTTCTATTATTCTGTTTGTGTGGTTTTTCACTCATCACTTTACCAAACACTGACTGCTTACTTAGAGACAGTTAACACTTTCGGTTTTTTTCTGCACAAAAGATGTTACAATAGGCTTTTTGTTATTTTTTTTGTATTGTAAGGAGTGACTTTATGCCTAGTAGGTCTACGATTTGTCAGTAGTCACTTTACCAACCACTGACTGCCTACTAAGAGACAACGAGTTTTTGTGCTCTTTTCGACACAAGTTGTTACCATAGGCTTTTTAATATTGTTTAGTGTTAGGTAGAATGGCTTTATGTCAGTTGAGTCTTTAAGGCTCTGTTTGTAAGAACCCTCATTAGTCACTTCACTAAGCACTGACTGCCTTCTTAAAGACAACTAACCTTTTTTGTTTTTTCATTCTGAACATAGGATGTTACAATGGGATTTTTGGTATCTTTTGGTATTACATAAAGTGACTTAATGCCTACTAGGTATTCAAAATTCCATATATGCGATTTGTCGCGAGTCACTTAAACAACCAACTGACTGCCTACTAAGGGACAACGAGTATTTGTGCTCTTTTCAGCACAAGATGTTACCATAGGCTTTTTTGACATTCTTTGGTATTGTGCAGAATGGCTTTATGCCAATTGAGTCTTTAAGGCTCTGTTTATAAGAACTCTCATTAGTCACTACACTTAGCACTGACTGCCTTCTTAAAGACATTAAACGTTTTCTTCTCAGCATAAAATGTTAGAATAGGCCTTTTGGTATTGCGTAGAATGGCTTTATGCCAATTAAGTTATTAAGGCTCCGTTTGTGCGACTTTTCACTAGCCATTTCACCAAACACCGACTGCCAACTATGAGACACTTTATACCCTAATTGTTTAATTCTCAGCACAATATGTTTCAATAGGTTTTATAGCATTCTTTGGTACGGCTTTTGGTTCTTCAAAGTTCTATTATTCTGTTTGTCTGGTCTTTCACTCGTCACTTCACCAAGCCCTGACTGCCAACTAAGCGACACTTAGTAGTAGGCAGTAGAGTTTTTGAGAGAACTGCGAGAGAACATCGTAACTAGACAAGGTGCTTCTTAATTTTCCATTTAATTCTCTTCGGAAACCAAAATACTGATGTCTTTACCCTTTATGAGATGCGAACCTGGGATGCCTGATTTTGTGGGCAAGCACCTTAACCGCTTCTTCTTTCTACTACTCTTTAGCTTCTCAAGGCTTAAATATTTAGCAGTTGGGAAATTGACCCACTTTTTCTTTTGCTATTAGCACTATACGCCTTTAATAAGAAATCATTTATACGGTCATGGTATATGCGTTTGGTTTAAGTTTTTCTTTCATTTCAATTCATTTGTTTGCTGTACTCGTATATGGCTTAAGTTGATAGTTTAATATCGTGCCAATATCAACAATTCTAAGGATTAGTTTTGTACTTTTCATTTATTTTATTTATTTTTTTTTGCCCCATCTTAAGTTGCTCTCACTACACATCATTTCGTTGGCTAATAAACTTATCAAAAAGTTTGCAGCAGTACTTTTTTTCATATGTCTGTCCGTCCGTTGATATAAACAAAACTAGTAAAGAATTTCTGGGAATAAAAAAAATCAAAAAAAAGAAATGAAAAACGAAATCCAAATGAAAATCGAAAAGTTTCTTATATTGGTCTTAAGGAATTTCGTACAAAAAAATAACAAGAAAACGTTAAGAATCTTCATATACTCGAAACGATAACAACAACAACAACAAAGTTATCGAAGTTAATTTTCTTACGGTTAATTGAAACTTTTTCTCTTCTTTTACAGTGTACATGTGTGTTACTCTCCGTGGCTCACTCTCCTCCCTCTCTCTGAAATATAGAAGAATATAAAACCAAATTTACACAGTAAACGGTATACTTTAGGGCTGTTTTGTTGCTGTGGTTGTAGTTGTTGTTGTTGATAAAATTAATAACAACAAAAATTTATGTTTCTTTGTTTTCTCTTGTTGGCATTAAATAACTTTCCTTTTAAGGACTTTTAGTTTAGAAGGTGGTGGTCTTATAATATTTGAATTTGGAAATGGTATTTGGAAAACAAAGTTTTTAATCTTTCTTTCTCTTTATGGAGATGAGATTTTGCTATTGTTGTTGTTGTTGTTGTTGTTGTTTTTTGTTTTTGTAGAAATAGTATAGTATAGTTGTCATGCAAAAACTTTTCCATTCTCCATAAATTTTCTTTGTTGAAAAAATTTTCGCAAAAAGAAAGTGAAATCATTACTGATTATGGAAATAATTGAAAAACATTTGTTTGAAAGATTTAATCGAAAGGAATTATTAATTAAATAATAAATAAATATTAGAATAAATTAAATTAACAGTCACATAGACCATAGGCGTGTTAATAAGAACTTTAATCATACTATAGACACGACTGCACTTTACTGCAGATGGGGTCTCATCCGACGGCTCTGTTCTTTCTCCTACTCTTTCTCTAATATTTCTCAAAGACTTTCTTCTTCTCACTTCTAATCCTATCTACTCTTTTGCGGATGACAGCAACATTTGTCACTCATATTCTTTTGATCGTAGACCGAGCCTGGTGAAGGTCTCCAAGTGGGGTCATGCGAACAGGGTCGATTTTAATGCACGTAAGACTCAATGTTGTTTTTTAACACACAGGCGTGGTGGTGTGCTGTCATCTGTGTCAATGTGGATATTGAGGAATCAGATGCTTTTGATATTCTGAACATGAGAATTCACTGTGACGTTCGTTGGAATGATCACATATTTGAAGTGTCGAAAGAAGCATTCGAGTGGCTTGGTTTTTTGAGACGGTGCAAGAAACACTTCACTCCATCTGATCACCTTAATATTTACAAGACCTATATCCGATCCAAAATGGAATCCAACTCTCATGTATGGGTCGGTGTTTCAAAGTCTATTTTGGAGGTTCTCGACCGCGTACAGGAGAGGGCGAATATGCTTATCAATGACGGTAGGGTAGCCAACTCTATCGATTCATTGGAGCACCGTCGCAATGTGGCGTGTGTTTCATTGTTCTATCGGTATTATAACGGAATGTGTTCTTATGAAATTAAGGAATTAATTTCCAAAAATCATATATTTTTACGTAGTACTCGTATTTCTCGTAGAGCGCATCCCTTTGTAGTTGATTGTCCAGTAAATCGCGCAACGCATTACAGGGAGAAATCGTTCTTTGGCCGCACTGTTCCGTTGTGGAATAATCCTCCAGCGAAAGTATTTCCTGCCACTTACGACATGAGTAAATTTAAAACTAACGTCCATAAACACTACTCCCTCTGTCCTCCTTCCAATAACCTATTTTCCTAGTACCAGCACAATGCACTGCATGAGTAGGGGCCATCCCCTGGGTGCTGGTCTTATATAAAAAAGAAACAAATTAGAAACAAATTTATTAATTGGCTATAATTTCCAGTTTGTAATATGAATTGGATGAACCCTATTTCTTTCAACAATTGCCTTAGTTCTTGACTAATGAATTACATTTATTTCTTTACCTAATAATAGTTCTTCCAAGTAATTGATTATACCCAACAAAACTTTACGTTCTCTCGTTCATTGTCTTATAAATCTCTTTAAGCTAAATACGGCTTTTTAATATTTAATGGCTACCAAATCACCTCACTTACAATAGAGCTATAAGATATCACTAAATTTATCAAAACCGAAAAGTTTTTATAAAAAAAAAACAGTGTACAGTTATATAAACTAGTGTACACTTATATAAAAATGTGAAAACTATAACAGTGAGATGAAAGAAAGATAGTTACGTTTTACGTGATTGAGATCTGTGTGCAGTAACGTAGGAAAGTGTACAGCATAGTGAAAAATCTTTGAAACAAAAACAGTGTACAGTATTATCTACCACATTATGTACAGTTATGTAAAATGATGATGACAAGTGTTGCCAGCTGAACCTGGACTTCTGAAGGATTTTTCAACACGTCACTGTTGTTTGTGAGTTTTGTTTGCAGGCATCAGAGACGGCGGGACACATATTGTGTGAATGTCAAGTTGTTGAAGGACATATCAACTGCTAAAGTTGCAGACCTAAACAAACAGAAAACTCGAAGGCATACAATAAATTTATTGGTTTGTAGTGCCTTGCAGCTGTGCTAGGTCTTAATTGATAATGATATATGTACAAACTATTCCCTTCCACTATATTTCGGTGTCCCTGCAGGGAAATATGTGTCTAGGTTCTGCATAAAGTATGTTGAGATATGGAATACTTGCTTTAAGAGTGTCCTGCTATCTCGTCTTACAGTATAAGGTAGGCTATAATAACTTCAGAAAGGGTATTTGTTTTCTCATTGAATAGGATAACTGGCAAGTACATAGGAAAATGTGCAGACAAACAAAATAGTGTACAGTGTAGGTACAGTCTTTTTGTTTCCATATCTTTAATAGAAAAATGTCTACAGTAGAGTTGGTTAATTTTTTTACTCAACATATGGTAAAAATGTAATTTACGTGTAATTCAAACATAACAAATATTATACTGCGCATATCAACCTAAGGATTCTGTTCCCATTATTCTCTAAACTGTATAGCGGTATTAAAACCCTATTACATCATTTGAAAACATAAAAAATAATATTTTATGTCGTGAATGTAAACAAAATAAGTTGCTGAATACAACAATAATTAAAGTAAAATATTTGAACTTATCTTCGGCCTCTAAATTATAACTACAATAACAAACTTTTTACTGCATTCTCTACCATGCAATACAACAACAAAATCGAAATTAGCTCCTTAAGTAGCTGTTCGAAAATTAAGCAACTTTCAGTACTTTGTGTAATAAACTTTGTTTTTTATGGCCTCCGCACACCGTTTTGGCATAGCTTTTATGAGATGAGTTAGAATTATTGTTAGTATTGATCGCCAATTTAATTGTAAAACGACGTGGTCCAGCGTTGTGCTGCAAGAATTAGGAACAATTTTATTTAAATAAAAGAACCGGTTGACCTGTTAGCTGAATAATTATTAACCGAAAACCGATTTTTTTAAATTGCTTTTTTTAATTATTCGAAAACAGGTTTCTGAATAAAGTCGAATAATCGATCTGCCTAATATTTATGTGAAATAGTACAGTTATGTACAATTAGATAGCAAAGTGTATAGACAAGTCAAATAGTAAACATACACAGACGTGGCGGGAGATACTATAGGGAGATGATCGCTATAGAAAGATTTTGATGTAGAGAATATGTAATTTCAACAGAATGGTGTCACTTGTCACCAGAGTTGGCAAAGATTCGGATTTAAAAAAACCCAACCCACCGGGTTTTAAATGGGTTTTTTGATGGTTTTTTTTTTTTGGTTTAATTAGGTTTTATAATTGATTCCAAATTTTGATCAAATTGACAATATTTTTTGTTTGTTAGTACAATTACGTTCTTTGTGATGTGGCAAAACTCGATTGTCAGAGCAGACTGCAATTATTCCGTTTGGAACGTGCATTATGAGAAAAATGGGTGAAAATGGGTGTAAAGACAGAAGTGATTACGTTATTCTTTTGCAATACAACACTCGGTCAACTGCGCTCCCCTAGTATTCTCCAAACATTGCTCTTTCTGTCTGTTGGCTTTTTCAAAGGATACAATACTTTTTTGCATGCCACCGATTTACTTCTTCTGAAGAAATATAAAATCAGCTTCATAGTGGATCGCCACAAAAGACGAGAAGTTTTCCTGAGACTGGATTTGGAAATTGGCTCAGAGGTGGGAAACTACATCTTTTCCCACAGTGATTTGATAAATATATATTTCAATTAATTGCTAATTCATTATCTTTTTTGAACTAAAAAACAACGGACCGAATTAATTTGTACTGGCAATTAGCAAATTTTAATTATTTTTATAGCAAATAAACTGCGGAAACCTTTAAATGAAGAACCCACCACCCACACAGTAAGAGAAACAATGGATCTTTTAAAGTCTGATCTTTAGGAGTTGGGGTTCTTTTAACAGACATCATTTTTCATATTTAACCAGAACGTTTTGGAATAAATAAAAAAATTAAGATGATGCCCCAATTTTGGACACCCTTTAGATGAAAAATACTTACTCGTACATTACTGGCATACAGTAATGTAAAGTAATGAATAAAAACATAGAAAAAACATTAATAATATAAGATAGTCTACATATCTAAGTGATATTAAATAGTGTACAGTATCTATATTATGTTCTTATATAAGTAAAAGTTACTTACCTTTCAAAAGTTTTTAAGCAAAATCCACATCTTTTTTGAATAAATATCAGTGCAAAACAACTCACAATGGCTTAAAAACAGCATCAGTAACAAAGTACCTTTAAAAAAAGAATAGTGTACAGTATTATTAATCAATCACTCGTAGATTTGTATTTGCCTAAATGCGGTAATACTGCTTGTTAGTTGGTCGACTATGCGAAAATGTGTTTTGGTTTGAAAACCCATTTCATAAAAGGCTTCAACCATTCATGGCTGAAATTGTCAAACAATGAAATAAAAACCCGTCAAATTTAGTTGAGCAAAATACTTGACGTGGAAGTGTAAACTCATAATTAACTTCATGCATTATGATTGAACTACCTTGTATTACAAAACTTTCATTGAGGTTAAGGTTGCCTATTAGTCAGTTTATTTGTTATTGCTCTACTTATTTGCTTTCCTCAAATTGTGTCCTGTGTTTTTTTTTATAAAACAATTTGTTAATGAATTTAAATAGAAATTCATTAAATAGTATCATGACATTGTATTGCGCATTAAATTGCTATACTAGACACCAAAAATTTATTAACTAAATGTAGAAAGGACCTGTCAGTGTGCGTGTTATGTCAGCGTTGATTTGATACAATATTTTGTTTTCTCTTGAATGTCCTGAACCATTAATTAGTAACGGAAATCATTTAAATTAATTACATTCATGGACATTTCATTATTTTAACATTATTTTCATAACATTTACTTTTATGGGAGACTTTTAATTTTTATTAATGACTTTATAGTTTGCTGGTGTTTAAGACAACACTAGGCAACATGGTTTTAGACTGGGGCAACCAAATATACTTCCCAGGGTAAATTAGTGGGCTGAATTCAAATTCGTGTGCAGTTTTTTCCCAATATATAGTAGTTGTGTTAATATATTTTATCGTAGAAATACAATTTCCTATAAATCATTTGAACAACTTTTTTTTGTGTTTTTAACGGTTTCGGAATTATTCATAACTTAGATGCAAAAAAAAAATTTTTTTTGTTGTTCTTTTTTTCAAACAGTCACAAACAATTTTTCAGTAGGAAAATTTGACATTTTAGGCTATTAAATCATATCAAATTTTGAGATTAAAATAAGCTTTAAATCATGAAAATCGGTTGGCTATTGCTGATGTCATTCAAGGTAAAAAGCAGGTACCTTATAAAAAAAATTCTTCGAATATATATTTTACATTTTAAGCACCTAAATGAAAGCTAGATATGTTGAAAGTAAATTAAGCCATTAAATCATACATCCGAACATTTTATCTGCCACAACAATATGATTTTACCAAAAACATTTTGTTACGTAAAGTAAAAATAAACACCACCGTGCTGTTGCTTACGGGTTTTTTCTTTTTACTACACCATAACTCTTTCATAGCTTATCTTAATACAACAACTTTATATTCGTTTTTATACAACACTTTTATTTCCGCTTAAAGACGACTTTATTTTATGACAGCAAAACGATAACTAACTGCCGTAGGTAAAGCAGCCTCTTTATATACCTAATAGCCTGTAGTTGGGAAAGTTCCGGATATGTCTCATATCCTCTATTTTATATCCGTTAATTCAAATGTAACGTAAAGTTGGTTGAATTGGTAGTGCTGCCAGATAATGGGATTAACAGGGTAACACATAATTACCAAATATATCAAAATCACACAATACAGCTGATATATGTTCTCTTTTTAGGCATTTTTATTTTCGTAACAATATGTACATACTTATAAAGGGTCTGCCAAATTTTTTAATGAATATTTGTTCAAATTTCTTTTTTGATTTGAAAGTACAATCCTTTCGGTTAATAATGGAAAATAATTTCATTCAAATGGCTGCCTCGGTCGGCCATGCAGTAGCCTACACGATCAGTGCAATTTTTAAGCACATTATCGATTGTGTGCCGTTGTATTTCAATAATGGCTTCACGATTATTGTCCTTTAAAGCGTCAATTGTCTCTGGCTTGTTGGCGTAATACTTATCTTTGACGGCATCCCACAAATAATAGTACAACGCTGTCAAATCGCAGCTCCGAGGTGGCCAAACGACATCAGCTCTGCGGCTGATAATGTGATCTTCAAAAACAGGGCACAAAACATCGTATGTAGCTTCGGCTGTGTGCCACGTAGCGCCGTCATGTTGAAACCAAATGTTGCTAATATCCTCCTCTTCAATTTTTGTGAACAAAAATTCATTCAACATGGCCCGATAACGATCGCCATTGACTGTAACAAACACTCCTTGCTCATTTTCGAAGAAAAATGGCCCAATTATGCCTCTGGACCGAAAGCCGCACGGCTTTTCAATGTATGCGTGCGGGTTTTCTGTGCCCAAAATGTGACAATTTTGCTTGTTTACATACCCGCCAAGATCAAAATGAGCTTCATCTGAAAAGATGATTTTTTTGGCAAAATCGGCATCTTCTGTAAGTCGATCGCAGGCCCACTTAGCGAAGCGAAGTTCAAGCGTATACACAACCATATTCGTTCAGCGGAAGAATAAAACTAATTATCTGTCAAATCAGACATGAGTTAAGTGTTACTATTCACGAAATAAGCTCGAGTTGAAAAAAACGTTAGATGGCGGACCCTTCATAACACATTTTTGGTGAAAGTTAGGTACCAGCCTTTGTGGGTTATTCTACTCTTAACATTAATGGCTTTAATTTAATTATTATTTTATAACATATCGGAAATAAAAGAAACAAATTTAAAAAAAAAATACTCAAATTTTGCAAGAAAGAAATATTTCCGCTAATTTTGGTCATAGTTAGGTTTACCTGCCTTAAATTTTGAATAAAATCAGCAATAGCCAACCGATTTTCATGATTGAAAGCTTATTTTATTCTCAACATTTGAGGCTTTAAGTTAAATGCTTAAAACATGAAAATTTCATTTTTCAATTTTACGCGAAAAAAATTTTTTTTTTCGCAATTTAATTATGAATAATTCCGGAACTGTTGAAAATGCCAAGAAACGTTGTGAGGTGATTTAAAGGAAATTTCATTTCTAAACATTAGCTTGTACATGCATTAAAATCGCTCAAGGCGTTTTAAAGTGATGATATATTCAAAAAACCACCATATATTGGACTAAACAATTGGTTGAGGCCGATGGAAAGAAACTGAAAATGGATTTGAGTTCAGCTTATCTAAGTTATTTTATATCATAGACTTTTGTTTAAAGTCTAGAAAATGTTTATATTTTGTAGACCAGTGCGTTTAATGCTCACAGAAGAGCTGAAATTTTGAAGGCAATTAAATCAAAATCGATTTTTTTCTCGTTTTATTTATTTTTATTAGTTAAACTTAAAAATATATTTTACATGTTTATTGTTTACAATTGTTAGTTTTAAATTTTAATTTATTTCTATAAAAAAAAACAAAATTTCTAGCTGTGCTGTGTGTTTCTTAAAAAACGTGCTGAAATAGCCACAGATTTAATAGCCAAACAGCACGCCACTTAGCCAATTCAAACCAAAAATATAAATGTTTCACTGTAAACCACATTTGCTGCTATTGTTGCTCTTGTCTTAGTCAAGTTATTGACTGGTCTTAGGCGATTGCTCCTACAATCGACAACAAGTACAAGCTGTTGAAACTGACCTTCTACTACCACAAAACCAGCAACAATTGCATTGAAAATTTAAGCCAAAAAAATAAAAACGCTAAACAAGTAAATGGAAAGTCACTCAGAGACGAAAATCATGTCGTGCAAATTACTCAGTCTAAATAAATAATTGCTGTTCCTGCTGCTGCTGCTCCCCCACTTCTTCCTCCGCTATGGTTTGAGACTCCTCCTGTATTGTTCGATAAATTTCTTGAGCAATTAAAATTCGTAGGCCTATTTAAATAAAAATAAAATATAAAAAAAAGAAAAAACGCTATAAAAAAGCAGGCAACAATTAAAAGTTACAACGACTTTAGTATCAAGGTAGTAAATAAATAAAAAAAAATTTTAATTATATAGCAAGTTGTCCTTTAAAAATGCAAAATGTTATTGTACGATAAGGACTTTTTATAACAAGAAATCTTCATAAAAATAACACCAAGTCTGAATGCTTTTTTCTGTTGTTTTTTACAACCAAATCATAAATAAAAATCTCATTAATTATTTACACATTTTTTTACTTTTTTGTGACCTTTTAGAGGTAAACAGAAATTATAAAGAAAAGCTTGAAAAAATCATTAAAAATCTTGACAATTTTAATTACTCTGCAGTTTTATTTTTTCCCCAAATAATAAGAGAAAATTCTTTGTATTTTTCAAAGTTAGGTTAGGTTAGGCCCATTTATGATATTTGAAGCCAAAATCTTATACCCGCACACGAAATCTCAATTGGGGCTCAAAATTAAATATGAAAGAGATCGAACAAAGCAGAGACCAGCCATGAAAAGTAAAAATGATTAATAAATTCTTATACTCATACTCATTATACCCATTCATACTCACTGCAATTGAAACTCATAGGCAATCGTACTCTAAAGCTTAAAGTACTCATTATACTCATACTTATTAATATTTATGACGCTATTGATTCATACTCATATGCACGTATTGTGCCTAGACGACACAAGATGAGTTGTTTACGTTCAGTCTTTCAAACAGTAAATTTTCATAATTAAAATTCTTGGTTCAAGAAGGTAGCGTTCCGTAGTAAAAATTTCCCGATTTTTTACTAAATAAGTGTCAAAGGTTGACAGCTTAATTCTTGACATTTCATCATTTGACTGGCAATCTACTTCCTAAACTCAAATTTGCTCACGCTGTATATATGACCACCTTGAACGTCTCACAGAGAACGTGAAACCAACACACCAGACTTGAGCAGCAATAACTTTTTCTTATCTTCATTGAAAGGCCACAAACCGAGAAATGCCGGTTCCGAACGGCAGATATAATAATCAGTGAAGTTTTTCACAACGTAAATACACATAAAGAATCGCTAGTAATATTGTGAGATGATGTCGCTATTGAGAATTGTCAGATGCTATGGCGTAGGATTGAACCGACGACTTTCTGTATGGAAGGTGAGTGTCTTACCCAATATATCACAGTGATACAAACTCACTATTAACTACATGGTGCATGAATTTACATACAGTGCTGTTCGAAAATTTAGTAACTTTTTTCATCGAGGCATTTAAGGACTCGTACATTACAAATAGATTTATTGAAAGTAAAACATTTAATTTTTGTTATCTTAGGCACCTAAATTATAACTTTAATAACAAACCTTTAATATCGTTCTCTACCAAGTATTACAACAATAAACGCGTAATTTGGTTCTTGATTAGCTGTTCAGTGCTTTGTGTAACAACCTTTATATTTATAGCCTCCACACACCGTTTTGATGGGATGTGTTAGAATTTCTGTTACTATCGATTACCACTTTAATTTTAAGTTCTTCATCAGCTTCTGCTTACTATTAAAACGACGTGGTCCAGCTCTGCGCTTCAAGAATTAAAAACAATTTTATGCAAATTTAAGAAACGGTTAGCCGCTTATTTAAAGAATTATTAACCGAAAATCGGTTTTTTTAAAATTGTTACTTTTCGAATTATTCAAAAACCGGTTTTTAAAAAAGTCGAATGATCGATCTCCCTAGTAAGTACATACCTTAAAGTACCAATAAAGTTAAAGTACCTAGATTTTAAAATACAAAATTTGTTGTTGTTTGCTTATACTTTTATTTACGCCTAAATATGACTTCAATTTATGACTGCAGCCTCATTATATACCTAACGGCCTACAGCTTGGAAAGTTCCGGAAATGTCTCAAACGCTCTCTAATTCTCTATTTTATGTCCGCTAATTTTAAACATGTAAGATTGTGTTACCTAAATACGCAAATCAGTACGGCAATGCCATCAAACACACAACTCAGTAAGGCAATACCAGGGTTATACATTAACAGCTTTGACACAAACCAATAGACCAAAATCCCACACTAAAATCTTTTTTTTCCTTTTAGGCATTTCTATTTTCCTAACAATACATACATTGGAAAGAAAATGGGCGGAATTGAAATTTAGAATATTGTTAGGAAAATAAGATTGGGAACCTCTGCGTTTATTACATCACTAAAATAAACAAATAAAAGCTGCAAGATGAACTCTATGTGCTGTTTACAAATAACCAAATCTACAATAACAAACATTAGCAGGGATAAAGTAAATAAAAATAACCCGGCAACAATAATACTTAAGCAGCAGAGAAAACAAGTAACAGGCAATAAACAAGCAACAACAAATACTAAGAGCTGAAAGAGGTAGATGATGCTACAAAAGAACTAAAAATAAATTAAAAGAAAGAAATGGAATCTACCTGCGATATCGAGAGGTTCGAGCGCTTTTGATGTGTTGTTTACTCAGCCATATAAAAGCACATCGATGCGAACAACATTCAGTTTATGTGTCGTAAACTCAGCGAGTGCAGTTTGTGTGAAGAGAGTTTATAAGGAGTAAACTCGTGAAGTGAATCGTGAAATAAAAAACCAGTTTAGTTCAGTAATGAGAGCTAAGTGCGCATAGCCTCTGTTTAAAAAGTTTGTGATCGAACCTTACTTATAACCACGATCGGGTTGGCTGATCTTTAGGTAGAATGGCCTGTCGAGTAATTGTTGTTGTTTACAAACGGAGTTGTAAGCAGACGGAGTTATTTGAGAATAGAAAATTTTATTCCTGTAAAAATGTTAGAAGCAGTGATGCACAAAACTATGTTGAATAAAAGATTTTTGATTAAAACCAAACACAAAATTTCTTTTATTTTAACTGCAATCTACGAACTCATAAATGCACGTTTTCAAAAGGTAAAAACGTAAAAATATCAAATTGGCCAATTGGAGATAAATTCGACTCCAAACGAAACGCAGAATAGGGTTGAATATATATTTGAGTTTTTTGCAATTTTTGAATTTATTGTTTATTTTATATTATTTGGTTTTTTTTGTATTTTATTTTACTTAAAATTACGACGGGGTAACTGCCCTGAAGTACGTATGGGCAAATAGTCCTCTCCCTCAAAAGGACTGCGTTAAGTATTTAGGAATGTACACTGACAGGAGGTTAGCATAGAAGGATCATATAAAAGCAAAAAAGCAACATTTGAATATAAAAACAAGACGCCTATTTTGGCTATAAGGTCCAAAATCTCGATTAAATTTGCTGAACAAGGTTATGATTTATAAAACAATTTTAAAATCAGTCAGGACCTATGGAATACAACTCTGGGGAACAGCCAGCAACTCAAATATTGAAATACTGCAAAGGTATCAATCAAAAACGCCGAGATCTATTGTCAATGCTCTATGGTTTATTTCAAATTATTCGATCCACAATGATCTATTCATTCCAAAGGTTGCTGACGAAATAAGAAGGCTAAGTGAGAACAGTTTACAAAGATTAATTTACCAGAACAATCCATTAGCCATGGCTCTTCTAGATGATACCAATGAAGTAAACCGATTAAAGAGATATCACATTTGGGATTTGCCATTCCGAAATTAATTATTTATTTAGTTTTGTTACTTGTATATATTTGTCTTTCATGAATTATTTATTTAAGTTACTTTGAATTGTACCTATAACAACCTTTATATTATAATATCAGTATACAAATTAGTATATTGTTGTTCCCATCGAATTTACTTATTATCCTTAAATGGATAGATTGTAAATAAAAATTGAAATTTTATTTAAAATCTATTTTAAATAATTCCTGCCTTTTTAGTAAATAATTTGCTACACAAATTGCCTTTAATCCCGTTTAACGTGGCGTATGATTTATATGTTTAATGTTATAATAAAATAAATAATAATAATACGTATACGCCTACGTGCTGTAATTTATAGGCAAATTTGTAAAGAATTGTTATTTAACCCAGTCACACACACATGTATTTGCATGTTTGTATGTTTGTGTGTGTGTGTGTGTGCTTGTTTTTCTCGCTTACTTGTAAACAACGTAACATTCAATTTTATAGCTTTTAAAATGTAAAACAAGAAAAATCAGCACAAAACAAAAGCACATACTTTTAGGCGTTATTGTACTCTTTATAAAAATTTATTGTTTATTTTGTTTATTTCTTTTCTTTTGCTTTTACGTTTAATTAATATTTGTTGTAAATTTATTTACTTCCTTGATACTTTTTTGTATTAAAATTTATTTTGTTTTTTAATTTTTTATTATTTGCAACAATACTTACCCAGTGTACTTTAACTCGTAAGGAGGAGGCTTCTAAATAGATTTCAATTTTTATTTCCAATTTTTTGTTCAAAATATTTTTGTATATTTTTGTTGTTGTTGTTGAAGTAGTAGTAGTAGTTTTTTGTTAATATTTTTATGCAGTGTATATTGTAAAAAAACGTATAAAAACAAAAAACGAAAAAAGAGAACAAGAACAATTTTAAGTATAAAAGTAATTCATATTCCGACAGTGCCGAACCGAACAAACAACAAACAATTTAATTTGGGTTAATTGCATTAAGAACAACAAAAATAGCAGGCAAAAAAAAGAAAAAGAAAAAAGGGGATCATAAAACTAAAAAACAATGTAAAATATAAAAAGGAGAGCATATACTATATATGGTATGGTTTAGTATATGAAAAGAGATTGTAGCCGCAGGAAAAACAATAAAAATGTGGGTATAAAAATAAAAAAACAAACAATTTTTATTTCATTTTTTTAGTTTTTGAAAAAAAAGATGCTGAAAAAATAGAAAACAAAAACGTAAAAAACAACAAGTTTATGAGCAACTGTTAGAGACCCTACAAAGCAATATAGTTTGTGACGTGAAAAAGGAGGATGTTCCTCATAACGGATACGTTATTGGGAACATCTCAGGAAAGACAACTATGAGAAGACTTATTGGCCTGCTGACGGGCCAGTACTATCTTAAATATCGTCTCTTCAATCTTAATGTGGTTTCTTATTCAGAGGTAGGAGGCAAGGAGGAAGAGGAGCCGACGGAGCATATTCTCTATGCGTTTGTTGCTTTGGCAAACATTCAAAAGAGAACTTTTATAGAACCATGTATTGTGCCTAAACAGGTCCATCGGCTATCCATTGGCGATATTGCTCTCTTTATACACAAGTTTGGAGGTATTTCCTGGAGATTGTGCCGACTAGCACAACTGGATCGATCGGACAGTCATTAACCCAGGGAACGGACGGTTGGGTTTCTGCTTCGGAGCTCGAGAATGGGAGAGATAGATATAAGGCCCTTTTGCAGGGGTACCTCGTAGATAGGTGGCAGACGAGATGGGCGGACAGCGACAAGGGAAGGGTGACTTATAGATTCATTCCGGACGTTACGTTCGTTTGGGAACACCCTGACTTTGGCTTTGGCTTGAGTCTGGGGTTCATACTGACGGGACATGGCTCTTTCAATGCATTTTTTCATCGAATTGGCCAGACTGAATCAGCGGACTGTCGGTGTAGGAGGGGAATTGAGGACTGGAGGCATGTACTGACTTCGTGCCCAGACTATGATGACATTAGGGACTTAGATAGTATGGGTATTACTCATACTGAGGGGGTGTGGGTTTAGGCGTCATCACCATCTTAGCGGTCTCCTGGCTAGCCTTTTTCTAGCTTGGCGTCCCGCTGGGCTGCTGACGGTTGATGTGTTATGCTGCTTGCTGTGATTGTCTGCTGTTTGCTGTTTCCCGGCCTGCTGTTTGCGGCTTGATTTGTGGCTGCAGTTTTGGGTGTTGTGTGTTTGTACTGGTCTGCTTTTGACTGGTTGTGTTCTTGTTTTTGTGTATTGTGTCCGTTTCGCACGATGTCACTTTGAGTTCTCCCGTGAGGGTGGCTCCGTTTATTGTTGTGTTGTTTGAGTGTTTCTTGTTTGTTGTAATCACTATCTTGGTCACCAGTCCGAAGTTGTTTGGGACTTACACTGGTAGTAGCATTTATGCTACGAGGCCTGACTGGAGGCTTAATTCTGGTGCCATGGGTGTCGGGAGCCCCAGCAATTTCGGTTCCTGCCCGACTATGTTGAGGCCCCCTTTGTGGGAGCAACGTGGTGGCTGTGGTTTAAACACAAATCGCGGGGAGAGCTATGCTGGCTCGGTGTGGAGTTACATTTTTAACCGGGTGCCGTGACCCATAGATCGGTAGGAGTTTAGATAGTCCCCAGCATCTCACCAAGGTGTGAGGTCATGTCCAAATAACATGGCTTTAAATTGGTACTCACTGGTGATTTTAATCATAGGTGGGGACGTTGGTGGACGCATTGTATTCACTCGTGCTTTGGCACCGTGAGGTAACGTCCTAGGGCAGGTACTCACGTTAAACCACTGACTTAATGACTTAACCCAGGGGTATTGATTCACTGCCGCAGGCTATTGTTTTGTCGGTTTTGACTCTGCTGCGCCTTGGCTATCCCGGCCACTCTCCTCTCATTTTAATAGTAATAAAAGTACTTTTGATATTTACGTAAGAGACCTCCTCAGGCATTCATGGATGAGGACAGACGCTGATGTGGAAACTCCTGCCACTTCACCAGCATTGCAAAACTCTCACTATGATTATGACCTCCCCTGCATTTAACAGGAACTAAATATCACAACCTATTATGCATAAATCCCAGCCCTATCTACGCAGCATCTTGGAGCTGTCGGTATAGACAACAAGGGCATTGGTCCATTAGAACAGAAGTCGGGAAAATTATAAGGGAGCATGTGGTCGATCCGAATATGTTCGTGGTTCCCAGGGATCGCAGCTTATCCATAGTTCAGATTGGGCCACCAGCTTAGCTCTCTGTTACAAAAGAAGATCGGTAAAAAGCCAGTTAAGCATAGGAAATAAAGCTCCGGTTGCATAAAACCTGGTGGCGCGCCCTTAATGTGCAGCACCATTGACTACCACTCTCACTCTAGTCGAAGATTATGAAAACGCCAGATACTTAAGGGGGACTTTGTTCCACGAGCGTCGTTCTAAGGTTTTTAAATTTGGCAGGACGGTTTTAAAACTCTTAACGGGGTTTCTTACATGCCACTGTGAACTGAAAACGCATCCGAAGAGTACAGATGTGCAGACATGCTAAGATAGAAATGTGTAGGTACACAAAGGGTCTTATTAAGTGACATATTCACCATTATGGTTTCAGGTCTGCTTGTGCATTAGGAAGGCAGCAGATCTGCTGAACAAGCTATAGACCGGAAAGGCACAATAGATCCCATGGGTCGCAATAGTGCAATAGTGCCTGATCGGTAAAGACAAAGAAAAAGACGGTACAAGAAATACTCTAGTCCATCTGGTCTCCTTAACATTTATAAGGCCTATATCCGACCCAAGATGGAATATTTCTTTCATGGATAGGCTGGTGCCTCAAAGACTCTTTTGCAGCTTCTAGATCACATACAGGAAAGGGCGAAGGTACTCGTGAATGATGGTAGGGTAGCCGACTCTATCAATTCATGGGAGCATCGTCGTAATGTAAAGTGTGTTTTATTGTTCTATCGGTACTAAAGGGTCCGCCATCTAACGTTTTTTTTCAACTAGTGCTTATGTCGTGAATGGTAAGACTTAGCTCATGTCTGATTTGACAGATAATTAGTTTTATCCTTGCGCTGAACGAATAGGGTTGTGTATATGCTTGAACAACGCTGAAAATCTGGGCCTGCGATCGACTTACAGAAAATGCCGATTTTGCCAAAAAAAAAAAATCATCTTTTCAGATGAAGCTCATTTTGATCTTGGCGGGTATGTAAACAAGCAAAATTGTCGCATTTAGGGCACAGAAAACCTGCACGCATACATTGAAAAGCAAATGCACCCAAGACGAATCACTGTTTGGTGCGGATTTTGGTCCAGAGGCATAATTGGGCCATTTTTCTTCGAAAATCAGCAAGGAGTGGCCGTTACAGTCAATGGCGATCGTTATCGGGTCATGTTGAACGAATTTTTGTTCACAAAAATTGAAGAGGAGGATATTAGCAACATTTGGTTTCAACAGGAAGGCGCTACGTGCCACACAGCCGTAGCTACACTCGATGTTTTAACTGAGAAAAGTACGCTGCATCCGATTACGAAGGTTCGAAACCATCGTTATGACTCAATAATAGCAGTTATACACTTCCCCTGCCACCTAGAGTGATGTAGGGTACTTAGAAAGAGAAACCAAAATCCGTATATTGTTTTCCTTCTTGTTTTAAGAGTTTTGTGTGTGTACGTGTGTGTGTGTGTGTATTTTTAATTTTTAGCGCTAAGGCTTCTTTCTGTCTATAATACAATTTTGTTACTTTTTTCCCCCCATTTCAAGCAATAAAAAGTTTAGCAATGTGTTATGAAATAAAAAGAAGAAGAACATAAAAATTTGTAACAAAAAATAAAAAAAAATAAATCAAATTTTAATGCATTTGCATAATTTGGTAGTTTGTTTTGTTGGCTTCTTTTCTTTGTTTGTAGGGGAACCAACAATTTAAATACAAATGTTGCCTTAAAAAAATAAAATAAAATAAAAACGAAATAAATAAAAACCGGAATGTGGTTAAAAAGATGGCAAACTTTGTTTTATTTTTTACAAATTAGATTAAAACAATGAATTTTTTATTTACTTTACCCAGGGAAAAGACGTTAATATGTTTGTTTGTACACTTGTATGTACACCATTGCAGGAAGAGAAATGGCACTTGAAAAATCTTTTAAATTTAACTTTAATAGCCGGCAAAAAGTTTTATTAACGCCTCTAGGGTGTACCAGATTATTATGTATAATGAGCATTTATAAGAAAAATATTTCGAATATTTGGTAACAGAAAAAATAAAAAATAAAATATAAAAAATAAATGTATAATGTAATTATACGTAATAAAAATAATAATAAAAAAGAGATAATTTGCACTTGTGTCACTTAATGTGACGTATGACTAATATTAGTTTTTTAAATTAAATCAATAATACGCCTCCAGATGCTTACCAAGCAATCAATCTTATAAAAATTTAGCACATTTCGTATAGAAAATTCTGCAAATTAAGCGAATTAAGTAAGAAATTTACAAGGGTAAGGACGTTTTATATAGTGCTTTACAGTAGCATACAAAATCGTATTCCCGGAGTTATAAATGGACCCAACTTCATTCCAGAGCGATCATTTTACGACAACGCTTTTCTCTATACGTTCTCTCTCATACCTAATTTAACCTCAATTATATGCTAAATTGCATAATTTCTTATACGAAAATTTAAGAGCAAAACAACTAAAATAAAGGGTCCGCCAAATAAATTATTTTTTAGGGAAAAAAAAACTACTGAAAAAACTACTGAATATTTTCTCAAATTTCTTTTTATATTTGAAAGTACAATCCTTCCGGTTAATAATGGAAAATAATTTCATTCAACACGATCGGTCCAATTTTTAAGCACATTATCGATAGTGTGCAGCTGTATTACATATAAAGGGTCTGCCAAATTTTTTAATGAATATTTGTTCAAATTTCTTTTTTGATTTGAAAGTACAATCCTTTCGGTTAATAATGGAAAATAATTTCATTCAAATGGCTGCCTCGGTCGGCCATGCAGTAGCCTACACGATCAGTGCAATTTTTAAGCACATTATCGATTGTGTGCCGTTGTATTTCAATAATGGCTTCACGATTATTGTCCTTTAAAGCGTCAATTGTCTCTGGCTTGTTGGCGTAACACTTATCTTTGACGGCACCCCACAAATAATAGTCCAACGGTGTCAAATCGCAGCTCCGAGGTAGCCAAACGACATCAGCTCTGCGGCTGATAATGCAAAATTCAAAAACAACGCGCAAAACTTCGAGTGTAGTGGCAAGTAGCGCCGCCATTTTGAAATCAAATGTTGCTAATATCCTCCTCATCAATTTTTGTGAACAAAAATTCGTTCTACATGGTTCGATAACGATCGCCATTGACTGTAACAAACACTCCTTGCTCATTTTCGAAGAAAAATGGCCCGATTATGCCGCTGGACCAAAATCCGCACCAAACAGTGACTCGTCTTGAGTGTATCGGCTTTTCAATGTATGCCTGCGGGCTTTCTGTGCCCCAAATGCGACAACTTCGCTTGTTTACATACCCTCCAAGATCAAAATAAGCTTCATCTGAAAAGATGATTTTTTTTTTTTTGCAAAATCAGCATCTTCTGTAAATCGATCAATCAAAGTAATGTCGCAATATTTCCCAGCGTTGTTCAAACGTATGCACAAACATATTCGTTTAGCGGAAGGACAAAACTAATTATCTGTCAAATCAGACAGGAGCTAAGTGTTACCATTCACGAAATAAGCACTATTTGAAAACAAAAACGTTAGATGGTGGACCCGATACAAGTAATTCAAGTTTAATTACCTATGGACGACAACAAAATCAATAAAATTCCCTGATTTGTTTCGAGTGTTTGTTCACGTCTGTGGGCATGGACTATCTTAGGGTACTTGGATACGATCCCTAGTAAGGATCGTATCATGAAACTGTGAGTAGGCTTTCTTCCTTTGTACATGCGTCTGGTTGGTTTGTTTCAGACCGGGGCACGAACATACAGTTCCGCTTGGACACTACATTATATGGGCATCAGAGTGAGATCAGTATTGGACGCAAGTTGCAATTAACTAAGCACAACAGTGTTATCTTTTGACAGAATATTGTAGACTAGACCGATGGGGAGCATTAGATGAATATTCGGAAGCATTTGACATGATTAGGTAGACACCCGTCTACCAACCCAGAAGTCTTCGTTTCAGTACCAAGCCATACCATCTAATAATTTTCAACAGCTGCATCAACTCATAGCACTGCTAGTGACTAGTTTTGTGTATTTACGCTAAGAAAACTCCTCTAATGCATATGCCATTCGGAGCTCGCATTTAATTGTAGGTCCCTTACAATGAGTTTAAAAATAGAATTATTACACTTGGAATGCCGCGGGAATTATGTATGCACAAGGCTCCATATGATTTCTCTTAAAACTGTAATAATAAAGGCGAATGTAGGTGCTAGGGAACGTTTTCATTCAACGACATAAGGCTGACTTTGGATATATAATTCTACTCTTCACTTCTCCTAGAGACATTGGAACAAAACAAGGTTATTCTAAAAGGTACTTAACTTTGTTTCAGTGCATTCAGCAACATTTTCATAAGTTTACGTTTTGAAGAGTGTGTAGATCAAATTGCCCGCCTATTTCCTTGCGGGTAGCCCTCGCGGTTATACCATCTTCTGCCTGCCGTAGTATGGCCACACGTACGTGCTGCTCAATTCTTCTCAATTCGGCATTTGTTGATGAAAAAATGCCATCTGCTTTCATATGATAGTGCGCATTTATAAAACAGATTCGTTCGTATGCTTAAATTGAATAACCTAAGTTAAGTATTTGGCGAAGTGTTTGTTGAAGACTAAACTTATTTAAGCCCAAATAGCAGAGAAATACTATGTGGCATTTCTGTATAAGTCTCTGACTAAAGCCGTCCTAGCTTGGTAGGAAAAAACTCTACTACATGGTGATTGGCAAGAATGCACGTCTTCATTAAGTTAATTGTTTAGCTGATAAAAGCCGGCCTGGAGTTATGAGAGCTTCAGCATGATAGTGGATGTATTGTAGCAATAATCGTCCCTGTTAAGCTGTACCACTGCCAGCTACTAACTAAACCTCCAACGGTACACCAATCATGGATGCACAGTAGATGCTTTTGGTTGAACGTGCACTAGAAATAAGATTACTTTTTGTACGAAAGCTTGAATATGAAAACCCTAACAGCGTTGTGGATACGCCAGCGCAGTATTTGATAGTATTCAGGCTCTTCGGCATGATTTTGCAAAAATAATTTACCATCCAAGAAGATAGCAGTCCTTTAGTAGTCTCCATCGGGACTATTCCGTTCACCAGGGAAGAATAAGGCAGGCCAATTTGTCTGATTGTTTAATCCCATCGAAGTCCCGATGCCCCAAAATCCAAAAAAGGTTTGTTACAGACTCAAGACTCGAGGCGTTTAATGCAACTTGCTTTCTCTCAAGAATCAAAGACCAACACAAAAGAGTATATGTATTAAGAAAAATATTAGCTGGATGCCCCGGCATCCAAACAAGTGACTGGCATTTTAGGAATTTCAATGGACTCTGGCATTCTTCCACTAGTTGAGAGGTAGTGGTTTAATATTGAGGTCAAAGAAAGCCATCTAGGAATTAATGCAAATGCAAAGGCGATCTCGGGCCCCATAAGAAGATAATAGTGAGCTTGGGCCCAACTACAATATATCAGGGATCAAACACAAATGGAAAAGAGTATATTTCTTAGGAAAAACATTTGCTGTAAGTTACAGGCATAGGTTTGCCTGCCCGGCAGCCAAAATCAATGCCAAACGCCTGCCCAAATAAGTGACTCGCATTTTAGAACCTTCAATACATTCTTGCATTCTTCCACTAGTCGAGAGGTAGCGGTTTAATATTGAGATCAAAGAAAGCCATTAAGGAATTAATAGGTTTGCCTGTCAGGCAGCCAAAATCAATGCCAAACGCCTGCCCAAATAAGTGACTCCCTTTTAAGGACCTTCAATACACTCTTGCATTCTTCCACTAGTCGAGAGCTAGCGGTCTAATATTGAGGTCAAAGAAAGCCATCTTTAAATTAATGCAAATGCAGAGGTGATCTCGGACGCCATAGGAAGATAATAGTGAGCATGGCCCCAACTACAATATACCAGGGATGAAAGACCAATGGAAAAGAGTATATTTCTAAGGAAAAATATTTGCTGGAAGCTACAGACATAGGTTTGCCAGCCCGGCAGCCAAAATCAATGCTAAACGCCTGCCCAAATAAGTGTCTCCCATTTTAGGACTTTCAATACATTCTAGCATTCTTTCACTAGTTGAGAGGTAGCGGCTTAATATTGAGGTCAAAGAAAGCCATCTAGGAATTAATGCAAATACAGAGGCGATCTCGGGCCCCATAGGAAGATAATAGTGAGCATGGTCCCAACTACAATATACCAGGGATCAAAGACCAATGGAAAGGAGTATATTTTTTAGGAAAAATATTTGCTGAAAGCTACAGGCATATGTTTGCCTGCCCGGCAGTCGAAATCAATGCCCAATGCCTGCAATAATAATAAACTCGCATTTTAGGAATTTCAATGTACTCTGGCATTCTTCCACTAGTTGAGAGGTAGCGGTGTAATATTGAGGTCAAAGAAAGCCATCTAGGAATTAATAGGTTTGCCTGCCAGCAGCCAAAATCAGTACCAAATGCCTGATCAAATAAATGACTCGCATTTTAGGACCTTCAATGCACTTTTGCATTCTTCCAGTAGTCGAGAGGTAGTGGTTTAATATTGAGATCAAAGAAAGCCATCTAGGAATTAATGCAAATGCAGAGGCGATCTCGGACGCCTAGGAAGACAATAGTGAACATGGGCCAAGATACAATATACCAGTGATGAAAGACCGATGGAAAGGAGTATATTTTTTAGGAAAAATATTTGCTGAAAGCTACAGGCATATGTTTGCCTGCCCGACAGCCACAATCATTGCCAAACGCCTGCCCAAATAAGTTACTCGCATTTAGGGAATTTCAATGTACTCTGGGATTCTTCCACTAGTCGAGAGGTAGCGGTGTAATATTGAGGTCAAAGTAAGCCATCTAGGAATTAATAGGTTTGCCTGCCCGGCAGTCAAAATCAATGCCAAACGCCTGCCCAAATAAGTGATTCACATTTTAGGACCTTAAATACATTCTTGCATTCTTCCACTAGTCGAGAGGTAGCGGTTTAATATTGAGGTCAAAGAAAGCCATCTAAGAATTAATGCAAATGCAGAGGCGATCTCGGATGTCTACAATATACCAGGGATGAAAGACCAATGGAAAAGAGTATATTTCTTAGGAAAAATGTTTGCTGGAAGCTACAGGCATAGGTTTGGCTGCCGGGCAGGGAGCAGCAGGGTAATGGATCTATCATAAATCCCATATTTTTTCCTTTATGTTAAGGATTTTATTTCATTTGACTTGAAATTTCTTGGGTAAAAACCGATTTAACACAGAATACAATTACAGAGTATGCTTTGATGAGTTGCTAGAAGTGTTTTTGGGTGGGAAGATAAGGAAAGAGATAGAAACTATAGCCAAATAACTAAAAAAGTCTAAAAATGTTTTTTAACTTACGACATACAAACATACAAGTAAAAAACTGTAAATTAGCATTTGAAATAGTTTTTAGCAATTTTTTATATTAATTTTTTTTTTCATTTTTATTAATTATAAATTTTTTATTTTTTATTATTTTGTTTTTTTTTTTGTACAATTTACTAAGGGCGTTTATTTGTTTTAGTTTTTAACTAATTTATTTATTTTTTATTTTTATTGTTTTATTTATAAAGTAATTTATTTATTGTTATGCTGTGTTTAACTTACATGTGTTATTACCGGGAAGTTTAAGTAGGGGATAAGAAGGAAGGTGTTAATTAGTAGTTATTTAATTACTGGTTACTTAAATTAGTTTTTTAGTTAATTAGCATTTATAATTACTTTCCTTCATATATATATTTTAATAATAAATTTTGTTACAGCTTACAAATTACAAACTACAAGTATATTTACATGATTTTCACTGTTTTTTGTTTTTAATTCCCTTTTTTTTGTAAATAATTTTTTTTTTTTACTTTTTCTTTTTAAGTGACAACATGATTTATACATAAAAATTACACAAAAACGAGATTATTGTAAAAAAAAGTTGGTTAAATAAAGGAAAGAAGGGGAAGGGAGTGCACACTCGTATTAAAACATATTTTAAATTGTTTCTTCTTGAATACTAAAGAGCCAGCAGAAAATATATTTTAAAATAAATCCTTTTCTGTTTTATTTTTTAATTTTTGAAAATATTTTCAAAGGGTTTTTAATTTTTTTTTTTATTTTCTTTTTGTGACACAAAAATGTTATTTTGTGGCCTTTTACTCCAAAGGGAATTAAACTTTTTGTATGAAGTCTGTTAAAGAGCAGGTGTAAATAAAAATTTTTTAATTTTTTATTTGTTTTTGGTTAAATAACTAAAATATTTCAATTACACCTGTAATTTTAAAAACGAGTTAAAGAAATTTACGGCCATAAACAAAAAATTAAACCACTAAAGATCCAAAATCCCGGTTATTTTTGTTTTATTTTTTTTATATGAAATTTGTTTAAAAAAAATAAAATCCTTTAGAGTCCCTGAAAAGTAATTTAAAGTAATAAATATAAGAAAATTTAAGCCCTTTTTAGAATCAATAGCATCGTGTTTTTCCTTTGAAAAACCCTATATCGTGGACTCTATAGTTTTTTTCTGCTTTTCAGACCAGCACTCAGAGTAGAGCTGCAAAACAATCGATACTACTATCGATAGTATCGATAGTTTTGGTTTTAGCTGACCATCGATAGCTTTTGTGCACTATTGATACTGTCGTCAAATTCTATGAGTAAGTACGAAGGCCACTAAATGCAGTCAAAGTCTCATTTGCAAAAATTTTATATTTACATATGGGGACACAATTTAACCGAATCTTCTTATTTATTAAAGTCAAATAAAGTATGAATTGTAACTAAAATATATTCGTACATTCGATTTTACATATGACCCAAACAAATGAATCTTCATTTCGTTAGACCACAGCATGTTGTTCTAACTATTACGGTGCAGGTGTGGCTTCCCCTTGCTGAGAAATGTACTATCACCCATTAGTCTCATTTTTAAGGCTTTTTGATGACTTGAAGGGCTTAATCTTTAAAGTACCAATTTAAGGTTTATCAAAACTGACAGTTGTTGCATTAATTACTTTGGTTTTGAAGCACTTCATGGTCTGAATATTTTTTGCTTCAATACATCGAATTTTATGACATACTGTAAAAAAATAAAGGGTCCCTTTTATTTGTCTCAACACTGTATATTTAATTTTAATCTATCACTTTCACATTTTAATATTGTTGCCACAAAAATCCGATAGTATAGATAGTTTTTTTGCAAACTATTGAAACTATCGATAGTTTTGCAGCTCTAACTCAGAGGATAACCCCTACTCATGCAGTGCATTGTGCTGGTTCAAGGAAAGTAGATTGTAGGAAGGAAGATAGAGGGAGTGGTGTCTATGGACGTTCGATTTATATTCACTCATGTCGAAAGTGGCAGAGAGGACTTTCGCCAGAAGATTATTTTACAAACGAACAGTGCGACTAAAGTACGAATTTTTCCCTTTAATGCGTAAGCGATAAAAATCAACTACAAGCTAATGCGCTCTATGCGATATACGAGTAGTACGTAAGAATATATAATTGCTAGGAATTAGTTCGTCAAAGCACATTCCTTTATAGTACCGATATTGTTGTAATTATGTAACATTATTATTGTTATTGTTTTATTGGAGTAATTTATGTTGTTGGATTGAATTGTATTTATAAATAATATTGACTGTACTTTTTACGCACACTACACATGTTATCTTACTGTGTTGCAACCGATTGTGTGTTGGTTGGACATTCGCTTTCACTCTCGCAGCCGCGAATATTGTATGATGTTGTAAGCATCACTGTCGGTGCGAACATGTTCGATCTCATACCACTGTCCAGGGTATAAAAAGGAGAACAAGCCAATTAAAGAGACATTTGCCAGCTTGTCTTGGATTAAGGGCTCGCCAGTTCCCCTATGATTCGTTCCGGAGACCGTCTTGTCGGGTCATTTATAAGCATGCGGGTTTCGAGAGGATCGATGGTTTTCTTATGAGGACTGCACTGGCATTTTTGGAACAATCGTTCGCCCTAGAGAATGAGACGGTGACCGGCTGCTTCGAGAGGAGGAGTGTTATGGAGACCCTGACGGTGCGCGGATACCTGTTGCCTGTGGATCTCCTAACGTTGAGAGACGAGGGGCTGCTCTATGGCGACGAGGGCCTGCTATTTTATTACAGAAGGGTCAATACCCTGGATTTGGGCAGCCTGGTGCATAACACTGCACAGTGAGGTGGATGTCTGTGCCCTGTTGTTGTTAATTAGTTGTAAGTAGTGTTTTAAGTATATGAGTGCTTCTGTTTTTCCATTTTTTGCGGAATATAGTATAAGAGTTGATTGGTTTTGGTGTTGGATTGCGGTTATTCTGCAGTATTTTAAGTTTCAGTTTTTAAGTCTATGATAAGTATCATTTACGCACAGAATAAGTATCTGCATAATTAATTAGTTTAAGATAAACGATGTAAGAACAGAATATTTGGATGAATAAAGTAAAGGTACTCAAAGTAGTCAAAAGGGAAAGTTTAGTTTTGCCTGCGGTATTGCGAGCCAAACTATTTTATCAATTCTGGAGTAAATAGTATTACTATTATCAACTCACGGCGAGGACCAGGGTGATTTTCTCTCGCAGAGTGGAAAGCCGCTGAGAGTGAGATCACCCAGGAGGCGAGATATCTCGATCACTATTGGGACGTCCTTGCCCCAGATATTTAGCTTTTCCCCAGCAACGAAAGCAGGACGCGACGTTGACGGAGTGGACAAGGGCTACTTTCCGTCGCAGTATGGTAAGCCACTGTGACTGAGACTACCGCAGCGAGGTGACCACCACTGGGATATCCGTGTTGACCCAGACATCGAACCTTTCCACAACGGCAGTACGAGTAGACGTAACTGAGGGAACAAGGGTGAAGCTCTAATACTTGGCGGTCAAGTAACCATTTACCCAGCTTTCCCTAATGCGACTTTCGACCATGGACTGACTTTGGTGTTTTTTATAGCAAACAAAAGTCTGCTTAGCGTTTAGCATAGATTCCTAAAAAATGTTTTAAAAAACTATTTGTGATGACAAGTGATAGCTTTGTTTTATTTATTGATTTATTTTCTATCCGACACTGGACTCCGCTGACCTACCCCAGCATCCGAGCGGAAAACGTGTCGTTACACAATTAAACGCACGCCATACCACGACGACGCCCTACTGAATTGATAGAGTTGGCTACCTTACCGTCATTAATGTATACATTTGCCCTTTTCTGTATGTCTTCCAGAAGCTCTAAAATAGACTTCGCAGCACCGGCCCAGACATGAGAGTTGTATACCATTTTATAGGTCTTGCAACCGTATCACTTGAATGCTTCCTCGATACTTGAAATATGTAACCATTCTAATGAATATCAAGTGCATCTGATTTTTTTGTAGCTACGTTACCTATAGATATAGCGGATACCATACCAACAGGTTTGGGTGTTGAAAAATTTATTGGCTCTTGTGTGCTTTAAACTCAACCCTATTTACACAATTCTATTCAGAGAATTTCACCTGGTGGTCTGTGAGTGTGTCATTTATATTCCAGCTTACTTTCCAAAACGCTCGATCAAAAGCATATGAATGGGCATCACCCGAAGAAGGCATGATTTCTTTCTTGCCTGATTATCTTCATCTTCACGCTTATGCAGTTCAATTCGTTCAAGAATTAAAGCCAGCCGACCATTGTTTTGCGTAGAACGTTTGTGAATTGGGTGTTTGAAAAAGTGAACCAAAACAAGGCATTTTTCAACAAAATCATCTTTAGTGATGAGGCAAACAAAATTTTGGCATATGGGGCTTATCAAATCTACAAACAGTCTTCGAAAAATTATTACATTCAAAGAAAGTAACCACATGGTGCGGTTTGTCATTAGGCGGCATCATCGGCCCGTATTTTGCAAAAATAAGCAAGGAGATGCCATTACCATGATAAACAATTTTTTGTGGCTACAATTGGCTAATGTTGACACCAACGACCTTTCGTTTCTGCAGAACGGCGCGACAACTCACACAGCCAGCCAAACAATTCAGTTATCGATGAAAAATTATCCGGTCGCGTAGTTTCTCGATTTGGCCATGTTAATTGACCGCCTCGTTTATGTGATTTAACGCCGTTGAAAGACCGGCTTTACGTGAACAAACCACAAACAACTTGCACTCAACCGGGTTCAACGTACTGGGTTGCAGGGTTTCTAGATCTATATGGCCGGTTATTTTCAGTCATAAGACGTCAGTACTTCTCTTTATAAGTAAAGTGAAGCTAAGGCTGATTACGAGCGTTATTACTCGTAGATGGGCAAATGCCGTCAACAATTACTGTAGGCTGTGCGGGGAAGAACATCTATTACATCATTGTCTTAGGCTCTCAAGTAGGAGGTGAATTTATGGGCCAAACTCTAAATTCTGCGCTGCATTGACGACATGAGCACAGTTTTTTTCCAAAATCTTGTTCAAATTTTGTGAAAATAGTGGACGTCTGCCTACGTGCTAGGGGTGGACATTTGCCAGACATCATAGTCCATTGTCCCATTTTTTTTCCGTCACTCTTTTAAGGAGCATATTGGCTTTCCACAAGGCATCCATTGCTTTGTTTTAGTTACTTTTATCAAATTGGTTTTTCAAGCTAAGTAGCTGATTAATTCACCGTAGCTTCCTCCATATGATTTTGCGTAGTGGTGAAGATACTGACTAATTTATGGTGATCTTTACTTCAGCATTGTAATACTTCTTTCCCAGTAGGAAGACGTGTTTTCCTGATCATTCGTTTTCATCGCCTGAGGTATGCGGGAAGGCTAGGAGGCTTATTCTTTATTTTGTAGATGAAGTTGTCTTGAGGGAAGTTGAAACCTCTTTATTAAACATTCGTAACCACAATTAGATTTTTCTTCGTCATGTCCTCTGCTGGGGTTCGAACCTGGGTCTTTTGTTAAGCGTGCGCTCTATTCCCATATTTCTATATGATATTGGTATGAATAAAATTGAATTTAAAAAAAGAAAAGTAGTGTTTTTAGACCAATTTACTTCCTATAGAAAAACTCCACAGAAATCTTCTTTGAATAAATATTTTGAAAGTAACTCTGTAAAATCAGGCTTAGCTGTAAAGAAAAGGATATAATCGGAAAAAAACTTATACGTCATTCTGTACCTCAAAGGCATTCAAATGTTTGATAGTATTATAGGTTTGATTTATAAATTATTTAAGCCTTTATGGACCATAAATAATATATTTTTATAGACCGTAAGCAGCTCCAACACTCTAATATTAAACCCTAAGCGAGAGAGAGAGGGAAATGGAAAATATTTTCCAATCAAATATCCAACAAAATATGTATATCCTTTCTATCCTTTATACATATTTTAGTGAGTATTTAGTAGTGTTTCCTTTTCATTGTTTGCGAACTGATTACTGTTGTTGGCCTAAGTAATAAATAAATTTTGACAGCTAAAGTGGTCACTTTCTTTTACGATATTAATTTTTTGATTTTTATTTTTATAAATATTTTAGGTTAAGCAAACACCTACAGAAAAAAGAGGCAACTGCTGTTACTCTTACTGTTGCTGTTGCTGGTTGTTATTAATGTGTTTTATTAACATTTACTTTTTCCTACGCCTCCTTCTTCCACACATCTATCTCCTCATCAATTAAATTGGCTTCTCTGGCAGGCAGAAAAAATATTTCTACAATTGCGGTATTTATTTGGGTATTTTTTCTCTCGGCTAAGTTATAAAATAAAATATAAACAACAACAACAACAACAATAACCAACTGAGAGAAAAACTTTTCAATTTTTTTTTTTTTTTTTTTTTTTGTTATTCGCTTAGAAGAAATCAGACTAAAATAACATTAAACAGGGATGAGCAGCTACTTTTTATGAATTATAGCCTGTTTTTCTTAAAGACTATGTAGGAGTAGAAAGAGAGAGAGAGAGAGAAAGAGAGGAAGTGGGTTTCAAAGCCAAGTAAACTTTTTTGTTATGCCTTGGTATCAGTTGGTCTATTAAGTTCTTATTAGATTAATGGCCATCATAATTTGTTTAATCAAAAAACGTTTTTTCTTAAAGGTTTTGTTCTTTTCTTGTTTTTTTGCTTTTCGGGAAAAAATATTTATTTTTAAGAAGTTTTTGCTGTTTTGCTGCCTTAAGATGTCAAAGTTTAATCTGATTTTAATGCCAAAAAAGCAAGAGCGAGAGAGAGTGAACAATTTATATTCATTTTGTTAAAGGAAAAGTGTATGACAACCACATATTATGACAGTTATTAAAGAGAGATTTTGGGGATAAACAAACACTATGCAACAAATGGAAAAAAATTTCTGATTTTGAATAAACACCATATTTAAATAAAGCGCTATGGTTGCCTAACTTCTAAACTCATCAGCATTTCAGATTCTATGGAAAAGTTTTTTTCTTTCGATTTTGTTTTTTTTTTTTTTTTTTGTTTTCTGAAGAGGCTGCTTCATACATCTTATGACAACTCGAAAATGACTTAATCGATTTTGTTAAGCCACAAATTCCAAATTAGACCGGCTTTAAGTCATTACAATATCATTTTTGATTATAATCAATATTTCTGGAGTTATTGAGAAACAAATTATTTTATTTCTTTTCTTTAAATTATGATAAAGGGTCCGCCATCTAAAGTTTTTTTAACAACTAGTGCCTATTTCGTGAATGGTAACACTAAGTTTCTTCCGCTGAACGAATATGGTTGTGTATACGTTTGAACAATGCTGGGAAATATTGCGTGCGATCGACTGACAGAAGATGACGATTTTGCCAAAACAATCATCTTTTCAGATGAAGCTCATTTTGATCTTGGCGGGTATATAAACAAGCAAAATTGTCGCATTTGGGCACAGAAAACCCGCAAGAATACATTGAAAAGCCGATACACCCAAGACGAGTCACTGTTTGGTGCGGATTTTGGTCCAGAGGCACAATTGGGCCATTTCTCTTCGAAAATGAGCAAGGATTGTCCGTTACAGTCAATGGCGATCGTTATCGGGTCAATTATTTGGCGGACCCTTTATATATATAATATATTAACATTAATTATGTTATCTATGGTTGGATCATAACCAATGTATAGTCCCAACACCGTAATAGGAAAAACAGCCAATACCATAATGCTTAAACCACCTTATTTAACGGTGTAAGAGGTGAATTGCAATAAATGCAGTTAAAAAAGGGAGAAGTGTCATACAGTTAAGATAGAATACTGCAACTTTGTAATACCGTATTATACAGAAGGTTACCAGACCAATTGTGTTTTGGGTTCAAGAAGATTGACTCCTGAGCTAAGGGATAATTAGCACAGTTTTGAAGACATACCAACGTATGCCGAAATTTTTCAACTCAATACTCAATATGGTTGTGTATACGCTTGAACACCGCTGGGAATCTGGGCCCGCGATCGACTTACAGAAGATGCCGATTTTGCTAAAAGAAAAAAATCATGTTTTCAGATGAAGCTCATTTTGATCTTGGCGGGTGTATAAACAAGCAAAATTGTCGCATTTGGGGCACAGAAAACCCGCACGCATACATTGAAAAGCCGATACACCCAAGACGAGTCAGAGACACAATTGGGCCATTTCTCTTCGAAAATGAGCAAGGAGTGGCCGTTACAGTCAATGGCGATCATTATCGGGCCATATTGAACGAATGTTTGTTCACAAAAATTGATGAGGAGAATATTAGCAACATTTGGTTCCAACAGGACGGCGCTACGTGCCACACAGCCGAAGAAGCTACACTCAATGTTTTGCGCCTTGTTTTTGAAGATGGCATTATCAGCCGCAGAGCTGATGTCGTTTGGCCACCTCAGAGCGGCGATTTGACACCGTTGGACTATTATTTGTGGGGTGCCGTCGAAGATAAATATTACGCCAACAAGCCAGAGACAATTGACGCTTTAAAGGACAATATTCGTGAAGCCATTGGTGAAATACAGCTGCACACCTACGATCGTGTAGGCTACTGCATGGCCAGCCCAGGCGGCCATTTGATTGAAATTATTTTCCATTATTAACAGGAAGGATTGTACTTTCAAATAAAAAAATAAATTTGAAACAATATTCAGCAGTTTTTTTTAGCACTTCCAAAATCAAAAATTATTTGGCGGACCCTTTATTTTTAGAAAACAGCATATATGTACCAGTTTGACTATTTATTCATAAAGTTGCATACAATAGAAATAAAATAAACCATAATTTGTGAAAATCAATTGATACATATTTTATTCTCAGGTGGCCAGAAGTGCCCAACGGCTCAGGCAACCGGCGCTTTGCGTGGGATGCTGTATATGCACATGCGTATATTCTGCGTGGAGTAACTATGTCCTGTCGAGCAAGAATTTTGAGACTGTGAAGGTGATGATACCGAAAAAGATGAATTGGCAGGGCTGTAACCCTCTTCATAGCGGTCTGGCCTTCTATACAGATGGATCTAAGACGGAGGAAGGTGCTGGCATCTACTGCGAACAACTTGACCTTACGTGCTCCTATAAGTTGAGTGGTGAGTGCAGTAAATTCTAGGCGAAATTTTTTCCTTAGACTGAGATTGGGTGCATTCAGGGCCAAACAGCTCTCAAAGCACTCAGATCGTGCTGGGTCAGACGGAAGGTCGTTCGGGACTGCATATTAGCCTTGGGTAGGCTGCGGATACCAGGTCACTGTGGTATCGCTGACAATGCAAAGGCTGACAAAGTGAAAACAGACTCTATCCTGCCGTCGTTGATTTATAACATCATTCCTATCTAGCACAGGTTCTAGGCTGGTCAACCGGTTTCAACGAACCGTGTTGCAGGGTCTCTAGATCTGTATGGCCGGTTATTTTCAGTCATAGGACGTCAGCTCTTCTCTCTATGCTTAAAGTGATGCTAAGGCTGACTACGGGCGTTATTGGTCGTAAATTACTGTAGACTGTGCGGGGACGAACACCTATTACATCACTGTCTCAGGCTCTCAAGCTGGAGGCATCGGCTCTTAAGTGAATTTATGAGCCAAACTCTAACCACCCTTTCGTGTACCGACCCAACCGTTATGCTGCGGTTTGCCTAGGGCATTAGCTGGTTGTGACATAGAATTGATTGAATCCCTGGGAGTGTGACACCTTCCGTATTTTTCCTTTAGCTTTTTCCTTGCCTATCTCTTCTGTAATGTATTTATTTTTTGTTATCTTCATTCATATAGGTTTTCTCTTCGCACAGGACAATCATTATGGACCATTTGGTCTCCGAGTGCTTACGTTCATCGGTCAGAATGACCGAATGCAGGCTTGTCCTCACACCAAACCACACCAAAAAAAAGAACAAAGAACCACAACTGTGTGACTTAGAGTCAAACTGATTTCCTATGGAGACTGTTTGATTTCCGGGTTAGCTTTTATGCTTGTGGCATCACGGTTGTGCAAATCTCTGGCTTAAGTAGGACTCTTTCTCTCTAGGGGGATCTACCACCCTATCTAACCCAGCCTAGTAAGGAACAAAATCAAAATTTTTTCTATACCAGACGTATGAGTAATAATAATATTTTCTTAATACTCATACGCCTACGCATAGCAAAAGCTTAGTATTTTCCTTAAAAAAAATATATAAAAATCATACTTCCAATACTTATTTAAAAAAAAAAAAATTATTTGTTACTCAATATCTCCAAAAATACGGGATATATTTAAAAATGACATTAGAATGCCTTAAAGCTGGTATAACTTGGAATTTTGCAACATATGGCTTAACGAAATTGAATAAGTCATTTCAAAGTTATCATGTATGATGTATGAAGCAGACTTTTCGTTTACGTTAAGGCCAGCACTCAGGCCAGCACCCTACTCATGCAGTGCATTGTGCTGGTGCTAGTAAAATAGGTTGGGGGAGAGAGGATAGAGGGAGTAGTGTCTATGGACTTTTGATTTGAACGTATCTATATCGTAGGTGACTGGAAAAATTTTATCAGGAAGATCGTTGCACAAACGAACGCTGTGGCTAAAGAACGAATTCCCTCTATAATGCGTTGTGCGATTTATTGGACAATCGACTACAAAGGGATGTGTTGTTCTACGAGAAAAACGAGTACTGTGTGAAAATATATGATTATGCGGAAGCAATTCCTTTATTCCGTTAAAACACATTCCGTAGTAGTACTGATAGAGCAATGTAACACATGCCACACTGCGATGATGCTCTAAAGAATCGATAGAGTTGCCTACCCGACCATCATTAATAAGCCTCTTCGCCCTCTCCTGTACGCGGTCGAGAAACCCCAAAATAGACTTTGAAGCATCGGCGCATACATGAGTGTTGCATTCCGTTTCGGTTCGGTTATAAGTCTTGTAAATATTGAGGTCAGATGGTGCGAAATATTTCTTACACCGCTTAAAAATCGAGGCACTTGAATGCTTCTTTCGACACGTGTTAAATGTGATCGTTCCAACGGACATCACTATGAATCCTCCACAATATCTACATTACCCATAATTACAGACGACAGCACACCACCTCGTCTGCGTGTTAGAAAACAACATGGGATCTTGCGCGCATTAAAATCGACACGATTCACACGACCTTACTTGGAGATTTTCGCCCCCATCTCCAAAAGGCTTGGTCTACGATCAAAAGAATATGAATAACAAATGTTGCTGTTGTCTGCGAAAGAATAGATAGGATTGAAAGTGAGAAGACGAAAAGTCATTAAGAAATATTAGGAATAGAGTTGGAGAAAAAACAGAGCCCTGCGGTACCCCTGAATTTATCCTGAACTAGTCGGATGAGATCCCATCTATAACCACTCTTATAGAGCGATCTCAGAGAAGTGACTACCGACACCAACAGCAGTAAGTTTCGATTCCAGCACCCCATGCCAAACACTATAAAATGCCTTGGAAGTAACCAGAGTCACTACTAATGAATGGATTTGAGCCACTTCTAGGAGAGTACTGTCAGCAGGTCGCCGGTTGAACGGCCCTTATAGAAGCCGTATTGACGATCGCTTAGCAAATTGCTGGACTCCAAATATTTCACAAGATGATGATTAATCATAGCCTCCATGGCTTTGCAAAGTGCAGAACAGATTGCTATTGAGCGGTAGTTTTCAGGGTTGATAGCCTCATCCTTTTTATGGATTGGCGTTGCATTAGCAACCTTCCAGCAGGATGGAAAAATACCGACGCCATATGACGCACTGAAAATGTTGGCTAATGGATGCGCAAACATCGAAGAGCACTGCTTCAGGACCAGTTGAGTTTTGTAAGAATCCTTTTGACAACACGGGCTCGAAAGTAAACTGATATTAGGCATAGTCACTGATACGCTTTCTAGTGCGGGCAGTCTTTGAAGGCTCCCCGGCAAGCGAGAATTACTTGTAAATATTTGAGCCAAAAGGTTGGCCTTTTCAAGCGGCTTCATGAAAGTTTGGTCATTCTTTGAAAGAACTGGGATCGAACTGGCACCATTCCTGAGTCTTTTAACAAACAGCCAAAAGCTCTTACTTTCCTTAGGAAAAGTGTGAACGTTAGCACGAAGGCGCAGATCGTAAAGAGCTTTTTCAAGCCTAAGTACAGCGGCACAAAAAGATCTCGCTTGTTTTCGTAGTGAATCAGTAAGGATGCATTAATTGTTGCGGGACCGAACTAGCGCCATTCCGGAGTATTTTAACAAATGACCAAAAGCTCTGGCTTCCCCTAGGAAAAGTGTAAACTTTAGCACGAAGGCGCTGATCGTAAAGTGCTTTTTCAAGCCAAAGTACAGCGGCACAAAAAGATCTCACCTGTTTGAGTAGCGAATCAGTAAGGACGCATTTGTTGTTGCGCCAATTCCTGAATGCTTCCTCTCTAGATCTGAGCGCCAGTCTGCATATCCGATTGAAACAAGATTTATTTCTTGATTTAAGGAAATCTGTTTGGCTGGAATTAAGATATCCCTACCAAGCTTTATTATTCTAACGACCATCTCTGCCATGGCATCGACATTTGAGTCGAAGAAACAAAGTTTCCAATTAAAACGTGCTGCTTGGTAGGCATAAACAGGCTGGAGAACGAAAAAGTGGCAGAAATGGTACAATGATCTGAGTTACCGAGAGGTGCAAGAATCTCAACTTCATACTTTTGAGGGTGGGAAGCAAGAAAAAGGTCGAGAGCGTACTGTTTTCATACCCATCCGCACACGATATATGTGTAGGCTCATTCACAAGGTGCGCAAGCTGATCATGCGCGGCAAATAGCTCAACGTAAAAGTGTCACATTTTAGAAAAAGGTTTCTAAAACAAAAACTTATCCATAGAATCTGAAATGCTGATGATTTTTAAAGTAAGGCGACCAGAGCGCATCAATAAAATACATTAAATATCAAAGATATTTTTGCTTGTTGCATAGTGTTATTAATGCGCTCCCACATTAATTGACAGGCTTATTAAAACAAAAACAAATATAAAAATTAAGCTGTTTGACAACTTGTACAACATGTTCAACAAATCATTTGAATACAATACTCTTCCAAGTTTGTTTTATTTTTTGTTCTCAAAATCTTCTTTAGAGATAAAGTTACCAGATTATTTACGAGATTACATGCAACGTTATTAGAATTTTATAAATAATTGTCATCATCAGCACTTACATCATAATCGTCATTATTATAATGGCATAACCAATTTAAATATACGATGATGATGACAATAAGGATAACAATGATAACATTGATGTTGTTGCTGATGATGATGATGATGATGATGGTGCATGAAGATTTGATTTTCAAAATCATGTCATGCCGTTGTGTCGCAACCCCTCATATATTTAATACATTAAGGATTTCAGATTTTTTTTATTTTGATTGCTTTGTTTGATGTTTCTAAAGCATGGCACTCTGTTTCCCCTTGACATTAAAACATTGATTGTACATACGTATGTAGTGGGGGATGGTATTGTCTGCCATGTGTATTTCTTCACACTCATTTTATTAAACAAAAAGCCATAATGTGTGTCATGTGTAATTTATAGAGAGAGAAAAATATTAAGAAGAAAACACAAAAACAAAAAAAAATTCATAAATTTTATTTAATGTCTCAATAATAAAGAGAGAACCATTAACATGCATTTCATAAAAATTCAAGGAAACGAAAAATGTTAATATTCAACAGGAAACAGGACATTCAAAAAAAAAAAAAAAAAAACAACAAAAATATTTTACGATTAAAATATTAAAGGTTCTTAGAATTAAAGTTTATATTTTACGTTAAAAACGTTTAGAGAAATTCGTAAAAAATGGAATTGAGTACAGTGCACTCTGGATAACGGCAACACTCGTTTTCGTCAACATTCCAAAACATCAACCCTTTTTTAAACATGTCAACCAAACAATAAAGCTCCAAAACATCTACTCGAAATAAAACACTATTTTAGCCACATTAACAGTTACAACCAGGGTTGGCAAAAACCCCACTTATTTAACAAAAAAAAAAAAAAAAACAACTCATCGGGTTTTATTGGGTTTTTTGATGCAATTTTGCAATTTTGCACTCTTGGTAGGATCAAGGCGTCATTGTGTACTATGAGCTGCTGAAACTGAAACAATTACTTCGTTTGAATCGTGCGTTATGAGAAAAACGTCCGGAACGTGTAGACAGACATGATTAAGTTATACTTTTGCATGAAAACACCCGACCGCATGTCGCAAAAGCTTCAAAACAATTATTGGAAGCGATCAAATGCCGCATCCGCCATATTATCTGAACATTACACCGTCGGCTGTTGCGACGGATATAATATACTCACACCTCTTTACACAGGCTTTCTTTAAATGGCGTTTCACTATAATGACCGGCTTGTATTATAGAAGACATTCGCTTTAAGCGCATTTCACATCCTTCTACGTTTGAGAAAACGCGGATTTTTAAAAAAGTGTAAGGGAAGCAAACGCTACACCTATTCATCTCGTTTAAAGGCATTTCGATTTACGGCCTACATTTTCAGAAACTATCTCGGTCGTATAAGGAGATACGAGTTTATCTTTTAACATGTCACCGAATCATTTTCTTTGAAGAAATACAAAATCGGCTTTAAAGTTGGCGCGCCATAAAAGACGAGAAGTGTTTTTGAGATGGGACTAGAAAATTGGATCAGAAATGGAGAAAGGAAGTAAGCAGTGATTTAATAAATTTGTTGTTTCACTCTGTTTGAGGTCAAAAACAGAACAAATAAATTTATAGTCCAAATATGTAAATTACACCTATTTTTGTTATAAATAATTCACGAAAAACTTTAAATAAAAAACCCACTCGGGGTTTTTTTTAAATATAATAAAACCAGAGTGGCTTTTATTAGCTTACCCAGTGGGTTGCCAACACATGCATATATGCGTATATACATTTGTTTTACAAAATTAGTTCCGAATTTGGGGATTCCCCTTATAGATATTATAGAAATGAAGTTACTCATATATTGTCCTTCTCTGATCGGTTGAATTTTTGTTCTTATTGGAAGGCTCTGTTGTTTCTTTGGATTTATTTTTGTTTTTTTTTTTAAGCCTTTAGCTTTCAATGTCTTTTTATATTAAATTCTTACATTCATTAACGTCAACAATCTGATAAACTTCAATAGCCACGGTTTTAATTGGCTGACGTCCTGAGTGGACCTATATGGATATAAAGCGTAAAGATTTCAACAGGTCTTCCATGTTTTCACAGGAAAAAGCAGAGTTATGATCGCTGCTTTCAATCAAAAAAAATCAAAATCATATTTGCTTTGATTCAGTTTTCTTACAATCAATTTTTTCTTATATACATAGCTAAGCAGGGCATAAATTATTTTAAGGGGCTTTTTTTTTGCCACCCTTCTAGGAAAAATAATGGATTTCCATAAAACACCCTTTATTTTGCTCCAGTTTCAGTAATCAAGTTGATTGTCAAACTAAGTAGATGATTAATCTACTGTAGCTCGCCTCCATATGATTTTCTGTGGTGGTGAAGATCCTTGCTAAGTGGTGGTGATCCTTACTTAGTATTGAAAAATTTTTCCCCACTAGGGGACTTTTCTCCAGATAATCTGCCTGATCTTTCTCATCAACAGCAGAGATAAGCTGGCAGCTCGGGGGACTTCTTAAGATGGAATTGTCGGTCAAAACCGCAATAAATTTTTTTTTGACTGTCTGAAGCGAAAACAGCTAAAAAGACACTACTACTACTACTACTACTAACGCACTGTCAAAATTGAATTTTCCAATTGCAAAGCGTTGATGACGCGCTATTATGGCTTTCTTCATACAATTTGTATAAGCATTTGCATTTTTGACAGCTAGACAACGCCTAGCGCTCCAATTTAGTTTTGGTTGCTACAAATCATTTTCCAGTTTTTTAATACTTTAGCTTTCAATTTAAATTTTATTAGTTTCGCAGAACATGTCTCATTAACTCAGAGTTGATATATATACTGGGTATTTTTTTAAAGAGTTTTAGGAATTAAAATGGGAACATGGAAATTTAATTTTTTTGTTATGATCTAGTAAATAATTTCATGGCATTCATTTTTTAAATATGATTTTCATGGTCCATTTAATCTGGCGAATTTTTTACTTGTTCCAATAAATCTGGCCGTATGTCGCTTCAAGACTTGTTGGTTTGTAGACATGAAGCCTTAACTTAAAAAAGCACCAACGAGGGGGCCAGAGAACAACCAGAATCTGAAAAGAAAGTTATGACCAAACTGATTTTGCTGTATTGCCAGTTGCGCCTTCTTGTTGGAACAAAATGCTGTTGATGTTTAATTAATTAATTAATTACTTAATTTCTGGAAACAAAAATTCAGTCAGGATGGCTCAATAATGGTCGCCATGCGCCTTAACGGCAGCTTTCTGCTTATTTCGAAAGAAATAAGGGCCTATGATGCCGCCAGCGTATAAACGACACCAAATAGTCTTTTTTAGAGGATATAATGGTGATCTGTTAACGGCTTGAGGATTATTGACTTATTGACAAACAAAAATATATTTTTTAAATAAATTTCTACACTTCGGAAGCGTTGTTCTGCCCATAAACGATTCATGATGACTTGCTAAAACTTGCTGAACAGAAACTTCAGCACAGTTTGACATTTTCAGCTGTTAAACCATAGTTACTGATGGATCTCATGCAGCTAAAAAACCCCTATATAAATGCTGATATCAATATACAAATATGTACAAACAGTGTTGGAACAAAATAAAAAGTACACTATTTTTTTTTTCCAATATGTCATAAAATTTGATGTATTTAAGTTTTTGAATCGAAGAGTAATCTCAATATATAGCGAAAATTGTTCAGACCATGAAGTGCTGTAGAGACTATTAGAGGAAAGCGTGGAACAACTGGCGGTTTTGATAAACTTTTTATTCGTACTTCAAAGATTAATCCCTTCAAGTCATCAAGAAGCCTCACAATGTGTTTCAAGTCGCACAATATGAAAACAACTTTTGGAAGCTCTACTTATGGGTAAGATTCCTTGAAATATATTAATTCTCAGCAAACGAAAGCAACACCTACACCGTAGTAGTTAGAACAACATGCTATGGTCTGATGAAACATAGTTTAATTTGTTTCGGTCAAATGCAAAATCGTATGCACGAATATATTTTAATTACATTTCATACTTTGTTTGAGTTAAATAAATAAAAATGTTAAAATCTGTTAAGCTGTGTCCCTATTATTTGTTCCACCACTGTATGTAAGCAAAAAGACTCTTTTTAAAGCTGTATTCACCTATTTTGTTGAGAAAACATTTTTTATATGTCGTTTGATAAAATTGTTTCTCTCTCTTAAGGAGAGGAGAGAGAGAGATATCAAACTACATAAGGAAATATTTTTCGTTTGCACAAAGTGGACGATTCTGTGAATCCAGCCTATGCCTGTATGACAATGAAGAGAAAAAATTATTAAATATTTAATTCCTGGTATACATAACGCACCTTTCAATAATTTTCAAACTCTCTGGTCACCTCTAGCCCATCTTATTTTTTTTCAAAACCTAGTTTTTTTTGAACCGTTGATGCCAACTAATATTTCTATAGGTTGTAAAAGTCAGAATGGATGCGATGAATGCTATCGTGGGCATTTTGTAATAATTGAGTAGCCAAAGATACTGAATACCATGCAATATGTGAATAGTACCGCTTAATAACTAAGTTTTCTAACAGCTAGTCTGGAGGTTAACAATGGCAAATTTGACACTTAAATGTCAAATGTGTGCGAATGTAGTACACAATTAAAAGCATTGTATGCCAAGACTTCTTTGATTAAACTCTTTAGGATTTTAAGGTAAAAGTAAAATATATAAAAAAAAATTTTCTATGATTAGTCAGAAAGTTATAGCACAAGAAAGGGCTGTCACGTACGTATAATTCGGCTCTTTTTTTAATATTTTCCTAAAACTGAATACATATGTATTTGTAACAGATTTTTTAATTTTTTAAACAAATTCTTAATCAAAAAGACAAAAGATATTTACAACACAAAGTTATAAATCACTTTTTGCATCCAAAGAATTACACACATAACCGACTGCAAGCAGCATTTGCTGCTATGCTATCGACTTCATAAATATTTTGAAAGCAGCAGCAGCAATAAAATTAGGTTTCATTGTCATCAAAATATTTGTTATAGAAAATTATTTTTCATTGGTGACACTCAAGCTTTTCAAATCCACCGAAATACAATCGCCTTTTTAAAAAATTACTCAAAAATATGAAAATTTATGAAATTATGTGTTTAAAACATTTAAATTATTAACATAAATGTTGTTGGCCAGAATATATTAATTTTATACTGTTGTTTGCTGATAAATAAAAAAAACTAGTTTTACGTGTTTTTACGTAAAATTTTATATTGTATTGGTGTCACAAATTTTTGTTTTGCTGCCTAAAAAATGGAAATTTTTTTATGTTAAGCAGCAGCAGCAAAGGTTGTTGTCTAGACTTCTGTTGTGCTGCCTTTAAAATAATTGTTTTCATATTAACATCTTGTATTCTAATTTTGACATTTTACTGTCTGCTGCTTGCTGTCGGTTATGTGTTTAATGCTCAATTTATAAAAATAATTCTTTGATTATATTTTAAAATTAAATTGTTTTTGTTTTGCTTTTCAAGTATATTTTCCCTTATTATTCTTTTTCCTTATATTTGTTTTATTTAGAAAATTTTTTAAGCCCTAATTCCCATAGACCTCCTTTTTAAAGGAAACATGTGAATGGCAAATGATATTTATATTTATAAGAGTCTTTATGTATATTTATATTATATTTTTATTTAACACTAATACTACAAAGGCATCATACATACACTTACATATACAATTGTTAGGAGTAGTTTTAGCCCAACAAAATATATAAGATTTAACAAAATATTTTACACAAGATTACAATGTTATACTATTTGACTTGACTTTCCTGTTATTTTTTTTTTTATTATTTTTTTTTGTCTTTCTTTTCTAGTTTAACTAACAAATGAACGGAAATTGTTATAAAATATTAAGAGAATATACACATACATTTAGAAATATATATAAAGACATACACATGCTACGTATGTAGACACTACTTCAACGTTAACTACAGTAGAATGTCCTTAGTTTACAGCGTGAGCAATGCTGGAATTCAAAATGTGCACCAAATTGGCTAGTATTTGGGATGGTTGAGAAGAAATAGTATACCATTAAAAAAAGCAGAAAATACCTAACGAACTAGTTCTAAACTAGTTACTTAGGAGTTAGTACTGTAACTAGTCCTAAAGTGTTGAACTTGGAGACAATGGTTTGCTTTTTATCGCTTTGTAATGCATTTGAAAGTAATGTAAAAGTAATAAAAGCCTAAAATAAACTCATACTTCCACTCAGTTCGCTATAGCGGCTTATGTGCATTATGGAACAATTTCGCTTTACGGCTAAAAAATCGGGGATTCACCGTTTTTTAAGAAAAAATGTAAGGCAAGCAAAAGCAACTCGTTTTACGCCATTTCGATTCACGGCCTGCTTTTCCAGAACCTATCTGGGCCGTATAAAGAGGTATGCATGTACCTAACAAACTAGTTACTTAGTTAGTTATGTAACTAGTCCTAAAGTGATTAAATTGGAGACAATGGAATGCTTTTTATAGCTTTGTAATGCATTTAAATGTAATGTGAAAGTAAGTGGGAGCAGAAAGTACCTAACAAACTAGTTCCTTATGACTGTAACTGTATTTAAAAGCAATTTGAAAATAAGTAAGAGCAGAAAGTACCTAACGCTCTAGTTCCGAACTAGTTACTTATGAGTTAGCCCGATAACTAGTTCTAAAGTTGTTTTAATTGTAGACTATTGTTTTCTTTTTTAACGCTTTGTAATGCATTTGAAAGTAACTTAACACTTTACTCTGTAGCTTGTGTAGGAACTACTTTTTAGCTGTTTATGAAATTAGCAAAAGAGGCATTTGAGACAAGTTATAAAAGAGGAAGTTACGTAAAGAATTACGTTCTCCTTTGCCTGCCTAAGCTTGTTTAAGTTTCCCGTATTTTGCTTGTGTTTAGAACAGTCTATGCAAATTAAACGGATACTGTTTCTGTGGCACTTGAGGAACGTATGAATCATAGTTTGATGGTGGAGTAGGCTATAGCATCCCTTCTACTGATCTCACTATCAATAGGTCCTAAAGGTTACCCGATCACCACAATGTGTTTCAGGCATAGTTGATCGCTATTTGTGATGTTGCTGATTTAGTAAAGAACAATATCACAACGGTTCGGCAAGTCCGCCATTAAACACTTACGGGCTATGTTCACTAATTCTATAACTGTAAAGAAATATCACTCATCACTAGGAGCGCTGTCTAAATATTTTGATTACAATCTCATTTGGTTACCGGCTCATAGTGATATGCCGAAGACTTGTTCAGCTGATGAGCTTGCTGGACAGGGCAGGCTAGGTTTCTTTCGGCAGGGGAAGGTGTTTGGTATAACGATAGGGCTATAGGTTGATAACATCTTTGATGTGAGGCGACTTATAGTCAGGCAAGAACTCTCTGGTCGCGAGTGGATAGGAAGAGTTTAGCTAGCTGCTTGATTTGCCTTACAAATAATTGTCCAGTGGGGAGACCAGCTCTTAGGTTGGTTAACAGAGATTTCGTCCTATATCGGTGCGGTTTGGAGGAAAATTAAAAGACCACTGAACATCTGCTTAGAAAATTCATAGAGGGGGCGAACTGGTTAGATAGCTGAATAGGCTGTTGGGGAATCTATAAGTAAGTGCGGTGGACGTTTGTCCGGCGGCTGTTTTTACTATAACCTAATCCAACCTAAGGAAATTTTGTTATGGTTTTGTGGTATTGGCACTTAGAAAATAATAGATAATTGGATCTTCTTTGTCCCTTTTGTAATACATTTCGCAAGTTTTTAATTTTAACTATCGTTTAAAACTGACTATGTTAGTAAAATAGTATTCGCTACTAAGGATTTAGTAACGTGACTAGTTACATAGTAATGAAATATGAGACAATTGACTCCTTTTGGTCATGCTTTTAGCTACAAAGTGATGAAATAAGAGACAATTGATTCTTCTTGGTAATGCTTTGTAATATACAAGACATACAACTAGTTTTCAGAATGACAATAAGCAATTTTTATTTAGATTTCCTAATATGGCCACTAAGGAACTAGTAACGTAGCCAGATCCTTTTTTATAATACATTCGAGATACATATACTTTCAACCGGCATTTAGTATTACATATGTTAAGGAAACCGTAGAAGTTTGTTATGATTTCCTCGTATTGACATTAAAGAACTAGTGGTTTAGCTAGCCACAAAGTAATGCAGTAGGAGACAGTTGACTGCTTTTTTTACATTTCGCAAATTTATATTTGGAAGGGGTTTATAGAGCTGTTTTTTGATACAAGCATTTTCAGAGTTGGTTTTAAGGTATTGTTGGCTAAAAGCTAACGGCGTATTGCCATTAAAGGACTAGTAACGTATATAGACACAAAGTAATGCAATAAGAGACAGTTAACTCTGCCATTTTTTACTTTTTGTACTACATTTCGCAAATTAATGTTAGGAAATGGCTTATAAAGCTGTTTTTAAGCACAAGCATATTTATATTTGGTTTTAAGATATTGCCATGTCTATTACAGAACTAGTAGCTCAGCTAGTCACAAAGTAATGCAGTAAGAGACAATTGACTCTGCTTCTTATACATTTCGCAAATTTATATTTGGAAGGGGTTTATAGAGCTGTTTTTAGACACCAGCATATTCCGATTTGGTTTTAAGGTATTGTTGCAAAAGAGCTAGCGCCGTATTGCCATTAAAGAACTAGTAACTTAATAAGACACAAAGTAATGCAATAAGAGACAATTGACTCTGCCTTTCTTGCTTTTTGTACTACATTTCGCAAATTACTGTTTGGAAGGAGTTTAAAGAAGGGGTCTATACAACTATACTTGGATTTGGTTTTAAGATATTGCTGCCAAAGAGCTAGCGCGGTGTCTATTACAGAACTAGTAACTTAGCTAGCCACAAAGTAATGCAGTAGGAGAAACTTGACTCCGCTTTTTTTACATTTCGCAAATTTATATTTCGAAGGGGTTTATAGAGCTGTTTTTAGACACCAGCATATTCCGATTTGGTTTTAAGGTATTGTTGCAAAAGAGCTAGCGCCGTATTGCCATTGAAGAACTAGTAACGTAATAAGACACAAAGTAATGCAATAAGAGACAATTGACTGTATCTTTCTTGTTTTTTGTACTACATTTCGCAAATTTATGTTTGGAAGGGGTTTAAAGAAGGGGTCTAGACAACTATACTTGGGTTTGGTTTTAAGGTATTGCTGTCAAAAAGCTAGCGCTGTAGCTAGATCTAAAGTGATAAGATTGGAGACAACTGCATTTCACGAATTTTTACTTACAACTAGCTGCTCTACTAAAACTGGCGTAAAATGGCCGCTCAAAAACCAATGCCGTAGCTAACCTCTAGCAGATGGAAAAGAAACAATTTTTGACACATAAGCAAATTTTGTAGGTTGGCGTAAAGTAGCCGCTCAAGAACTAGTGCAATAGCTAACCACTAACAGATGAAATAGAGACAATTGGCTACTATTCTAGAGTTTGTTGTACTTTCTGCAAATCTTCTTTTAGCTGAGTTTTTCTGCGGCGTTACGTTAAAAGACAACATATATATTTAAGAAGGTAATAAGCTAATAATGTTGCCCTTTTTCTAGTCAAAAATAATTAAAAAAAAGTTATAAAAATATTCTGATTATTAGATAAAAAAGATAACAACTCTGATAGTTCATTCACAATTTGATTTGTGCATATTAGAATATTGACAGTATGTATAGAAAATTTTATAAATCCGTTATTTTTACACTTTATGAGGGCAACATAAATAAAATGCTACCTTTTTACTTTAAGCCGTTACTAAAGGGATATTAGAACATTATGAAAGAACATTTTAATATTCTAAAAAGAAAACCCCATTAAACTTAAGAACGGGCCTTGAAACTAGTTATGGAACTAACCACCTAAGACTAGCTACGTAACTACTGTTGTGGGAGTTAGTAAAACAAATATATATTTTTTTTTGGTTAAGTAAGTGAAGAACACTTTCCGTAACTGAAAATAAATGCTGATTTAGCCTAAAACCAATAGACAATAACTGGGTACCAGATCCAAGAACTGCTGTAGCCTATTTAAAGTAGCAATTTAGACTTTTGTTACATTTCACTGTTTTCCTCTCTTCAATTACATTCCAAACAAATGTTTTTGGCATTTTCTTACAATTTAAGTCAATGATTTTGTATTTTTATTTTTATTTTTTCTTTTATTCTTTCTTACTGTCTCTGCCACCATAAACATCCTTATACGAGTAGTATGCAAGCATGTGTCGTCTTTAAACCATAAAATGAAGATGTTCTTCTGTTACTATTGAGCAAGAAAATCCTTAAAAAATAGTTGGCATTACTAAACAGATAAAAACTTTTTGCCTCAAGCCAATGCTGGAAACGTTACGAGCAAGGAAATCATGAAAACGTAAAATTTGAAAGTGTGTCTCTTTAATATAAAAAGTTATAGGCCTTAAGGAGTGAAGGTTGGAAGAATGGTTGGATGTGAGGGAAGAAGGAAAAAAAATATGAAGGTATAGCTTAAAGGTAACTAAATTATAACTTGGCTGCTACTTATTTGTTTGTTTTTTGCTTTGTTTTTTTTTTTTTTTTTTTTTTGTTGTAATATTTTTCTATGGCACAAGTTTTTTAAATCCTGCACCTTCTTGGCCAAGTTTGAGCTCTTCATAAATTGTGGGATTTATTTCGTTGCATTGTGTATGAGCATCGATACCATCGAGATTTGAGGTTTTGCCTATTGTTTGTCTATTTTGTGCTGCTACTGTTGTTGCTGCTGCAGTTGTAGAATTCCCCACTCTGGTTGTCATTGAGGGTCTTAATGTCGTCGTTGTTGTGGGTGCTGACGATACCGTCGTTGTGGCATGTGTTGAGGCCGGTGTTCTTGTTGTAAAGTTACCACCACCATTCATATTGGTTGTTGTATGCGTTAAGGCAGATGTCACAGTAGGTAACTAACCGGAAGTTTATTAAGTTATAGTCACACATACAGCGCACATACACAAGGATAACCAAATACATACAACGAGACAATCACAAGACATACACGTATGAGTATATTATACGACATTTTACCATTACACATACACACATACAGCGTAAATTTTAATTTTTTAGTTTTTTCCAAATGGTTGACAGCAAGATAACACATTAAAAAAAAGACAAAAACAAAAAAAAAAAAACGAGAGATAAAAAAGAGAGACAATAAAATACTTAACGATGAAGACTATATGACAAACAAGAACAAAATACTTATTTAAGCATAAAAATGATTCGTTAGCACTTAGAAATGGTGAATGTGGTAATACAGTAAAATTTATAACAAATAAATGTGATGAAAAATGAAAGAAAATAAAGCACACTTTTAGGTTGGGGTAATATTAAACCAATATATAAGACCAGAAAGTTTAAGCCAAAATAGTGGTTTGGTATTAAAAAAATATATGCAGAACTAATAGAGAGTTTGGACGTTTATTTTTCGCGCAGTTTTAGGCGGTTTTTATAGTTTTGTCGAATACTGTTCCTTCAAAATCTTCATTTTTCGATTACCGAATAAGCCTGTTAATTTAACACGATATCTGATTTGGCAGAATATGAACGAATATGGCTGTGTAAACGCTTGAACAACGCTGTGAAATATTGCGACATTACTTTGATCGATCGATTTACAGAAAATGCCGATTTTGCCAAAAAAAAAAATCATCTTTTCAGATGAAACTCATTTTGATCTTGGCGGGGCATTTGGCACAGAAAATCCGCTCGCATACATTGAAAAGCCGATACACCCAAGACGAGTCACTGTATGGTGCGGATTTTAGTCCGGCCATTTCACAACAGTAATGAATTCATTTCGCAGCAGGTGTAGTAGGTGTGTACTGTAGGTTCCTTTCAAAGAATCTTTAAATAGAAACGGGTGCAGCTCATTGATTGAAAAACAATGATTTTCTAAATTTATGCCGTTTCTCTTTTGAACTTTAACGTATTGCAATATCGGCATATAGTCGTCATTGGTCCAATATCTAAATTTTCATCATCACTGTAGTTCGCAGTGGGATCATATTGGAATGCTAAGCGATTGTATGATGCCAATGATCTTCGTGTGCTCACGCGTTGTCTCAATCGGGCATTTTCTCTTATTATATTTTGTCTTTCTTCGCTTAAGTTCTGTGAATACACTTGTGCGGCGGACGATGTTCGCAGGTCGTCAACTAGGCATTTTGTAAATAATTTACACAGTTCAACTTACCACCTTAAAGACAAATGCTTGCTGTTGAAATTGAATAAAAATTTCCACAATACACGTGATTGATTTGGTGGTTTCCAATTGAAATGTTAGGAAACGAGTAACTTATTTTTTTACTTTTTTTCACAATTTCACAGTGAACACAATACCGGTCTGTCACATGAAATTAACTGAGCAGAGAACAATGAGTAGCTGTCAAACAATGTATCACGCACCGGCGCCATCTACTTAAAATATTGGTTTGTAGTACATGATGGCGCTGTATGTGAAAAAAGATTTTCCCGCTTTTCTGTTGAAATTTTTCCTGAATTTGCTTTACTTTAACGCAAAACAGTGGAAATCGGTTCGTGCGTTCTGGAGTTATAGCGTCAGGAAGGAAAACCCGACTTATTTTTATATAATAGATAGCATTGATTGTACTTTTTACGCGGACTACTCAGAGAGTAACACGTGATCTTGCTGTGTTACGATCGATTGTGTGTAAGTTGGATGTTCGCTCTCATTGGTATGATGTTGCAAACATCACTGTCGTTGCGAGCATGTATGATCTCATACCATTGTCAAGAGTATAAAAGAGCGAACTAATTAAGCAAAAGGACAGTTGGTGTCCAGCTTTAAGTGGCTAAAGTATAGTTTAGCTTGTGGTACTCCGAGTCAAACTAAATATTAAATTTGAGGAAACTAATACTACTGGCTCCAGTAATATTATGTCTGGCATCAACTAGGGGAAAGGGGTAATTCTTCGTCGGAGTGTGGTAAACCGCTTCGACTAAGGCAACCCAGGAGGCGAGATACCTCGATCACCAATGGGATATCCGTGGTTACCCATATAGTTAGCTCTCCCCAACGACAGTAGTACCTGACGTGACTAAGGGAACAAGGTTAAAGCTCTGTCGGAATTTGGTGAACCACTGCGACCGAGCCGACACCTGGTGGCCAAGTAACCCGATCTTCATTGGGTGCCCGTAGTGATCGAGTTACCCAGCCTTTCCTAACTCGACTTACGACCACGGACTGACTTAGTTTTCCGGGCTTTCTCCTAGGAAACAAAACGTATCTAAGCAATATTTTAAAAAATTATTTATGATTATAAATAATAGCTTTCGTTATTTACTCGGTTATAAATAATAGTCTTTTAATTCATTTTCTGTCCGACACTGGACCCCGTTGACCTACCTCAGCATCCAAACGGAAAACGTGTCGTTACAACTGCATTTAAGAGTTAAAATTTCGAAATAATTTGCTCAGAAAGAAACGGAACAAGGGACAAGGGAAAAAACTTCTTAATTTCTTTTATAAAAAGAGAAGACGAGGCTTGTGACTAGTTACGGACTTAACTACCTATGACTAACTACGTAACCAGTACATTTTTTTAATAGTCGTTTCATGTTTTTTTTTTTTTTTTTTTTTTTTTTTTTTTTTTTTGCTAAACCACTGTGTTTTATAAATTTATTCTTTAATTTAAAATAAAAATTTCATAATTTTTCCAAAATGGTGAGTAAAAATGTGCTTTACAAGCCACTTAATAAAAAAAATATGGCGTTTGACTTAAAGGTGCCAAAAAAATAAAAATAAAAATAAAATGAAAATAAAGTGCAAGCAATGTATGAATATGTGTACGTAACTTAAGTGTACAATTTTTTTGTTCGTTGGTTGATGGTGAAAACTTACCTGTACTTGTTCTAAGCCTCGGGTATATGTTGGATTTTCAAATGCCACCCCAGTGGCTGCCTTACCATTTGCACGGTGCCGTCTATAGAATATAATGGCAGCAGCTGCTAATAAAATGGCTAAAATGCTTGCAACAATGCCACTGATTGTACCCACAGCATGTGAGTATGTTGTTGTCGCTGAAGTAACATGATGTTCGCCAAGTGTGAATTTTATGGGTTCAGTTAAAACACTGGCACCTAAAAGCCAAGACAAAAGAAGAAAGAAAGAGAACCGTTGTTAGTATGTTAACAAGCCACATGTATGGGGTAAAACAAAATGTTGTTATTGCATTAACTTACCATATGTATTGCCAGCCTTAACAACCAGCTCATATAAGACATCCTTTTTAAGACCATCTATATTAACGCTGGTTTCCTTGACATCTATGCGTCTTACCTCACTGCTGCCAAGACCAGTAGCATTAGAGGTGTTCACACCATTACCGCCACCCATTTGCATGCTTGTTGCATTATTAAGCAACGTTGACGCTGACGATGACGATGATGATGTGGTAGGTGAGGATGCCTCTAAAGAGCCTCCTGCTGCCAAAGTTTCACTGTTTGCCAGCTCATTGCCAATAATGGCTGCTTCATGGTAAAATATTCGATAGCCATCTACAACATTGGGATTCTTGGTTGGAGGATCCCATCTAAAGTAAGAAAAAAGAGAGAAAAGAAAAGATTTTTCGTTTTTATGTAAATTAAACGATTTTAAAGCAAAAACATAAGAAAACCAAATTTTGTTGTTTTTTTTTTGTTGTTTTTTTGTTTTCTTCGCTTTAGTTTTGTAAGGATTTCTTTTCTATTTTCTTTCGTTTAACAATGTGCTTTTGCTTGAGTGCTTGCGGTTTTATATCCTCTTACTCTAAGTAAGTGTGTCTGTGTTTGTGTGAAACTTTTTCTCAAGGGTAATGTGTTACTGTTATCGTTATTATTGTAGCCAGCAGCTCCACTAATGTGTGTAAGTGTTAACAGCTTCTTTACAAACACTATTATACACACACGCTCACATGGATAAACTATCTACACATGCATGTAAAAAGTTTTCTCCCTTTCGTAGTAAAACCAAGGATACGCTGTTAAGTGGTGTTGGTTTTTAGAAACCAAAAATTCTATAAACGTTACACAAAACTCTACTTACACATGGGTAACTTTAAAGGAGATATGGTCTCTGAACATTTAAGCCAACAAATATAAATTAAGGACTCACTCTCTCTCTCTCTCTCTCTCTCTCTACTACTAGTACTACTACCACTACTAGTAAGTGCGTGCTCAACATTATTCAACTCAACTTCGTAGACAATAAATGCAAGTGTTAGTGTAAGTGTTTTTCAACTTCCGCCGCTTATACTTGAAAAGAGCATTTGTGCTTATGCATATAATCCTGGCATATTTAATTATTATTTCATACATGCATTCAAGAAAAAAACCACTCAAGTAGAACCGTTCAAGTAAAAATAGGGAGAGAAAAAATATTCCAATTTAAGATTGCGTTTTGTAACCTCCTATTCACAATTTCCGTCTTATCTTATCATTTCCGGCCCAAGACAAAAGGACTATTTTAGTTTTTGCCTTTTATTGTTTTATTGTTTTTAAAAAAAAGGAAATGAAACAAAAATTTTTATATTTTTGTGAAATAAAATTAAGCCAAATATTAAACGGAAGATATAAGGGCGGAAACATCTAAAAGAAAGATATGAAAAGCACTTTCAAGGCATATTTTTTAAATATTAAATAGGAAGCATTATGCACCAAACCAACCAAGCCTTTTAAAGGAAAAAACAAAATAAAAATGAAAGTACAATCCTTCCATTTAATAATGAAAAATAATTTCATTCAAATGGCTGCCTCGGCTGGCCATGCAGCAGCCTACACGATCGGTCCAATTTTTAAGCACATTATCGATTGTGTGCAGCTGTATTTCACCAATGGCTTCACGAATATTGTCCTTTAAAGCGTCAATTGTCTCTGGCTTGTTGGCGTAAAACTTATCTTTGACGGCACCCCACAAATAATAGTCCAACGGTGTCAAATCGCAGCTCCGAGGTGGCCAAACGACAACAGCTCTGCGGCTGATAATGCGATCATTAAAAACAGGGCGCAAACATCAAGTGTAATTTCGGCTGTGTGGCACGTAGCGCCGTCCTGTTGCAACAAAATGTTGTTAATATCCTCCTCTTCAATTTTTGTGAACAAAAATTCGTTCAGCATGACCCGATAACAATCGCCATTGACTGTAACGAACACTCCTTGTTTATTTTCGAAGAAAAATTGCCCAATTATTCCTCTAGACCAAAATCCGCTCCAAACAGTGACTCGTCTTGGGTGTATCGGCTTTTCAATGTATGCGTGCAGGTTTTCTATGCCCCAAATGCGACAATTTTACTTGTTTACATACCCGCCAAGATCAAAATGAGCTTTATCTGAAATCGGCATCTTCTGTAAGTCGAGCGCAGGCCCATTTAGCGAAAAAGCGTATACACAACCATATTCGTTGAGCGGAAGAATAAAACTAATCTTCTGTCAAATCAGACATGAGCTAAGTGTTACCATTCACGAAATGAGCACTAGTTGAAAAAAAACGTTAGATGGCGGACCCGTTATATAAATAAATTGGTCCCATGCAAGACTTATTCTATTAATTGTTGTATCGAGGTTAACTATGCTCCAATCCACCAATTTTTCTGAGCTTTTGTATTGCACTGGTGACAAGTGGTTTTCGATATGACAAAGAAAGCCATTTTATGAGATTATGCACAGTAGGACCCCACATTAGACTGGTCAGTATATGGCAAAAAAAAAAAATTATTTTTTTCAATTTTTCAGTGGAGAATCTCTTAAACTGTTCTTTTTAGTAACATTGTTCCTTTTGAAAATAAAATCGTTTGCTTGTTATTGTGCAACCATTATTTACAGAACAGCTCTTGAGAGTTCCACACATTTCTTCAGGAAAAGAAATTTCTGGATCGGTTTTTGATACTTTTGAGAACTAGGGTTTGCTGCAAAAAGTTCAAGCTTTCGTGTTTGAAACTACATTTTCCAACCCCAGCAGATTAAATAGAACTTGCACACTTCTAGGGACCAGAACCAGTTTCCCCACATGTTACCCAATTAAACAGACTAAATGATACATAAAATGTAAATAAAACCAAGCTTTAATCAAAACCCACAAATCAACTGGTAAGAAAGCGCCTTCACACAAGTAATTTTTCGGAAAGCCTTTCTGTCTACTTTCTGATAGTCAATGACTTACTACCACACTCTCTGTAAATAATTTCTAATAAGAATACCATTTCCAATACTTACCTTATCACCACTTCACTATCCGATATCACACTGACCGCTATATTCTCTGGTGGTCCAGGCAGACGATCACGATTTGACTCAAAGCAACCCACAATGGTTCTGGCATACTGTAGACTACAAATCTCTTTCGATCGCACAGCTTCGCCACGACACCAGTTCAGACATTTACGTGGTACATGGGAATCGGCACAACATGTGCGATGATCCGAGCCATCAGCAGCACATTTCATAAGTTTATCAAATTCCGTTATGCATTCAGGTCTATCGGCAATAGCATCGATATCAACATAATAACTGCAGGCGCTGCGGCAGGCCATAGTGACATTCATTTCGGCACAACACTCCGAAACATTATGATTGAGGGCGGGTGTATTGCGTATGCGCACCGATACTGGTATAGTAGCTGAGCCAAAGGGATTTTCGGCATGACAGAAATAATCGCCTACATCCGTAGCTTGCAGTTTATTAATACGCAAAGCCATGGTATAGAGTGTGGGACGCGATTCATTAGTACGTGTAGCAATATCGTAATTGCCACCCTGTATGACCGGCACGCGACCGTCATGATCACGCCAGAATATGGTTTTGGGAGCAGGTTTTGAATCCACCATACATCTCAATTCTACCTCATCACCTACCGAGGCTACGGTAATACCAGCAGCTTGTATTTTGGGAGGATCTAAAATATACAAAATAAAAACAGTTATATAAATATAACAGTTATATAAATAGTTTTTTTTTGTTATACTTACAGCATATGTTTACTCTTCTGGTAGCCTGCATGGGCACACCATAACCATTATCGGCATAACAGGAGACATGCTCCATATCAGCTGTTACATTGTGTATCACGGTAACCATATGTCGTGAAGTATCCTGGCGCACTAAATGACCGCCCACGTATAAAGATATGGTAGGCGCTGGATTACCCAAAGCCAAGCAGAGTATGGTCATGGAACCTCCTTCGGGTATATTATCGGCGGGATGTACCGTAGGTGGCTAACAATTTCAAAAAAAAGTTTAAATAATTTCCTACTACAGGCCTTCTTAGAAACTTACATCTACGAAAGCTGGTAAGGCTGGATCCGTCCAGGCAACTAAAGTTTCGGAGGGCAAAGAGGTGGCTTTTTCACCTACTGCTTCTACATACAGTATATGCTGTGAACTGGGCTTTAAGTTGTTCATACGCAACCAGGCTACTTTGGTATCGATTTTATTAAATTTATCCGATTTCATGGGCTTATGGTAGACTCTGGAAAATATACAAGAAGAAGAAGTTTCTTTTGCTAAGTAATTGGTTCCAAATTAATTTTCAAAGCGTGCGGAGGAGTTTGAAAGAAACATGAATCTACAGAATCATCAAACCATGACAAACTGAAGTACTTTAGCAAGGAAAAAAGCAGAGTTGCCATAGCTATGAGCTCGAGATTTTTGTGAAATTACGGTTTTTCTATTCTAACAGGTTACTAGCCAGAAGAGCGTAATCTGTATCGTAATCCAAGCCTTTAGCTAGCGGGAAAACATCTCAACAAATTCTACATTGGGGGTTGGGGAATAAATTCGCAAGTTCTTATATTTCCTTTCGGTCGCCGAACTACACTCTTAAACGATTCTCAGTCATTTTTATTCAATGGCATTTACGAAAACTATGAAGTTTTGATGTCTGGCGAACTTAACGAAAACAAGACAGAAAATCGTCTTTCTCTCGATTTTGCTGCAGAAGCATCAAGTGAGACGAGAAGTGGTGTCTATACATAAATATAAGACAAAGAAAGCAATGGAATGTTGCAGGATACAACAGCAGGAGTTTCAAGTCCAATTTTCATCCAAAAAAAAAACCATTATCTGCGTATAGTAGTAGCATTGCGAGCGCATGGTTCACTAAGAATTGTTCAGAAGTAATGCCATGACAAAGCCAAATGACAAAATATTGCAGAAGCCGTCAAAACTAACTCCAAGAGCTCCATCTCGAATTATGCGTGTTAGCGATATCATCGAAAAAGAAGATGATGAAGATGATCTTAAGAACTGGCTTAACAGATTCTTCGTTACTAGACCGGTGGGTTTTTTGCGGAGCGACATCGACAAAAATTTAAATAAAACGACATAAACGAACTTATTCCCAAATCAAATACAAATACAGGCGCAGAGCTGTAACAAGGAAGTTCAATCAATAAATCAAGGAAAGAAGAAATATCTTTTTAAAGCCCTGTGTTTTCTCGAGGAATAAGTAGAGGAGAAAACAAATGCAATCTAGTAAATATTTGGTGAGAAAATAAATACCTTCGCAAAGTCTATACTGACATTACTAGAAAACAGTGTTGGCTATGGAATTTTTTCCGCGAGGCTTAACTTCAGTGTGTCTCTCCGACTCCCAGATCATTGTAGCGTGTTACGGGCAAACATTTTTTCCCCCGTAACTTCTTCAGGGAGCATATTGCCTTCCAAAAAGCATCTATTATTTTGGTTGTGTCTCAGTAATCAAATTGATTGTCAAGCTAAATAGATGCATAATCTACTGTAACTCGCCTCCATATGACTGTGTGTAGTGGTGAAGATCCTTGCTAAAAGGTAGGGATCCCTACTTAGCATTGTAATTTTTTCTCCCAATCATACGTCTGACGTTTATTATCATCGCCAGAGGTAATTTGGAAGTTTAAAGGGCTTTTTTGATGTATTTGTTTGGCGGGAGCTTTGAAGTCCCTTTATTAAACACTCGAAACCGCAATTTAATTTTTTTCGTCCTGTCCCTTGATGGAATTCGAATTGTATGCCTGTGCTCTAACAACTACACCACGCCACCCCCAGGACGTAGTAATGGCTACAAATTACGATGTCTAAAGGGCGGAGAAGCTTCAGAAGAGCTTGGCTGTCAGAGAAGATAGGTAGTCAAGTCAGACTGTCAGTCAGATGCCTTTCAAATGCAAATATTAAATCGAAACTAGTTAAAGAGTGTTGCGACTCTCTGGATTTCCTTTCATGGCAGTTTTGTGTACGAATCTAATGGGTTTCTGGTCACAGAACTTGCTAAAGCAGGTACATTTCTAACTGCTGCCTATCTATTTGTGCATACTATTAGACGGAAGTACTTATTATCGCTAACAGATCCTGAGCTGAGAGGGAATCTAGAATCGCTGCTAGACTCACTGGCTTAAATTGCATAGTAAGCACACCAAACAACTATTGAACTATTGCTCGTGGAGACGTCTCTAATGCTATGTCTATTCTCGCATGTTATTGCGTAATGGGTAGGCTTCGCTTACCAGCAATTGAATTCTATTGAGTCTTTAGATTGATCGATTTATATGCCAATGTTCGTCTCTGTCTCAATGTAGACTTCTTAGATTTGGCTCGCTTGGCCTTTCTCGACAGCCTAACGCAGCTATCATTCCATCACATCATTACGACTGTCAGATTCATTAAGCTTTCGGGATGGTTTCCACGATAAGTCAGGGGAGTAGTGTTTTTCAGCTAAGCCACTGGCTGATTGTCGCTAGCGGTTAAATCGGGTTTATTGGTCAGATCTAAGGCTTTGTCTCATATGGCATTACAATGGACTGATTGACTTGACTCCATTCTATTTTATTTTATTCTATTCCATGTCCATGTATGTATGTAAGGCCAAGGCAAGTGCGGATGGGGGGTTCTACCTCGTAGACAGTGACACGAAATTGTCCTTTAGACTTTTGGACGAGAGGTCTTTGCTGTCATCCGTAGGTCACCCGAACTAAGGGCCTGTTCGTAAATGCATCACTGCACTGCATCATAATATTTAGCGCTTTCAAAAACCTAAATTCACTATTTTACATCAATATTCGTTTGTGCAAATAAAAGGTAATGTTGCCGAAAATTCCTATGCATAAAGAGTGCATCACTTTATTTTCTGCAATAAAAGTTTGCCGTCATGATGCAGCGCAGTGTTTTAGTCGCTGTTGGGGGTAGTAAGGTCATCTATGCTGACAGTGATGCTGCTATTAAGGTGTCACTATGCAAAAGGACTTTTACGTCACTCTTGGATTGTGTAGCGTCAGGATGTGCTGGGTTCCTGGACATAGTGACGTACTGGGATATGAGACTGCCGATGAGTTGTAGCCAGAGCTGGCGCGGCCATGTGTATTGAAGTGGCGGACGTGTTTCATGTGAGCTAGTAAGAGTTATGGAGGGGCAAAAAAGACTGTAGGGCTTCCAGCGTGCTTTGGCCTAAACTCGCCGGTTTCTTTACGGACTGTGTCTTTAATCTCAGAAGGGAGTCCTTTTGGACTCTGATAGGTTTTTCAACAGGGCTCTGCGCTATAATGGCAAAGACTAGGCTATGGGAAGCAAGGAACTCTAATTTTTCATGAGTATGTGACAATGTGGGGTTACCAGATACCGTGGAATCTCTGTCAGTGCCCAGCTTTCTAGAGGCATAGACTCAGGTTGCTAGGACAGGCTGCTTTTAGTGGTTTGGTTAAGGTTGCGTCAGCCAGGATCTGTGGCTTGGAGTGTTTTTACTGGGTAACGCCTGGATTTTAAGGAAATCCATGTTTCTTCATCTTTCTATTTCTTTCTTTTCCTTTTCATCGTTATCTCTTCTCCGCTTTTTCTCTTTTCTTGCTATTTTCTAAAGACTTTCCACAATGGACGATTCTGGTCTTTGGGTGAAGTGCTGTTACAGTACCTCTCAAACCTTACGATAGGTCAGGTCTATGTCTTATTATACTTGTCTATGTGGTATAACCGTCTTGCTGCTAACTTTTCTATTTCCATTTGGTATCGGCCTCAGAAGAATATCTTTTTTTGTCTGTCCAGATTTCTTCATGTCATCAATCGATTAGACAAAAGGCCGTTTAAAATATTTTAAGATAAAATTCTTTTTTTTAAAATCAATTTTCTTTAAAACTTCAATCACTAAACCCACTACCACTACTTCACTATCTCGATGTGTTCAATTAAAATTTCTTTGTTCCTCTGCAATCTTTCTTTTATTTTTCATTTGTGCCACACACACTTTGACTTCGACCACTTGAACTCGAATAATTAACAGTTTGACTTCCATTTAAACTTAGGTTTTCAGAGAGCAAAAGAGAGCAAAAAATAAAAAAATGCAAAATATGTTTATCAAATTACAATTTCAGTATCGTTTTCAACCAACCAACCAAGCAATCAGCCCAGCAGACAGACAGCACTGCTCATAATAGCAACAAACGTCTGATGAAAAAATCCATGACAACAAATATCAGTTCCTTCTTCTCCTATCAAGAATTTCACAAAACAATAAACGGTCGGTGGGTCGGTCGGTCGGCCAGTGAATGATATATTGATGTTGCTGCTATTGCTGTTGCTCTGATGATGATGATGATGATGATGATGATGACGATGATGGTTAGGTTGGTAAAACACAGACTTAAGTGACATTTAAGCAGGAAAGAGAATATTATCCCTTTATATCCCACACACACAAACTCATTAAAGAGTAACGTTCTATCAATTTTTCATAATTAAATGCAAAGAAGAGAAGAAGAATGAAAAATGAAATGTGTGACGAACATAGAAAAACGATTTCATGGGAAAATAGCAAATAGAATTACTAACACCCGGGATAATAATCTAAAATATATTATTGTCACTAGAAGTGTTTGTTGTTGTTGTGTTGTAATATCAAGCTAAACATCAGAGAGCTTAGTAGTCAATGCTTACCTGTAAGATATCTTCTCATGGGGATGTGAATATTCTGGCGGTTGCCATGTCAATTGCATCCAAGTGGCACTGTGAGCAATTATAGCCAATGAATGTGGTGGTGAAGGAGCACCATAAATATGTTGTGATTCCTGCTGCTGGTCAACTGGAAGAGAGAAATGAAAACAAACGAAATATTATTCGAAATATTCGCAAAATATAAGGAAAAAATACAACAATAAAAACAACAACAACTACATTTAAGGGAATTTCAAACTTGAGTTCAGTTCATTTCAGTTTTTAAATCGGTGAAGTTTGCTAATACTTGATCTTGATCAAAAATTTTTCGGTCACATCGTTCCAATTTGAGCTTTTTTTTCTGTTGTTGATATTCCCACTAAATCTTAGCGTTATAGCTCGACATTAAATTTTTTATATTCGGCTTTCGCTATGTCCTTCAGTGCCTTTCTCGATTCTTCCATTACATATTACCTGTCGGCTGCTAAAACGCGTTCCCCGTAATGGTTTTTTAACTTAATTGAACAGATAGAAGTCACAAGGAGCCAAATAAGATGAATTCGGTGGCTCTTGGGTAGTATTTGTTGCATTTTTCTTAAAACAAAATTCGAATAATGATGGCACTATGCGGCAGTGCGTTATCATGGTGCAAAACCACGAGTTGTCTGCCTAAAATTCTGATTTTTTTCGACGAATTGTTTCACGCAAACGTCTCATAACGCCCATATAGCACACTTTGCTTACTGTCTGGTCTTCTGGCAAAAATTCACGATGCACTACATCGTTGTAACCCATGAAAGCGACGTGGTTTTTTTGATCGCGGCTCATTTGGTGAACGCCATTCACTTGCCTGTTATTTGGATTGCGTGTCGTAGACATAAACCTAAGTTTCGTCTCCTGTTATGATTCTTTTGATGAATGTGGGGTCGAATTCAGCCTCGCGAATCATGTCGTTTGCGGCCTTAACACGGTTTCTTTTTTAGTGTAAGAAATCGTCAACACACATATGGATAGACGTACTCTTGGCTATGTAGCTCTTGTAAATGTCAAACAAAAAAAAGCAAAAAAAAACAGAAACAAAAAAAACTCAGTTCGGAATGATAGGACCGCCACACAGGCGTTATTCCGAATACTTCTTGATCAAGGTAGTATACAGTAACTTTCGGTATATAAATACCCGGATTTTAATCAGCAGAAAATGCCACCTACTGGTAAAAAATCACAATGCTAAGTAAGGATCACTACCACCACTTAGCGACCGGCGACCAGTCCGGGGCCGTTGTGGCACGTGTTTGTATTTACACTCACGTGTCACTAAGCCTGACCAGAGGTATTCCGGTGACACGGGAATCGAGAGCCCCAGGGATTCCGATCTCTGCCCAATTGTTGGGTAGGCCCCCTTGTGGGAGCTTCGTGGTGTCTGTGATTTATACCTAAAGCGCAGGCAAAGTGCGAGCTCGGTGTGGTGTTGCATCTTACGGCAGGAGTTTAGATAGAGTCCGACTCCTCACCAAGGTGTAAAGGTTATGAGTGTCCTAACAACACGCCTTCGAATTGGTACTCACTTGTGATATTCACTTGTGGGTGTCATGGGTGAGGGCGTTGGTGAACGCATTGTATTCACTCGTGCCATTAGGGCACTGTGGGGTATGCCACACGGTGAACACTTACGTACACTCAGATGTCACCACTTAGCAAGGATCTTCACCACTAAACGCAATCATTTGGAGGGCGGCCCACAGCAGATTAATCACTTAGCATGAACTTAGAACTTAGCGTGGAAACCAACTTGATTACACCAAAACATAGAAATGGATTCTTTGTGGATGGCCAATATATTCCTTAGCGGAGTGACGAAGAAAAGAAAGTGTGTAGCGAAATCACCAAAGTACTTTTTGCTATTAACACTCTTAGGCTTCTACGAAGCAGTTTTAATTTGTTTCAGTTTCTTTGTAATCAGTTTTTATTTCTATAGTTCAACAGGTAATTGGTCTACTGCAGCAGGTCGTAAAATTTACTGACGGTGCTCCGTCAGCAGGTACAGTCTTGTCTAACCCTCTCATTTTGTTAGTATTGATGTAATCGTTTTTTAGGGAGGGAGGGTGATTAGTGTCTTCAAATGTTTTAGTGCATTGTGTAATGGGTAAGCACTCGCAGGGACTGCAACTACCTGCAAAGTATCGGGTCATTTTTTGGCAACACTCTTTTTGTCAACACTGTCTTTGACAGCTCAGCTGTTTTCGTGTGACATGTTACAGTCAAACATGTTCAGTGTTGTCCATAATTTTACCAAGAATTTACGTACAAACGAGCAACGCTTGCAGGTTAGTGAATTTTTTCAGCGACTAAGCGCATTTCTGGTTGAATAGATACGTGAGCAAACAAAATTTTCATATTTGGTGAGAAGAGCAGCCAGGCGCATTGCAATAACTGGCAATGTATTCTGAAAAATTCTCTGTTTGGTGAGGATTATGGGCCGGCAGCATAATTTTTCGAAGACTACGAAGTCAGAAACGTTATTTTGAATGATTACAAACGTTCTTGTTGCCCAAAATGGAAGAGTGGGATTTGGCTGACCAGTGGTTTTAACAAGACGGTGCCACATGCCACACAGCAAACGATAAGGGACAAGTCCACACCGGTTGATGCACTGGAAGCCAATATTGAAGAATTTATTCGTAAGATATCGACTGATATGTTGGAGAAAGTATGCCAAATTTGGACCCAGCATATGAACGATTTAAGGCGTACCGAACCTACGCATTTACCCGACTCCAATAGATTTCATACATTTCTCAAAATGTTGTGTTTTTTTAATGAAATCGTAAAACTCTTAAAAAAATCACCCGATGTTGTGCATCGACTGAGTAAGATATTTGACAGTATGCGATAAAGACTTCTCGCAGTTGGCTCTCTTTTCTCGGTAGTTTAGCGGAGCTGTGGACCCTTGATGTCAGTTTAATAGCCAGATTTATGGGAATCGTTTTAGAGGCATCAAACGACGTGTTATCGCAACGTGCCGCTAAGTGTGTCCAAATGTTCCCTTATTTAACGAGGCTGCCACACCCTCTAGTCTATTAAAATGGAAGACCTCAGAAGAGCTAATGCCATAAAAAGTGTACTTCGATTTCAATTACATTTTCCTTTTCTTCTAAGGGATTTGAACCTGATATGCCTGATTTTGTTGGCAAGCATAGGCCATCATAAGAAATGTCTCATCAGCGAAATTTATTCCGCACCATATTTATCAAAATTACCTTTAGATAAGCATCGTTTGCAGGAACTCAATTAAGGGAATCAACTGCGATCTTTAAAGCTCAATAGAGCCAATGTTATACAACGTGTAACATATATTCTATATTACTGAGGTTTAGTGTCCTCTGGAAGTGTTAAGGCGTGATCTTGTTTGATTTTATTGCTATTTCCGATAAATATTTCGGACAAAATTACACCACAATCATAACTCTATCGTATCCTATCCTAACTAAAGAGAATCATACAAAAAATAAAAAGAAGCAACGTTCGTCGAGATAAAGATTAGATTGCTAGAACAGTAAAAAAATGTCCTCACAACTGCTGAGGATTAAGTCGAAAAGAATTTAAAAACAAAAGTTGTTTAGGATTACGCTTAGGAGGGAGTGAGAGCCTTTTTAAGTCAAAGCCCCCTTGAGCGCTTTTAGCGTCCCAGTAAACCTGGAATCATTGTTCCTGATAAACAGATCTCTGAGCTGTCCTGAAAACCAGCCCGAAATCATGGATCCGACAAAAGTGCCTGTATCATGCAACGATTCTTCAGTCAAACTATCCAGCAAGGCCGATCTAAATGAAAGGAATTTACATTGAGCCAGAGACGGACATTGACATATGAAATGGAATACACATTATTGGTTTACTCAATGACCTGTGAGACATAGCAACAAAGACGTCCCTAACTAAGATCAGGAAGAAGTTGTATAACTATTTTGAAGTCAATAGTAGAGATGAAGAGTATTCTTTGAAAATTAATTTTTCTCCTTCACTCCTCTAGGGAACATATTGGCTTTCCACAAAGCATCTATTGCTTTGTTTCAGCTTCTTTAATCAATATGATCTTCTAAAGCTAAGTAGATGATTAATCCGCTGTAGCTCCCTCCATATGATTTTTTGCATAGTGGTGAAGATCCTTGCTAATTGGTGGTGATCTTTGCTTTAGCATTGTAATTATCTTCCAGTAGGTGGCGTGTTTTTTCTAATCATTCGTCTTATGATTGTCATCATTGCCAGAGGTATACTGAAGCCTTTCTATTATTAGACATTCGAAAACACAATTAAATTTGTTCCTCGTCATGTCCTCTGCTAGGGCTCGAACCTAGGTCGTTTGTGTTATTAGGTGTGCGCTCTAACCACTACACCACGTCACCCGTATTGTTTGAAGATACCTCGTTAAAAAAAATTGGTTTTTAAAAATCAATTTGTCCACTTTTTTCGAACTTTTGTTCAAAAATAATTTTCAGTTTTTTTGAAGCTTTTAGCTCTTTTTAAACCATATTTCTAAAGCCCCTTGTCTGTTATGATTCACTTTGAAATCCCTTTCCGCAAATCACTGTTTATTTTAAATATTTTATCAATACCTTTGATAGATTTAAAGCAATAAAAATTTATATTTTTTTTTAAACTATTTTAAGGGTCAAAAAATAACAAAAAAAATATGGTCATATTGGTCAGTAGTATGTTATTGCGCAAATTAGTGAGCCGTCAACCATAAAATGTTTTTAATGTTCGCAAACGATGTAAAAAGGCGTATAACGATTTGTGTGTCCTGTCCACCAACGATACTTTGTATCACAAGAGACAGACAGAGATGCCTGCCAATGATGACTATGATGATGATGTCGATATTGATGCTGATGCTGATACTGATGACTTTTTAAACATTTCAAATAAACATGGAAAACATAAAAATAAAAAAAAAAAATAAAAAAAAACAAAAATTATACAGAAATAAACATGCATTTTAAGCAGATACACATTAAATGCCATCAAACAGTGGAACCTCACTAGTTTTAATTGCTCATAAAAGGCACATATTTTTAATTAATAAAAATTATAGTAAGAGAGAGAAACACTTGATCTTTTATATACACATTTAGTTCATACTATAAGGGATTTATGAAAATTTCACTTCCTTAGGGTTTTACTGTTGCATATAAGCCATTACCCGTATAAGTAGAAAAATATTTATTGCAATTTTATGTGCGTTTTTTTTGTGTCGGTATTGAATTGTAATTAACAACAATTTATCAAATGTTTTAGTCATTCCCATGTTAATATGGAATTTAATTGTTGTTGTTGTTGTTTTTACTGTTATTTCTGTCATTCCATTATACTTGTACTTGTATTTTTGTTTATAATTTTCAAATAAAAATTTACTATTTTTTCTCTTTTTCTTACCTTTTATAGCATCCACACCACCATCATTGCCATTGCTGCCGCTGCTGTTTTTAATTTCTGTCGTATTGATTAACAACATGGACGATGGCAATGATGTGCCAAATTTACCGCGTGTCAATACAATGATGCGATACAAGGCATGTGGCTCCAAATTTGTTAAATCAATCGATGTTTCATTTGTTGTCAATTCCTACAAAAAGAGAAAAAATTGTAAAAAAAAATTGTTTTTAAATAATAAAGAGAAAATAAAATTGAATAAAAATTTAATGAAAAACATGTTACGGCAAAGAAGACGAAATTCTTAAAATATATCGCGATTTATAAGGACATTAAATAACTAAAGGGTGGCCCAACCAAAACGCCTGAGGTTAATTACAAATAAAACAAAAAGTTTTCACAGAATTATCTTAATATTTTTTGTTATGAGAGACAGATCTATGACAGCTATGTGTGAAACAAAATATCGGGCAAATACTCGCCACGGCTTCAGTGTCTATATTTTCAATGACTCTGAGACATAATTGAGGTTAAATGTCGTTAATGTGCCGAGTTATCTCATTCTTTAGCTTTTGAATTATTCTTGGCTTATTGAAAGAAGCCCAAGGGTTTCAAATCATATGATCGTGGCGGCCAATTAATATCGCCACTACATCAGATAACGCGGCCATTGAATTTCTCGCGCAAAAGAGCCATTGTTTCATTGGCTGTGTGACAAGTGGCACCTTCTTGTTCGAGCCACATAGCATCCAGGTCTATATCCTCAATTTCTGGCCACAAAAAGTCCGTTATCATCTCGCTAATGCGAACACCATTCATGGCCCGGTGCTCTATAAACCTTACCAAACAGTCACTTTTTGTGAATGCATCGACTTTTGAGCAACCACTTTTGGATTATCATTTGCCCAAATGCAGTAATTCTGCTTGTTAACGAATTCGCTGAAGTGTGAGACGTCTATAGACGTCTATTGTGCGTGTTTTCTGAAAAGCAAGACGGCTTTAGACGTTTATTAATTATTCTTGCAACATGGCGTCTATGGCATGATGTCTATAGCAGTCTAAGCGAAAATTTCAGTAGAATCGTGCGCATATTGCAGAAAACCGGGTCTGTAGGATATGTGGAAACGCCTGTGCATGCTCGATCAGTTCGTTCTGCGGCAAACATTGCTGTTGTTAGTGATAGTGTGACAGTCGTCGTGCCTAACAATTGAACATCTCACGAACAGCACTGATGCGAATTTTGAATAAAGATTTGAATTTACACGCTTGCAAGGTTCAATTGACTCAAGAGCTGAAGCCTATTGACCATTTCAAGCATCGTAAATACGCCGAATAGTTAGCTGACCAGAGAGAAGTGAATGAAGGTTTTACAAAGAAAATCATCTTCAGCAACGAAGGCTCACTTTCACTTCAGTGGCTTCGTTAACAAGCGGAATTGCCATATTTGGGCAAATGAGAGTCCACGAATGATTGTTAAAAAACCGATGTATTTACAAAAAGTGACTGTTTGATGCGGCTTATGCGCTGGCAGTGTCATTGGGCCGTACTTTTTCGAAAATAAGATCGGACAAGCTGTCACCGTGAATGTTGTTCGCTATCGCGAGATGATAACAGACTTCTTGTGGCCAGAAATTGAGGATATGAACCTGGACGCTATGTGAATCCAACAAGGTGGTGCCACTTGCCACACAGCCAATGAAACAATAGTTCTTTTGCGCGAGCAATTCAATGGCCGTGTTATTTTATATCGTGGCGATGTTAATCTGCCGCCAGGATCATATCATTTCACACCGTTGGACTTCTTTCGATAAGCCAAGAACAATTCGAGAGCTTAAGGATGCGATAATTCAGCACATTAACGACATTCAACCTCAATTATGTCTCAGAGTCATTGAAAATATGAACCGCCAGATAGAGGTATGTAGCCGTGGAGAGTTTTTGGCCAATATTTTCTTTCAGGCATAATTTTTATAGAGCCTTCTATCAAAATAAAAATTATTAAGATAATTCTCTGAAAACTTTTTGTTTTATTTACGTTTAACATCGTGCGTTTTGATTGGACCACCCTTTAGGTAACATTGGCTACACCTGACTATATCTGGAATAAATTTTTTTAGGGGATTTTATATCAAAATCTCTGTTAGGAAGATTTCCGCCTATTCGTTGGTGGCTAAACTTGGGAATGAGGTGAGCAGTGAAAACCTTAAAGTATCTTCCGCCTCCCGCTCTTCTATATTGTTTTGTAGTGCGAAGTAATAGCTATCACGCTGCGAAACTAATTTGTTCTTTACGTATTGAATGCCAGCAGAAACTCTAGGGGTTGTATTGTTCCTCAAAGAATTCCACATTTGAATAGTATATGTTTCACTTTGTTTGCTCGAGTTAAATGGAATTATGAAACACTATCATGGCTTAATTTGTACTTTGTTTTTTAAAGGGTCCGCCATCTAACGTTTTTTTTCAACTAGTGCTTATTTCGTGAATGGTAACACTTAGCTCATGTCTGATTTGACAGATAATTAGTTTTATCCTTCCGCTGAACGAATATGGTTGTGCATACGCTTGAGCAACGCTGGGAAATATGGTAATGAAAATCATGGTAATGTTGCAGAATGTGTGCGAAAATTGCGTACGGATTTTGGAAGAAGAGAAGCACCGTCAGCTCCGTATGTTCGTTATCTTGTGAGAAAAGTGAAAGAAACTGGCATCCTCATCGACCGAGAATATTGCAAGTGTGGCAGAAAGTCTGCGTGAAGCGTCATCAGCATTAATTCACTGTCGTTCTCAACAGCTGAACTTTTCGGAGACATCATTGAAACAAATTTTGCATAAAGACCTAGCTGTGATGCCATACAAAGTCCAATTGGTTCAGGAGTTGAAGCCAACTGACCATCCAATGCGTTTTCGCTTCGCTAAGTGTAAACTAGCAAAATTGTCGCTAAATGTAAGCGAGCAAAATTGTCGCATTTGGGGCACAAAAAACCCGCACGCGTGCGAATTTTGGTTCAGAGGCATAATTGGACTATTTTTCTTTGAAAATGAGCAAGGAGTGGCCGCTACAGTCAATGGCGATCGTTACCGGGCCATGTTGAACGAATTTTTGTTCACAAATATTGAAGAGGAGGATATTAGCAACATTTGGTTTCAACGGGACGGCACTACGTGCCACACAGCCGAAGCTACACTCGATGTTTTGCGCCCTGTTTTTGAAGATCGCATTATCAGCCGCACATCTGATGTCGTTTGGCCACCTCGGAGCTGCGATTTGACACCGTTGGACTATTATTTGGGGGGTGCCGTCAAAGATAAGTGTTACGTCAACAAATCAGAGACAATTGACGCTTTAAAGGACTATATTCTTGAAGCCATTGGTCAAATACAGCGGCACACAATCGATAATGTGCTTAAAAATTGGACCGATCGTGTAGGCTGCTGCATGGTCAGCCGAAGCAGTCATTTGTATGAAATTATTTTCCATTATTTTTAAATTATATTGTTTGGTAGTGCGAAGCAATGGCTCTCACGCTGCGAAACTTATATGTTGTTTATGTATTGAATGCCAGCAGATCTGAAACCTTAAGGGTGGTATTATCCCTCAAAGAATTCTACATGTGAATAGTATATATTTCACTGTGTTTGCTCGAGTTAAGCGGAATTGTTAAACACTATCATGGTTTAATTTATAATTTTTTTATATTTTTTTTTTGCAAAATTACTTTCCGTATGATGTTATTAATCTGAGTTTATAACTGTAGATTAACCACAGATTAACTTCCATTAGTTACACATAAAAGCAAGTGATTAATTTTGAACTCCCAAAACTATTGCACTCTCCCTATGGAGGCTATTTGTTAAGATTTAAAATAAATGGCAAATGACCATTGTGCGCTCTCTGTCGCTCTCTGTCGCTCTCTGTATCCCTATAAATACTTGGTCAAATGTCATTTATAACCATTTATTTAAACAAACGGTTTTCTATATTTGTTGTAATTTTACTTTTCCCTTTCTTTGGTAGCCATTTATTGTTGTAATTTGTTGTAAGCAACGGCGTGGTGTGTATATTAAAGCAAATTGAATTTATTATAAATCATTGGGAGCACATACCAGTACCAGTATGAGTATTATAATACTCGCACATGTATCAATATAAGCTCTTTAGATACATATGGAGCGCATAACAAATATTTCTTTTGTTTTGTATAAATGGACTATTTAAGCAAGGCGGGTGAGTAAGGGGGAAAGAACCACCCTTATAATGCGTGTATAGAAAAAAAATACGATTTTTTAGGTTTTTTTTTTTTTGTTTTTTGAAACTACACAATTCACACAATATAAATCCAATAAAATCCAGTGATTTACAAACACTAACCAGCTATAAAGATTTAACTCTCTTTCACTCACTATGAAATAACAATATAACGAACGAGTGTTTGTATGTAAAGAAAAAAATATTTACAAAAAAAAAAAGTAATAAAAAGAACAAATAAATTTTTATAAAAAAAATATAGTGGATATTAAAAGAACATAAAAAATAAAATAATAAATGAAAATACAAACAATACGAAAGGAAGAGCAAAATAAATACAATATATCGAAGGACAAACAACACATTATGTATAAACAGAAAAAATCCTGTGAATGTTAAAATCGAAACAATACAACAAATTCTAGCATCCGAATTTATAGAAAAAAAAAATTGCGAAAAAGTTAAAAAAAAACTAAATCCGAGAAAAAATACCAATAAAATCACAAGCGCCTTTACTACTGCTGCAGTTACAGCGCGTATAAATCCACAACCATAGCCTTATATGACGTTAAGCTCGTTGTTGTTGACCAAATGCCATTGACTTACATACACTTTTTTGTTTTGTATTTTTGGTTACATGCTGCTATTTTAAGACTTTAAATACATTTTTGATATTTACACACGCTAACATTAGTAGTACGCAGCAGATGGGTACTAAGGTGACTAAGCAAATATTTTCTATTATCAATGACCACTTATGACTAGTCACTTCCCTAAACACAAACTGTCTACAAGAAGACAATTGCCATCCTTGTATATCGGGTACGCCATCTAACGTTTTTTTTTCAACTATTGCTTATATCGTGAATGGTAACACTTAGCTCATGTCTGATTTGACAGATAATTAGTTTTATCCTTCCGCTGAACGAATATGGTTGTGTATACGCTTGAACAACGCTGGGAAATATTGCGACATTACTTTGAAAATCATGGTAATGTTGCAGAATGTGTGCAATGTGTTCAGATGAAACTCATTGTGATCTTGACGGGTATGTAAACAAGCAAAATTGTAGCATTTGAGGCACAGAAAACCCGCACACATACATTGAAAAGCCGATACATCCAAGACGAGTCACTGTTTGGTGCGGATTTTGGTCCAGAGGCATAATTGGGCCATTTTTCTTCGTAAATGAGCAAGGAGTGCCGTTATTGATTTTTGTTCACAAAAATTGAAGAGGAGGATATTAGCACTACGTGACACACAGCCGAAGCTACATTCGATGTTTTGCGCCCTGTTTTTGAAGATCGCATTATCAGCCGCAGAGCTGTTGTCGTTTAGCCACCTCGGAGCTGCGATTTGACACCGTGGGACTATTATTTGTGGGGTGTCGTCAAAGAGAAGTGCTACGCCAACAAGCCAGAGACAATTGACGCTTTAAAGGACAATATTCGTGAAGCCATTGGTGAAATACAGCTGCACACAATCGATAATGTGCTTAAAAACTGGACCGATCGTGTAGGCTACTGCATGGCCAGCCGAGGTAGCCATTTGAATGAAATTATTTTCCGTTATTAACAGGAAGGATTGTACTTTCAAAAAAAAAAAAAAAAGGAATTTGAGAAAATATTCAGTAGTTTTTTGTTTTATAGCATTTTCAAGAAAAAAAAAAAAAGTTTATTCGGCGGACCCTTTATAAACAACCCATTCTGTATGTTCGCTGTAGAGATGGGTAGGAGGCTTGCTGCTGTTGCTCACAATGGACTCCTACCTTGTTTTTAATTTTTCTCCAAGTGGATACGTTACCTAACCCTTTAGATCATGTTTTGTACTCGTAGCTGATGGTTCCTTTTCCTTTTCCTACGGAAACATGGATGGGTCTAAAGTTTCTTAATTATATAAAATCAGCAGACAAAAGTACTTTAACCGCCCTCCTCCTCCAGGTTTCTACCAACTTCTAGGTCATTAAAATGTTAAAGCTTATAAACGTTCTGCGCCAAAAAGTTATAACCAATCAAATAAAGTGTATATTTATAAAGCTTCCACTAACCGCTGTACCAGAATTAATTGCTAAGGCGGTTAATTAAGGTCATCCACATCATTATAGTCACTCTGAATAGGTCCTTTCGATTCTTGGAAATGACAGACAGTTTCTACCAAGGACCTTTATATTATTCTTATCGCTTTTATAAGAAGAAGCGGATGATGATAGTGTCTAGCTTCTTAGGCTATGAAGCTGGTATTTCTCACATTGTTCATTAGGCTGATCGTCCTGGTTCAATGGTGAACAAGGTCGTTAAAGCTATAACTGTTTTGGAAACTTGTCGTTGATGCTGTCGTCTATATTGAAACTTCCTCCGGTCTGCATGCCTTGGTTAATGTTTGGGCTCAACATTTGTTCGAAAAGTGTCACCGTTGTTTTTACAAAAGGTGGTACAAATAAGTACGAAAAGCTTTCGATAAAGCCAGCAAATGTAAAGATGACTTGAGCGAGAAGAGCATTTTAAAAGACTTTCGCAAGATGCCTCGTTACTACAAGGTTATCCGCATTATTATTTACACCCAGATCCGCTTGATCAAGCAACGCCAAAATAAAAGCCATGTTATGGAAATCAAATTAAGCGGTGGTTGCATTGGAAACAACGTCAAATAGGTTAAGAAGCTTTTGGAAGAGCTCATCCCTGTAAACAACGTTTTGCTCAAGATAAGATGATCGTTTGCATTGGGGTTACCACGGTGAAGGATTTCAAAGCTACCACTTCCCGTTGGCACACCAAGAAATTGCCTTGCAAGGCACACAAAGGTTTGCGTAAGATTGTCTGTGTTGGTGTCTAGCATCCCTTCCGTGTATCTAATACCGTAGCTCGCGCCTGTTGAAGACGTTATCACCATCGTACCGAACTCATTCGAGGGTGGCGTGAATGTTTAATAAAGAGGCTTCAAATTCCCTCCAGACAACTTCATCTAAAAAGTATAGAAGCCCTCCGGACCTTTCCGCATACCTCGGGCGATGAAGACGTACAAGAGACGAATGATCAGAATAATACGCCACCTAATGGGAAAAAATTACAATGCTAAAGTAAAGAACACCACCAATTAGCAAGGATCTTCACCACTACTCATATGGAGGAAGCTACAGTGGATTAATCATCTATTCAGCTTGAAAGATTAAATTAACTAATGAAACTGAAACAAAGAAATGGATGCTTTGTGGAAAGCCAATATGCTCCCTAGAGGAGTGACGGAGAAAAAAAATCCGAACTCAACCAGAAGATCTATCGTATTGGTGCTGGTATCCACACTTTGAATGGCAAGGTTATATAGAAAAATGCTTCCGACCGACAAGCCTGTCATCGCCATAGGTGATTTGCCCCATTATGGTGAAGTAACATATTATGATGTAGTATTGCTTCCAAGAAATATATTCTTAAGACTTTGTTGAAACACAATTAGCGTGCTGTTTTGGCACAAATCAAACTCAATTTCATCGATATCTTCTCCAAGATGGATCACGGTCGTTTCCAAACCCCAGCCGACAAATTGGCCTTCATAAGTCCACTTAAGAAGGAAGTACTAAATGCTACCGCCAGCGCTAATTTCGCAGCCTTGGCTTAAGCTCTTTTCTAACTACAACTAAAATATTTGTCGTCCAGAACCTACACCGATCATTCTCAATATTCTCCAAAATACACTGATGGTATTTAAGATCACAATGCCTGGTTAATAGACCCATTAGTATCCTGAGCTCACTCTTAGCAAGCAGCAATAGTTTTCTGGATCTAGCGTCCTAATGAAAAGAAATTTTTCTAGCGAAGATCGGTCTTTAAAGATATCTGTCCACTAACAGACTACTAGGAACTATTAAAAGGACTATCCACAAGTAGACAAAATAGTTTATTACTTAAATTGGTTAAAAAAAATTATTGATAGTAAATGGTAATAGCGACTAAATGTATAACATGGCTATCATTCCCACAAACTTTGTTTTTTTTGTGTGTGTGCACTTCTCATAGAAGCGGCGTAAATTTCAATTGGTTTTTTATTACGCTGGTTTAGGATTTGAAATTTTTGTTTGTTTTTTTGTCAACAAAAATGCTTACGAACTTTTTTTAGATTTTTTTTAGTAAAACTTTTTGTCCAACAACATTTTTGCCATATTTGTTTAGTATTTTGCAAACGAAATTGTTTATTTCCATTTTAAAATAAAATATAAAGAAAAATAAAAACGGAGAGCAAAACAGAAACAAAAACTTCAAATCAAATAAACAAACAAGTAAATTGCTATTTGGCATATGCAGTAGAAAAATAAAAAACATTCCTGAAAAAAAAAATTGTTTTGATTACATATGGCACTACCGGTTGTCTACTATTACTTAGTATTTGTGTTTCATAGAAGTCCGTCAGGAATATAATTTTGTTGTTGTTGTTTAATTTTAATAATTTTAAATATGCCAACCTTGACATAATACAGCAGCACATTTCTTAGCAATAAAAAATTTCTTTTGCAACATTTTTACTGTTCGAAAGCAAAAGGTTTAAATTTTTTATTAATTAACTTTAGGTTTCATGAGCCATTTGATAAACTTCCAGTCTACTTGTAATGCATGAGGTAACAATTACATTTTTGTAACCACTGCTTCACGGAAAACCTAATTAATCAATGACTTTTTAATAAAAGATATTTTTGCGTTAAAATTATTTTTCATTCCCCCTAAACAATAGGTAACCGTTGCAGACAATAAGTAACTGTGTCAGTATTGAAATTTCTAATAATTTTAAGGACTAAATCCCTTCAACATAATGGATATGTTCTCAGCTTATAAATAAAAATCTCGCTGAGGCCTTAAATCTGTTGCTACGCAAGGAAAAAGCAGGGCTGCGTCGTCATCAGAGATTAGCAATGAATACTGAAAACATGAGTATACTCGAATCATGATTCATAGATTCTCGTACTTATACTCATTGCAATGACTACTTATTCTTATTTATTCTTATTCTACAGCTTAATATACTCATCATACTCATACTTATCAAAATTTATGACGCTATTAACTCATACTCATCTGTACTTATTGTGCGTAGACGATGCAGAATGAGTATGATTCGAATATGAACATTTGAGTACTCATTATAAGGTTGTGTGTTTGCATGTTTGCGTGTGTTCTTTTTCTTTTGAATGGCCAATACTTACTGAATACTCATGAGTACTAATGAATGATTCGAATCACTTATGAGCATTATGAATATTTTTAGAGAAATGAATAAATGCTACAACTACAAGCATCTTTGAACATGAGTACTCTTGTGACACCTTTTTTTTTCTTTCATTTTCAACTAGAAATGGCGAAGTGACGTAAAAGATCTATGCCAAACGCGGTTCAACCTTTTAATACACAGACTATAATGAGTGGTAATTACTTAGAAGAAAGCCTTCTCAATTCTCCTTCAAGTTAATATAAATGGGCAAATGGAACTTCCCGCTCGGTCCAGAAACACCATATACTATAGTCTCCAAAAGAATAGTCATAACCTACAGTAAGAAACCGCAATAGACCCATCATGAATAAATATATGAGAAGACTGCAACAAATACTACAAGAAGCCAAAGCGCAGCTCTTTAAATAGTGACAGGCTTTGGTATTTTAGGAAAATTTCACACCTTCTATGTATCCTTGCAGATTGCTGTTCGTAGGATAATTTATGGGTTTTTGACAAAATTAATACACATGTACACCTTGGTCATTAAACAAATTCTCATTTATGGCGCTCTTGTCTGTTAGAGGGCGGTTGTTATTGACTCACAACTGGTCATTCTGAATAAGATGCAGAGGCAATCTTTAATTCCGCTTCTCCGACCGGTGTGAATACTTGATAACTTTGTTTAATGTGTCTACGTAAGGTCTGTACTTAGACTTGGGAAGTCGGGTGAACTAAGACACGTTCACATCGGACACGGTACCATCCTATATAAAATGATCGAAACGATCTTAACGTGACTGTTTGTGCGGCCCTCATTTGAACTTCAGTAGAGCTTAGCTTAGTAGAATACCTTCTGGGGATGAATGGGCTGCTCGATCTGTCCTCCGAGATGAAGCAGTCGTGGTCTATACCTATGGCTCGAAAACGGAAACCGGTATAGAATCGGATTTCTGCCTTGATCATCTGAACCTCTGGATCTCTTCCAAACAACCCGATGATTGCACTGTTTTTTAGGCAGAGGCTTACGCTATAGGCGTATCCGGTAACTAAATATCGAATCTTTAAGGACTGTTAGGAACTATGTAGACCGTCTCGCCGCTATCAGTTCTCTCAACTTTTATGTGATTGAATCGAAATGTCTCCTTAGCTGAATTCGCTCACTGGCCCGGCTGGAACGAAATCATGTCGAACTGTTATGGGTTCCGAGTCATGCGGGCATCCTAGGGAATGAAATCGCTAGGTGGTCATCTCAGCCTATCGTGCCACTCTGTATGCGCTGTCGAGCTTGTTAGATAGATGATGAATAAGCAAGATGGAACGCTGGTGGACGAATATCACCACTTATAGAATATTCTGAATGCTTTGGCCTTCTATTTCTATGGAAAGAACTAAGTCTCTTTTTAGATTTGGAAGGGCGTCGATGGGTCTTCTTTCGGGCATAATTATCGGGCACTGAATGATAGGCCGTATGTCAGCGCATTGGATGCCCTGGTTATGTCTGCTGTAGGAGCTGCCAAGGAGGAGGAATCGGTTCAACACTTTAGGTGTGACTGTCCCACCATACGGGAGCTTACCCTATGGCTCTTGGGCGCATGTCACTTCTATGATATGAACTGTCCTAGGAATGTGTGACTGTCAAAGTTGATTGACTTCTTGAAGGGTATCGGTTAGCCTACGTCCGGCCTTCGGCCTCTTTAATGGTTCCGTCCTGTAAAGAAAATCACAATAGACCATAGGGCCTCCGATTGAGCTCACAAATCGCAAGCGACCAGCATAACCTTATCCTATCTAACACACATTTGTGTACCCCGGCATTTTCTTAATGGAAAATGATTTTTTTTCGCGCTGCAAGAGGTCATGCCTTACACAATATCTACACTTTCTTATATGCAATTTGCTGGTAAAATGATTAAGTTGAAAGTGCAGTTAACAACTAGGAACCAATTGTATGTAAAATTCTTTGGTTAGTACTGACTAGCTACATAACTATCTCTTGGTAACCAGTGAAGAAGTTAGTATCTAGGAACCACATGCAGAAAAACCCACTTTAGTGTTCTTTGATACAGAACCACATTAAAATCTCGAATATTTTGATGATTCTTTGGTTTTTAATGTGTTTTGATGGAGCCATGGTTTGCGCATAGTAGCATACGGATTGCTGCGAAGTTACTTTGTCATATTGAATTACTGTTGAAAAAGAAAGCATTTTTACAAAACCATTTTTAAATCCTCAACGACATAGTACAGCAAGTAATTGGAAAATTAAAAAAATATAAAAAATTTATAAGAGAAACATGGCAGAATTATATTTGAAAATAAAAAAGTTTAAAGCGCAAAACGCATTTTTACAATCAATAAAATAAACAATTAAATACCGTGTAAAAATTCTACAGAAATTGAACGCGATCTTTATTGGTGGCCAACATGCAATACAAGTACACAGACACATACCATGGATACCAGATAACCAGCAAGCTAACCAACCCACCACAAACATGATATCCACGAATGTGACCAATATTTTTAACCGATTTTTTCTCCATTCATAGATGCCAATACATTGTAATATTACGCACACAGACACACTCATATATAAACAGTTCATTGAGTTTTTATTTTCAAACATTAACGAAATCCTCAAACAAAAATTTGGGCACAGAGCGAGAGAGAGAGAGAGCGAGGGAGAATAGCAAAAACATTGCAACAAAATCATTTTTAAATAAATCGGTAATAATACCTAGAATTTAACAAAAAGGCAAAAAGTGGGGGATGGCTTGAAAATACAAGCGCCTCTAAAAAAATAATTTCAAATTAAAACAGCGACAGGGAAAAAAAGGAATTAAAATCTAAAGGATTTAATGGTTTTACACATACATACACGCATACACAACATTTATTTGGACACTATTGACAAAATGTGTATGCAACAGCAGCAACGTATTAAAAAACATACACACACATACAACAAAACAGCAACGAGAACAAAAACAACAAAAACAACAAAAACAACAAAAACAACAACAACAATAAACAACAATATTTACTAATACTCTTAAACGAGCTTAAAGAGTTACCAACAGATTTAAAAACCATTCACACACATGTACTAACACTTGTATAAGAGGCTATATACACACACATACACATACACATCCAAAATAAAACAAAAAAATACGTTTGAAATGTTTAATGATATCTTGGATATTTATGGGGGATGGTCACCGAACTAAATACTTGGCTACCCCACTCTGAAATGAAGTTTTCATTTTGGGTTAACAAAATTTAACGGATTAATAACCACTATACTGACTTCAAAGAGACGCTTTTCCAACCAATTAAATAACTAAATGCGTTAAAATAAAATAATTTTCAATTTAGAAACCAAAGAATTTGGTATGCAACTGGTTACTTAAGTAGTTATTACAAAACTGGTTACCTAAAGATAGTTACATAACTAGTTATTACTTATGAAACAATTTGAAATGTTAATTCTTGGTTATGAATTACTTAACCGGTTACCAAGAATTAGTTGTGTAGCTAGTCATCATGTAGGATGATGGGGATGTCATCTTATCACCGCCTAGAGACAACTCCTCCATTGCATTGCATTGTGCGATGGTGAACATCCTTGCTAAGTTTGTTGGTGGTGAGGGACCTTGCTAAGTGTGTTAGTGGTGATGTTTACTTAACATTGCCGTTTTTGTCTCAGTACGTGCTGTTTTCTCCTGATATGACTTGTGGTGAGCTGAGAGAGTTGTGTAAGCAGTCATCTTATTCAAATTATTCGTTGCTTCCTAGTTAACTACTTAACTGGTTACCACCCCATATCGGTCAGACATCTTGTAGGGCAGCATCACTTACTACCATCCTTAATCTAGTTAAAGGATTTGGCAATTTCCCAAGGCTTAGAACACTGGAATGCTCAGAGGGGACTTCGTCACTCTATGGCGGTGATCAATGTGCAGTTTGGGCGTCGCTCCAATATTCAGTTTCTTCAGTTTCTTACAGGCCACTATAGACTAAGAGTGGTGTGGCGTGTTGTAGCGATTAAAGCCCACACATAACAATGCAAGCGACCCAGGTTCGAGTCCGAGAAGAGGACATAACGAAGAAAAACTTTAATTATGTTTTCTAATGTTTAATATTTAAAAAGCTGCAACTTCCCTCCACACAACTCCATCTAAAAATAACAAATAAAGAAACAACCTCCACCACCACCTTCCCGCATAGCTCTGGCGATGACAACAAACATCAGACGAATGATCAGGAAAAACACGCCACCTACTGGGAAAAAAATTACAATACTAAAGTAAAGATCACCACCATTTAGCAAGAATCTTCACCACTACGAAAAAAAAATCATATGGAGGAAGCTACAGCGTATTAATCATTTTAATCATCTAAAGTGAAACAAAGCAAAGTGACATAATGAGGGATTCTTGATAGGTATACTCGTAGATGGAAATGTTTAGGTGATCCCTCTGTCACTGGGTTACTTATCCAGCATTACGGTTTTACATCTGCTGGTATCCATTAAGAAGGCAGTTGATCTGCCCGCAAGAGACAGAATAGATACCAGAGGTCGCAGTGTCCTGCAATAGTACCTGGTTGGTATGGTGATGATGAACTGGTTACCAAAAGACAGTTTTGTAGCTAATATAGTTAATACGGACCAAAGGATTTGTCATAAAAGTGGTTCTAATTATGAACTACTTTTCTGGTTACCAAGAAATAGTTCTGTAACTAGTCATAGCGTAAAAATGAATCACTTTACTAGCGAAGGCAGATAATGAAGCATTGAAATTGCGGCTCATTTAAGTTAAACAAAAGAATACATGGAAACGATCTCTCTCGTTATGAACAGAACTAAAATAATGCTACTACTGTGTTGGGATTCACAAGGATTTATGCTAAATCCATTTAAGCCATTCATGCCAGCTAAGGTGAGATTATAGGTTCTGCTGATGGTAAAAAAAAATAGTCACTTTAACCAACCATACCTATCAGATCGGATAGCTTGAAAAACTATAGCTTGAAAAACAGACTTCAGAAATGACTAGAATAGTTGGCGATACATGCGAAAAAGATGGCTGCCCACATATAGATTTAGCTGACTGCATTGAATTATTTGTTTCAGAACAATATCAGCAGAAGCAGTCGTGATAATTGCGCGTCTGATGCCTATTGATATACATACTCGCTAAGAAAATGAAAAGGGTGCACAACTGCTAGAAAAATAGGCAAAAAACCATAGTCCTTAGAGAGTAGCGAGTAATACAATGTCTATTGGTGGTAGTTAGAGTGTAGGCATAGATAGATGTCCATTGCATGTGCTTGCAGCTGAATACGACGCATATAGACGTCCTTTAAGTGTACTTGTAGGTGTAAAGTGGTGTAGAGCGCAGATATATAATACAAATGCGTTCGAATCGTAATGTAGAGCTTGTCAAAAAATAAAAATTGCAGTTTACAGTGTTTAATAAAAGTCAATTCCATCCAAAGAAGCCCCTGCTTTTTTCAACTATCCTCTGGCGATGGTGGCAAACATCAGACGAATTAACAATGTTTAGTAAGGACCAGCACCACCACTAAGCAATGATGCTGTCATATGGAGAGGAGCTACAATAGATTTATCATCTACGTAGCTTGAAAAACAGCTTGATTACTGAAACTGAGTAAATGATGGTTTGAAGAAGGCCAACATGCTCCTCAAAGCAGTGAGGGACAAATAAAATGTGTTCTATCACTGCTTAAAAACACACTTATAGTCATAGTACCTGACACTATAATAGTAAGGACAATTAAGAACAGGTTACCGGTTGAATAACGAGAATAATGTCAGAATTACAGGGAATTTAAACATTGAGCTTAACGGATCGCTCCCGGCGATGTATAACCTAAAAAACAGTCATGCAAGAAATGACAGAGCAGGTAAATTTAATCAATAAGAATCCGACATACTTGAAGAGGACTAGGGACTTGTGCATGGTTTCTGCCTCACACATAAAAGAAAACAGCTGTTTTCGTTGAATGACAAACAGCTTCGAGAAATGTATTCATAACTGTCAAAATAATGAGGAGAAGTACTCAATGACACTTTTCTAAGCCTTTCTCTGCGCTGCATTAAAAGAAAAAGATCACCTACATAAGCGGTGAGGTAGCGTGGTGTAGTAGTTAAAGCGCAAGCGTACAGTACAAGCGACCCAGGTTCGAATCCTCAGTAGAGAATATGACGAAAGAAATTGAATTGCGGCTTAGAATGTTTAACAAAGAGACTTGAACTTTCTTCCAGAAACCCTCCTGACCTTCCAGTTTATCACTGGCGATGATGACAAACATTAGATGAATGTTTAGCAGAAAAAGTAAGGATCACTACCTCTTAGCAAGGATCTGCACCAAAACAAAAAATCATATGGAGGTTAGCTACAGTAGATTAATCATCTATTCAGTTTGAAAATAAGCTTGACTACTGAAATTGAAACAAAGCAATGGATGTTATATGGAAAGCCAATATGTTCCCTAGAGGAGTGACGGAATATGTTTAGCAGATTTGATTTATGTTCAAAGCCACTAGAGGTAAAAATGACAATTGTCTATCAATTGACCACAAAGTACCAAAAAGTAGACAATTTTCCTAGGCCTACTATATGATTTTAAATTCGAATTTAAAATTCGAATGTATTCGGCTCGTTAAAAATGTTACAATGTTTTGAGTGAATATTTAAATCGAATATTTGTATTCAATCAAAAATATTTGTGACATTCAACCAAAAAGCCTTAAATACCCACAATCAATAATCAGTGCATTTCGAAATTGACAAGTTTAACGTGAAAAATTGTATTTTGATTGGAGGGGGATATGCAAAAAAAAATCTCGTAAAAATTTCCACAAATTACAGAGTGTGCTACACACTTGCAATTACTGAAAAGTACTTAAAATGGTATTAAAATTGCAACAAAAACAACAACAACAGCAAATCAATAAAAAATCTGTTAAAATGAGAATTTATTTGTAATAAGAGTTGCGTACATATGTTTAATGGAATTCCGCTAAATACAGACAGGCTAACAGCTAACAATTACCCACAATGCGTATTTCGCCGCAAAATGAGTGAAGAGCAAATGCAATGGTTAGAGAAAAAGAAAATAAATTTTTGAATATTTAATGGATTTAGATTGTTTAACATTGAAACACAAAGTATAACGAACAGACCTATTATTGGTTTTAGGAAGAAGGATTTAAGTCGGAATTGAAGCCATCATGATGCTAAAAGCAGTTTTAAAAGTATTTTTTCGTTATTAAAACTAGATCTGGAAAAAAGTGAATACTGTTTTCATAAACCTAAGCCATTCCACCAAATAATAGGGTGGAGACGGTATATTAAAAAGGAATTTTTGATACATGACTATTGACTATAGATGTCCCCACCCGTTCAGTCCTGAAGCAAATTTTCCAAATTGAAATAATAATTAAGTGTGAATTTTTAAAAATGCCCCTTTTCTAGGCACTATATCTCAAAAACCATAATGGTTATGGACATATGGTAGAGTGAATCCTGGAAACCTTAGTATTGATTATTATAGCTGCTATTTCCCTACCCTAGCAGTCGTGAAAACATTTTTCCAAAGCCAAGTGCACATTTTACAAAACAGGTCATTAACAAGGCTCTATATCTCAAAAGCTATAACGTGTCGTAAGGCATATGAAAATAGGTAATTTGTCACTATATAAAGTGGATAGACTTTTATCTTCGCAGCATGATAGAACCTGATATGCGTTCCAATTTACCTACAAGGTATCCCTCTATTAAGACTGCGCTTTTCTATTTTAAGGAGTATATTGAAAATATTCCCGAGCACAGGGAATAAGCATTAGTGGCAGTTCTGCAGAGAGAGGGGGCCTCGTTCTGGTTAGACTGAATGTTCATTGGTTCGTCATTAGATTCATAAGGTGACTCTTGACCTACAGTATCATCTACAGAGTGGCCAATAATGGCAACCCACAGGGGGATTTTATGCCACTCCTAACTGGAATTTGACTGTCAAAACTTTGCTCGTAAAGCTTTATTCTATAAGGTTCAAAACTGTAACGTATATGGATGATGTTGCTGTGGCTGTGTAGATTAAATTTCTCGACACAATATCGCAGCGCCTTCTCAGTCAGTGGAGTACTGACAGTGGTCTGAGTGTTAACCCAGTTAAGACTCAGCTAGTGCTGTTCACCCGTACATACAAAATTCCGTCTTTTGCAATACCGCGCCTGCACGGAGTGTAACTGGGGATGTCGGATAATGCGCAGTATCTGAGGGTAATTCTGGACTCCAAGCTTTCCTGGCTTCAGAATACAAGGGCGAGGGTGAACGTTGCGTTGAAGACGTGTTGTATGGCTATTGGAAAGCCCTAGTCTCTCTATCCTAGGAATTCAAAGTGAATTTTTGACACACGTGTTAAGCTCATACTTATATATGGTGCGGTCTTGTGTTGGAAATATTTAGAGAAGCGGATTTTTGTCAGAATTCTGCTAAATGTAGCACTAATGATTACAGGTTCGTTTAGGTCCACTGTTTCGAAAGCCTTGTTTGTATTGTTGAAGTGGCTTCCGGTAGAACTGATGGCTAAGCGGATAGTGATTGTGTTTGCGATAAAATTGAGGATGGCGAGGCAGGGTCTGACAAATTATTTAGTTACGATCACTGGTGTGATGGATTACAGTACACCCAAACCCTTTTCGGATAGAAGGCTCTATGCTCTATGCATTTCACCAGAGTCAGTAATTGTACCCGGTTCTATTGAGGTATACACGGACGTGTCGAAATCCTCGAAAAGGAGTGCGAGTATCTTTCTAACTTCCACTGCAGTGTCTAACAGGCTGAAGTCTCGGCGATAAAGAAGGCAGAAGGCTGTCTTCTCGACATCGCAACTAGTAGGTGAATGCCGGACGTCTCTAAACAAGGCTGCGAGACATTTAGAACTGGTAACAAGCGGGGGGTTTATGGGACAGGCAAATTAGCGGAGGAAGGCTCTCTCCTTAGCAACAAGGAGATTACCCATCTACTTGGAATGCCACTTTCCTCCTGCAGACTTCACCAATGACCAGTCCGGGGCCGTTATGGGGCCGAAACTGGAAGCGGCACGTATTTTTATTTATACTCACGTGCCATTAAGCCTGACCAGAAGTATTCTGGTGCCACAGGAATCAGGAGCCGCAGGAATTCCGATGCCCGATTGTTGGATAGGCCACCTTGTGAGAGCTTTGTGGTGGCTGTGGTTTAGACGTAAAGGGCAGGCAGTGCGCGAGCTTGTTGCTGCTCCTAAGCCCATATCACGGCAGGAGCTTAGATAGTCTCCGACTCCTCTCCAAGGTGTGAACGTTATGAATATCCTAACAACACGCCTTTGAATTGGTACTAACTTGTGATTTTCATTCGGGGGTATCACAGGCGAGACGTATTGGGGCACCGTGGGCTATGCCAGCGTGACGAGACGCACGTAAACCCAGATAGCCCTCCTCTTGCAGATACGAGTTAAGCAGGGCAAAGATACAGTGGCAGAGTGAACCCACGTACTTTGTACGAAGACAAATCTGGCCCCTATACGATTGAGCTTATTAGGAGTTTATTTCGAGGTCAGTTGGTTCTGCGATACTTGTTAGACAGACCACAGCAAATGTGGAAGAATGAACCCTCTTGTTCTGTATCGAGACAAATTTGGCCCCTGTACGATAGGGCGCGACATGGGCTGCGAATCCTAGTGGCTGTTAGCACTGGGCACTGGGTAGGTAGCTGGTGTGCATGCTAGGGGACTGGGTCTACCGTTCAATTATTACTGTAGCAGTTGTCAGGATGAGGCAGAGGTGAAGACTGTCGAACATTTCCTATGTCAGTGTCCGAATCTTTCGTATAATAGGACTGTTTGGCTTGGCAGTCCGTCTCTGGAAGCCATATCGGACCTGGTTGATGTAAATTTCAACGAGCTTACTTTCTTTATGCATGCATCGGACCGGGGCTTAGACATGTATTTGGGTCCGCTTGGACGCTAACTGCTATGGGCGTCACAGTGGCATCAGTACTGCAACAAAGTAAGCTAGACTAGTGTCTAAGCAACCGTTGTAACTAACTGACAACTCAGTCACTATATCTCAAAAGCAGTAATAGATAATAGATTAGAAAGAATTCCTGGGAAGGTTGACTATAAATTAATAGACGCTATAGCGCCAAATTTATTTTTTTCGTTGAGCGGATTTGAACCTGGGTTGCTATGTTTCGTATGCAAGCACTTTGAATACTACAACAAGGGAGAAAGTTATAGTAGATCTAAACACAGCATTTGTTTTCTTACCAAAGAAAATAACTGGCATTGTTTGATTCCTTAACTTAACCCAGTGAACGAATTAAACTGGGAATTAGCTCTGCAATCCATCAATCAATCTCATGATCATTTTTAATTTAATGAACTGTAAGCTCTATGTCTATCATTTTCGATTTAAATTTTTTAATTTCCTTTACAAAGACTGCCTTCAAACGAAATGAAAAATCTTTTGTTTTTCGATATTCCCCAGAGCCAATAGAAAACAAACAAATTTGTGTAATGCCTCCAGTTAAAAAATGTCTATATATTCACACTCTCTTACTTAAATGAAATTAAAATAGAAAAAAATTCAATTCTAATGCAATCTACTCAATAAAAGTCTAGTCATTAATTGCCTAAAGCTGTCGGCCCGTCTGTCCGTCTTCACTTGTTTCCTTACAAATGAATTGCAATGAAATTAAAATTCTATGAAATTCACTTAAAATTGTTAAGGAACAAAGAGAAGAAAGGAAAGAAATTGTCAAAATATTTACAACTACACACACCACACCCACTTCTCTATGTTCAACAGCATCTGTACACACATACCTTCATCGAAAAGAAAAAAAAGGAAATACCTTACGGGCTTAATAGCCGTATCATTGGCAGGGACATGACGACAATAGAAAATCACCAGAAGAAGCAACAGAATGAAAATGAAAAAAGACAAAACAAGACAATGATTTGGTTGAAATAAACTCTTCTTCTGAATGTTGTTCGTTTCAGTACAGCAAACAAAAGAATAGTTTTAGCCAACAATTCATTACAAAATTACTTAAATTACAAATAACAACAACAAAAACAACAAGAGTACAAGTATTACAAGAAGATGAGATGAGTAAACAAAGAAGAGGAGGTAAGAGGAGGTAGAAAACAAGATTTATTGGTTTGAGAATTTCTTTTTTCACTGGCATTCAATAGAAAATATTGACAAAAATTGAATAAGAAATCTTCTAGGGAATGAGTACACAATGAAAAGAAATTTCAAACTGAGATTCTAAAAGAATTTAAGTTCTAAAGTATTGTAGTTCACTAATTTCGTGACTTTTTAATAAAATATTTTTCAAGGCACGAAAGTATAGCACTGTTTTCCTTCAAATAACAGGACATTTCAATGCTTTTATCTTAGTGATGACCTCTTCGATTAAACCAAACATCTTACCATATAACCACTTTTTTAAATTTGCCAATAGGGGTGAAAAGGGGCTAAACCTAAGGCTAATAGTAACTGTATTTGATGCAAACTTCAGTGCAGGATCGGCTTTGAGGTAGGAAGGCAATCAGCACATAAATATTAAGAAAATAGTTATTTAGAAAACCCATTATTAATGATATACTATATGGATCAAAAAATTTTTAGAATAACCCCCGTATGGCATCCCATCGTTTCGATTTTAGGTCTTTTTTATTATTTTATTTTTGTTGTTGATATTCCCGCTAAATCTTAGCGTCATAGCAAGACATTTGCAAAATGTATGCTGGCGATTTTTCACAATTTTAGAAACGGCTGCTGAATCGCGTTCCCCGTAATGGTTTTTCAACTCGATTGAACAGAAAGTGGTCACAGGGAACCAAATCAGGTGAATTCGGTGGCTGTTGGGTGGTATTTGCGAATAATGATAATTATCATGGTGCAAAATCTATGAGTTTTCTGCCCAAAATCCTGATCTCTTTCGGCTAATTGCTTCACGCGAACACCTCATAACGCACAAATAATACTCTTTGTTTACTGTCTGGCCTTCTGGCAAAAATCCTTGTTGCACTACACCATTGTTATCCATGAAAATCGTGATCATTGCCTTTTTCTTTGACTAAAAACGATGTGCTTTTTTTGATTCCGGCTCATTTGGCGAACGCCACTTACTTGCTGATATCTGGATTGCGTACCGTACTAATAAACCCACGTCTCGTCTCCAGTAATGATCATTCGCGACCTCAACACAGTTTCATGTCTTTTGCGAGCTTAACACGGACTCTTTTTTCATGAAATTGTAAAAAATGACGCTAAGATTTAGCGGGAATATCAACAACAGATGTACCAAACTAACAAAAAAAAAAAAAAACTAAAATCGGAACGGGGGTATATAGATAAAACATCGACTAGTTCAGAAGCAAACCCATTCTAAAACAGTTCTTAAGTAGAGGCATTAAAAAACAGTTCGCAAGTAAACTTATTATAAAACAGTTGTCAAAAAACTCAATATAAAACAGGTCATAACCAAACTCAATTAAATAGAGTTCCTTAGTAAAATCATTATAAAATAGTTCTTAAATGAACTCATAAAAAATTAGTTCGTGACAAGACTCATTATAAGGTAGTTCATCTGCTCAAGGGTATTGATTCGGTGAAATTGCTACCGCTGTCAGCTATTACGCTGGCGGGTTTGACCCCATAGTTTTTGGTCCAATAGATCTTTCTAGGACGCAATGCCATGGCCAGTTGGGCCTTTCCGACTTAATTTAATAATAATTTGATTACAATTGGTCCCTCTTTGGGAATAAACTACAGACTTTCACGGCCCCCACTTATCTGCAACTTTTCTAATACTGATAGCTACTGGGATCAGTCGTTTCCATTGTATCTGGATTTTGGCTTACAGATTTCTCTATAGTATTCGAAGGCCTGACGGAAGCTGGGCTACGTCAGTCGATATACGCTTGACTATCATCTTGAACCTATTTCCCGGGTAGTGTTCCTTCTGCGGAACATAGTTGACAATCCAACTGATGCATTAACATATTGGCATCACTCTTTATTTTAGATTTCGGTTTCTTTGAACTTCTTAAATCACCTGGATCGGAGACGATGTGCTTAACTGGGAATGATTGTTTTCTAGATTGTAAATCGATTGTTAGTGTATAAACTTGATTGACTTAGACTTCCCACATTGGACTCGCCTTTTGTCAATGGCTTATCGCAGCTTTCGTCCCTTGATATCAAGTAAATAGCCAGGTTCTTTAAAGCGTTGGGCTAGTTTTAGATTTAATTTAGGGCATTGTGATACTGTGCTAGGCCTCTGGTTAATTATCAGCAGCAGGTTCGTCCGAACCGGTTGATTAGCACATGGTTATCGCTTCATGTACTATCACAACGAGATGCTACCCATGCTCTGGTGTACATTGTACTGAATCTGCTTAAAAGCTCTAAAAAAACATTCAATGGAAATAACGCAATGTGAACGACTGGCCCAACTTATCTTTCTTTTAGGCACGTGTATTCGGAGAAATCTACTGTTTTGTTGTCTCTAGCGGCTCATTGCTGTGCGTAAGCATCACTTAACACTCAAACGGTTAGGTTTGTGGTCGAGGGTGAAAATTTTCATATTAAAATATTGTTACGAAAATACAAGGAAAAGATACACCAACTTTAGTACGTTTAGAACTAGAAACTTTATTATGGCATTTATTCTATTGGTTTGTGTCAAGGCTATGATCACCTTGTCAATGCCGTTTATATTTGTGTTATTAATTGTATTACTAATTCAATTTTTGGGCGTTATGATTTTGCATTTGAATTAACGGATCTGAATAGAAGGTCTAAGAAGGATTTAATGTTTACTAGAACCTACGTAGAGTAAAGTTATACCAAGAGTTGAGTATTGAGCAAATTAGTGTATTAAGCGGATATTAAATACGTTGGGCACTGTATAGTTATAATTGTGCAATTGAAAAGGACTGTATAAAATAAAACCTCAAAGTCACTGCATTTGTTTTATTCTATGCCAGTTAAAAAAAAACGCAAACGTGTCAAAAAGGTTAACACGTAGCAATACCCATGAAACACCTACAGGCAACCAAATATTTTGAGTCCAACAATTTGCTAAGTGATCGTCAATACGGCTTCCGCAAGGGCCGTTCTACTGGCGACCTGCTGGCAGTACTCTTTGAGAGATGGAACAAGTCCATCTATGTCTTGGTGAGAGCAAAGTTGTGGCTCTGGATATTTCCAAGGCGTTTGATAGAGTTTGACATGAGGCATTATTGTCGAAACTTACTGCCTTTGGCCTTTGGTAGTCACTCCTCTCGATTTATATCGAGCTTTCTCAGAGGTCGTTCTATAAGAGTGGTTGTAGATGGGTTCTCATCCGGCTAGTTCAGGTTTAATTTCTTCTACTTCGCAGACGATAGCAACATTTGTCATTCGTATTATTTTGATCGTAGTCCGAGCCTTCTGGAGATTGAGGCGAAAAGGCGGAATATGAATGACATACTCGCAAGCGACTTGTCAAAAATCTCCGAGTGGGTTCGTGCGAATCGGGTCGATTTTTAAGCGCGTTAGACCCAATTTTGTTTTCTAACACACAGTAACTATGGGTAATGTAGATATTGGGGACTGAGATGCTCTTGATGTTCTGAAGTGATCACATTCCGTTGAAATGATCACATTTTCCGAGAGTCGAAAGAACCATTCAAGTGCCTCGGTTCTTTCAGACGGTGCAAGAAATACTTCACTTCATCTGACTTTCTCAATATTTACAAGACCTATGTCCGACCCAAGATGGAATACAATGGGACCGTACTTCAAAGTCTATTTTAGAGCTTCTCGACCGTGTACAGGAGAGGACAAAGATGCTTATTAATGACGGTAGGGTAACCAACTTTATTGATTCTTGTAATGTGGCGTGTGTTCTGACGAAATAAGGGATTTAATTCCTAATAATCACGTATTTTCTTGTAATACTCCTTCTTCCCATAGAGCTCATCTCCTTGTAGTTGATTGTCTTATGAATCTCACAACGCATTATAGGGAGAATTCGTTCTTCAGTCTCACACTTCGTTTGTGGAATAGACTTCCAACGGAAGTTTATCCTGTCACTTACGATATACGTAAATTCAAATCAAACGTACATAACCACTAATCCTTCTATCCTCCTCCCTATAACCTATTTTCTTAATACCTACGCAATGTACTGCACAAGTAGAGGTCACCCCATGAGTGCTGGGGGCATTATAATGAGAATTAGTTCTTCAGTCGCACAGTTCGCTTGTAGAATAGTCTTCCAACGAATGTTTATCCTGTCACTTACGATACTGGTTAACTCAAATCAAACGTACATAACCACTAATCCTTCTATCCTCCTCCCTATAACCTATTTTCCTAGTACCGGCGCAATGCACTGCACAAGTAGAAGTAGCCCCCTGAGTGCTGGTCGCAAATTATAAAAAAGAACCTACAACTACCTCACTTCCTTTTATTCTTCAAATTTTTGATACTATTTCATGAAATTTATTGAACCATACGAGTGCAGTCGCGCATTGTCATGATGGAACAGCACTATTCTCTTCCCTAGAACTCTTCGTTTTTACTTTAAATTAATATTGAATCTGTTCAAAAATTTTTAACAATATTTGCCGGTAATTATTTTACCCTTTTCAAGGTACAAAAATCTTAAAAAAGTACCAACGTTTTTTTATATAAAAGTTTTCATAAATTTTTAATGAAAAATTATTTCTTGTTATAGCCCTACCGCATATAAATATGTACCTAATAAATAATAAAGCCAATTAACATGAAATGTCCTTTAAATATTAAAGATATCTTGGAATTAAGATAATTCCCAAGAACTTTTAGATAAACTGTTGCTTGTTTTCTTTAAAATATTTTCATTTCATAATGGAGTAGATTGTCTGCTAAAAAAGGACCAAATTAAGTTTTTCATGTCCTGGCTCATACTCTTTTTGTTCACAATTAAACGAAAATTGAAAATTTTTTGTGCAGAATTTTAAAGTTTTATTTTTTGCTCGTTAGGAAAAAAAACTTTATAAAAAATTTTCGGTTTCATTTACCCAAAAGTACATAATGCAAGTACAAGTACTTTAAAATTCATAGTGAGCGTACACTACACTGAAAAGAGACGACTTTCAGTGTGTAAATGTTTGTGGTCGTTAAGAAAAATCAAACATACATGGAGTTGTGTTAGCAGAAGCCAAACAAAAGTATCCTGTGCTCTATCTACTCTCGGCACACTTCAATTATAAATGTTTTCTTTGCCATTGTGCAACCAATAACGTTTAATAATACGTACGAGACGAGTACACTATGCTACTCGTTTTTTTCACTCTGCTACAAGAGTACTATTGAACCTTAATACACTCTCAGGCCATATAAAGGATTCAATGAGTATCCGTATGTCTGTCTGCCTGTCTGTCTGCCTGGCTTTCTCATTAAGCGTAGCGTTATTGTTGTTATTGTTGTTCAATAATTTAAAATGCAATTGCGTTTTCGTTGATGCTGCTTGCTGTTGAAGGTTGTGTGATATCCTTTTTCCTTTCCTTGTAATACAACAACGACAAGAAGTACAGCGTTGAGAATTACGTTAAAACCAGCAACAACTATAACAGTCGTTGACAATGGCTATAACAATGGCTATAACAATGACTAAGAGTGGTAGTTGGTAGTAGTGTGTTAGACAAATGTGGACATAATTTTTGACAAAAGAAAAAAAAGTTCCACTTGTTCTCAACAACACTTTTAGGGAGGAAATTTATGCCAAAGGCAGTGAGAGAAAAGAAACAGAGAAGCAATCCAAACTTGATAATATTGGAAAAGAAAGAAACACATTTGAAAAACATGATACTTAATGCTATGCTCTAATGTAATAATGCTTTAACTCTTTTCTGACTAAAGGGGTGGGTTATACCCACACGTACCTACATATGTAGTACACTTAAGGGCACATTATATGCAACAGCGGGCATAATAAGAGGCGTCGGAAAACCCACTTCTATTTTTTTTTTTCAAAAAAATCAGGAATTATTTTCGCTATTTAACGAACAACTTTAGAAAAGTACTAAAAAAGTACCAATAAAGTACTTAATTTGTACTCCATGCAAATAACAATCTGTATGCCAAGCTTTAGTTTTATGGTAAATTAAGCCTTAAATGTAATGCTACTATATTAGGAAAGTAGTATAAATAGGCAAAAAGTACCCATTTATAGGCATAAAAGTACGTTATTAACGTTATTTTTAAAAATTAATTAAAGGTACCTAAAAAATCACGAAAAAGTACTTTTTTCAATTCAATTGAAAATAATAATATTTTAAATACATATTTTCATTTCAAAAGTAAAAAGTATTTCTTGTTAAGAACTAAAATAGTTTTAAAAGAACAAATAACAAATAAGAGGGTAAAACAAAGTACCAAAAGTATTTTAAATTTTGACGACCAGAGATTAATTTTCCCCATTAAACAGTCCAATGCAAAAAACATCAATATGTATTTATGTTTTTTGCAAGATAATCAAACATTTTAAAAAGCACCCAAAATGTACCAATAAAGCACATTTCTAGAAAAACTAAAATTTCTCAAATTTACAGCAGAAGAGAACAAAACATGAGATTGAGCATTAAAGTCCTTTTATGGCAATATCGAGAATAAACTTCACAGAAAAATTTATAGGTTAAGCGTTTTAGGGTTTTTTGCTAAAAAAAAAAGGAGATAAAAAGGGATACCAAGAGTACTTTTTTCTTATCATGATTGTATTTTTTATTTGTTGCAGCACGTTGTTCAAACAAAAACGTCCTCTTGTTTTCTTAAGACATGTGTTTTTATATTTATAATTCAGGTTATAAAAAGTACGAATACTAAAAAGGTATAAAATGGAAATCTTTAAAGTACTTTTTTCTGCTTAAAAACTCTCTTCTTATATACTTTGAAATTACCAAACTTTTTCCCAAAAGCAGTAAGCTTAAGATTTTTGAGAAAGTTAATAAAAATTTCTTAAAAGTACGCGAAAAGTATTAAAGTGTACCACATAAATTATGTACTTGATTTGTTGTGTCCCCCTAGGATTTTAAAATCTAAAGCTTGCGTTACATGCAAAATAATAATAAGTTTCAATGAATCATAGGCATAAATAAAAATAAATAAAGAGGCTAAAGAGTACTTTATTCAAAAAATTGTTAAAAAAGTACTTAAAAAATTTAAAAAGTACTTTTTTAATTAAAAGTTAAAGTTTGTTTAATTTAAATTAATTTACAATTTTAAAAGTGCTTTTTGATTATTTAAATTGAATGATAACCGGCAAATTGTTATTTCAGCTAGCAGTGCACTCTCTTTTCTTTGATAAAAAGTACTATTTTCTATTTCTACTAGAAGTATGGGCTTCCATTTAGTCCCTCATGAATTTCTTTTCACTTGAAACCACTTTTGCATTTAATTAAAATAAAAATTTGTTAAGAAAAATTTAGTTTTTCGAAAAAAGTCCCAGATAAAACCAATAAAGGTAATGATTACACAATTTTTTTGATTCTAAGCATAAAGTACTTTATTTACTTAAAAAATTTGGCAAACCAGCTTAAACAAATGAATTAAACCGCCATTTTAGTATCTTTTGCCACCTAAAATGAAAAAATTTAAGTCATTTAGAAAAGATACTTTATTTAGGGCAAGGTACTTTTAAAAATTTTGGTAAAGCCGTGTGGAAATCTCGTATTAAGCTAATGACAACACGATTTTTTTTTTAATTTTAAAAATATGAAAAGGTACTCTATGTACAACAAAGTACTTTTTTAAAGTAGTATTTGAACATAACGGTACTTATGTTGGTTACTTTTACTTAAAATCACTTTAATATAAACTTAAAACAAAGATTTTCGACTTCTCAAAAGAATCTATCAAAAAGTACTTTGGTTTTAGTAAAACTAGTACTAATTAGAGAATTTTAATAGCAGCAGAATTTCATAAAAATTCAGAAAAAAGTTATGAATCTTATGAATACAAAATTTTATTTGGTTTTAAGCATATGACATAGTACTTTATTTATAAAACAAAAGTACTTAGTAATAAAATGTACTTTTTTATAAAATATATTTTTCTAAGTTACAATTTTTGAAAAATTTAGAAATTTAAAATTTAAATTCTAAAGTTAAAGCACTTTTTTTACAGAAAAGTATGTAGAGAGTTAAAGTACTTTTCTGTAAAAAAATTTATTTTCAGATACTTCAAGGCTTAGGAAAAATCAGCTTCTTCTAGCATATGTTCTTTAAAGAAACATTATTTCACATTTTTTTTCACAGGAACTTTTTTCATGTACTTTTTTACAGAAAAAAAAATACCTGCAAGTACTATTTTTACAGGAAAAAAAGTACTAAAAGTACTGAAAGTACTTTTTTTACAGGAAAAGATTACTTTTTCATAGGAATAAAAGTACTTTTTAGGGGAAAAATACTTTCTGTACATTTCTTTACAGGAAATAACTTTCTTCACGTACTTCTTTTTACAAATTAATTTTAATTAATTTTCTTTTTTCTAAACCTGGAAGCTTTTGCTAATTGAATTTGCAAGAAAGTTTTGTTACGCTATTTTGTCCACCATCACTGTAAACTTTGATACCGGGTATCATTTAAATTCTTAATGATACAACATTGTAAGTTCATACTCTTACATTATGCCACATGGATAGACAATCATAACCCGAAGGCAACTTAAAAAACATTTTAAGCAACACAACGAACACAATGTCAGGCCAATCGAATTGTATAGAATGACACTCAAGGCCGTTCAGCAAGTAGTTAAGGAAATGAGCGAAATAGATAGATAGAGAGAGAGAGAGATCGATACAGAGAGTGGGTTAAATAAAAAACTTAGCAAATGAACTGAAATAAAATAATATTTACAGAAGCTGTTAAGAATGGTGTGGAGGGGGTGTAACATATAAACGCCCCAGCACAATTGACAATTGACGACAATGACAACCCTCAACGCCTCTTGCGAAGACTATCGATGATATCAGTGTTACGGCAGGATGCCAGGAAGGACATTAGAATGAATGAAGGGACAAATGTTATTGAAAATGTAATTGATGTTCTTACAGGATACTCGACTAAACACGCATACTTGAGTGTAAAAGTAATACGAATAAAAAAGGGAATTGGAAGTCCTTCAAACTACACACACACATATGCACATGAAATTTACAATAGATTTTATTACACATATGATACATATATGCAACACGAAACGTATGTAGGGGCATGCACATAAATAAAAACGAAAATTTTTAAAGTACGATACGGGATATCAAAAAAGAAATTTATGGGAGACAACAAAATATATTCTTTATGATGGCGTTTTAAATGGCTTTATGGCTCGATCTCTCTTTCTCTCTCTCTCTCTATTGCGAGCTGGCACACAAATGTTTCTTGGAAGCACAGCAGAAAACATGATTTCTAAGCTGTATTGTGGCAACAAACACAATATTTTATACTCCAAAGATTTCAAGTGAATTGTTATGAGATTTCTTTACTGTTTTCACATCTTTCATCATCATCAGCATCATGTTGCATGTGGCAAGTACTATGTTTCAGTCTCTTCGGCTCTAGTGTTTTTTTGTTGAGTAGTGAGAACTATGATTTGTTAAAATAACCTGATGGTTTCATGCTTTCTATGATCCTTGATGTTTGTGGCCCTTAATCTCACACTTTCTCACTCTGTTGTTTGCTGTGTAAATCAAAACTCCGCAAATGGAGGAAAAAATCCTTTAAAAAGGATACATTTTTAAATGTGACTATACATATACGAGTATGCATGTGTGGTGCTGCTGTTGTTATACATTGTAGTTCATATGCCAAATGCAGCAACATATTATCCCCAGATTTAACAATGAAACCTCATAGAAAAGCAGCCAAGACAAAAAATAGAATGGATTGCCATGAATTTAAGCCAGACTTGCAATATAGAAAATCGTAAAAATTAAGTTTGAAAATAATAAAGCAAAAAACATTATGTGAATGGGTTTGAAACAAAATATTGGTTAGGGGAAGATAGTTTTCTGGTATCTATATATATAAACTCCTATATATTATACCTTAACAAATCCTTAAGCAGGTCCTGAACTTGGACCTTATTTAGCCAACAATTTTTAATCTTGCAGCGTTTTCAATGCAACACCATTTTTTATTAAATAAAATACTTGTCATCGCTTAAATTTGAATTTATACTTTGACATGACACGAAGCACAAGTTAAAAGTTGTATTAATAAAAAAATCAAAAAATTAAACGTTGTACTATAGTTGAAAATAATTTGTCTGTTAAATATTGTAAATTTTATATGTTCTTTTAAATACTGACATGTCACGAATTACAATTTTAAAGCTACAACTGTTAAAAACTTATGACTAAAACCCCATAGGCTTAAATAGCTATAAGTAGCAAGGAGTTTTTCTTTAAAATAGCATTAATTTTGTAAGCTTTAGTGTATTAACATGTCACGAATCATTAAGTTAAAACTTCAATTGTTAACATTTTTAATACAAAATTAAGCAGTATAGACTAAGTAAAAGGAAAGTAAAGTTTATCTTTTAAATCAAACAGATTTTTTTAACTTTAATGTTGGCCAATGTCATGAATCACAAGGTTAAAGAAGAAGTTAAAGTGTTAAGAAATTATTAACTTATTCAGCTAGAAATGGTTAATTCTGGCTATTGAAGAGTTTTTCTCTTAAATAATACCTATTAAATATATTTTAGTATTGAAACACGTCACGAATGCTAAAATATAAATTTCAAATTTTTAAACTTCAGTCGCCGAAATTATTATATGGCTTGCACTTTAAGGAATTAAAAATCTTTTCTTTTAAAAAGCTTATATTTTTATGTTTTTAATGCTTGACAAGTCACGAACGACAAAGTACAAAGTTATAAAAAGGTTAACAAGGTCATAGCAGAATTTGTATACTTTAAGTAAAAATGAATTTTCTTAACTTTTTCTAAATATTTTATTTATTGACATGTTACGAATCACAATGTAAAAAAAATCTCGCAACTCCAAAACCTAAGTGTTTGTTTCTTTATATTATAACAAATATTACAATATAACTATTAAAAACAGGTTTACTAGGACCACATGTCTGGCGTGGCGACCAGTTTCTGTGGGAATCGAACTCATGACCCTCAAATAAACAGACAAGCACACTATATATACTAGACTACCGGGGCACTGAATAAAATTAGTTAATAAGGTAAAAATTAAATTTCTGATAGATATTTAGATTTTTAAACACACATTTGAGCATGTTAAGCATTAAGTTTAATTGAAGCTTAACTAAGCATGCCACGGAACATAAAGTTCAAAAAATTTTATAAAATAGCCTGACAAAAAACAGAGACTAATTTTTTGTAATTAAAGAAAAAAGATTTCAGAAGCACGCACCTAATATTTCAAAATTTCATTAACATGCAAACTTCAAACACATGTCACGAATCACAAATAAAACATAAATAGCAAATAAAGAAATTTTTTTTTAAAAATTAAGAAAATATATTTGGTTTTTTCAATTTAAGAAACAATGTGTTTACATTAAACACTTTCAGTTGAACACATATCACGAATAACAATATTTATTTGTACAAAAAAAAAAAAACTCGAGATATTTTGAAATTTTTAGGATTAGGACAGGTGGCGTAAATTAAGGCCTTTAAATTAGGCAAATACATATAAGCACATCACATAGCAAAAGCACACATACCGCGAATAGCATTTTTTATAAAAATTAATTTTTAGGCAACTTTTTTTAGGAAATGTTTTCGTATATGCGTTCATATCCATCACTTATTCTTATAAATCAAAAACCCATGTCACGAATTCTTTTTGGTTTTAAACACAATTGCTTTGCTCAGAACGAAATTACTTTTTACTCCTTAACAATTGCATTTGTATGTTCAAACACGAGTACTACTGAAAAAACAATTGTACTATATGTGTGGCAGTGTGTACTTTATTGCGTGTGTGTGTGTGTGTGTATGTGTTTAAGTGTAAGCATGTGTGCGAGTATATATAGATGACAATTGCAATCAACTTTTGTTGCACGTACACATGTGACATGTCAAGTGAATTTAAAATCATTCGTGATATCATGTACACAGGCCATGTGTACAACCATGAATATTGCATTTAAATACACAATACAATGACACTTACACGCACACACATTCTTCTATGGAGATGTTTGTATATGTGTATATTGTATAAATACAATAGAAGCAAGTGAATGTATTTGTAAATTTGTAAATTATTGCATACATTTGGGCGTAAGAACATTTCATTTTTATGAGACCAGCAGCCAAGAACACAATAGTCACTTGTATTCCTCATTCACTCACTACGTGCTACTATACAATTTTTTGAAACAAAAAAAAAATAAACATAAATAGGCTACATGTGTGTGAATGTGTGTTTAGAAATGTTTTACTCATACAATGATATATTTCATTATATCTGTGTACGTGTTTGTATGCATATGTTCAGAGAATAATGATGACGTTTAGGTTTGCAATGCTACTATTTTTCCAAATTTATTTTTGTTCTCTCTCTCTCTCTCTCTCTCTCTCTCTCTCTCTGTCACCTTCTATGTTTCTTTCACTTAATGTTTGTTGGCCCATATCAGCTTTATTTTCTCTATGTGAGTGTATTATAAGTGTTTTAATACGCGACGTATTCTCTCGTATCTGTGTGGAAAACAAACAAAAAAAAAAAAAAAAAATGAATGGGATACACCATCTGTGTATGACACCATTGGGTCCCATTATTATTAAAGCGTTTTTTGAGGAATACAACTAAAAATTTCTCTGTTTTTATATGACGTTTTATTCTGACACAAGTTGAATAAAGTTTTTTCAAAACATCCTGTCAACTAATCTATGGGATAAGGATTTTTTTTTCGATTTTAATTTGTTAACTTTGTTAAATGGGCCATTAAGTATTAGCCAAAGGGTATGAGTTTAAGAAATTAGCTAAGCAGAGCATTTTAAATATTATATGGTAATTAAATAAAGCTTGAAGGAGTCTTTACGAAGTACTGTCATCTTATGTAGTGTATTCTTTATATAGAGCTATTAAATATATTGGATACACTTAATACTTATTAAATATTAGACAACAAAATATTTTTTAATATAAAAAATAAATTAATTCAAAAGACTAATTAAAAAGTACTGTCTTCTAAAGTACTGTATTCTTTAGAAAAGCATTAAAGAGTTTAGCTAAAGGCTATGTGTTTAGGAAAATATATAAAAAAAAGCATTTTAATACAAAAAAAATTTAAATAAATAAGTACTGTCTTCTAAAGTACTGTATTTATATGTTAGGTATACGGTAAAGAATATATGATATCAAAGAATACTAAATTGAAATAAAATTATGCACAAAAGTATCAATTAAACCATTTTCTTAAGTACCGTACTTTTTAGAAATAAAAAGTACTGTCTTCTGAAGTACTGTATTTTTTATAAGAGCCACTAAATATTCGGCATATATATTAATATAAAAAAATTAAAAAAAAAAACATTTAAAATTTCAGTTCGAAATCAAATTACAATTCGATCATGGAAAAGTACTGTTTTCTTAATTACTGTACTTTTTAAAAGAAAATCTCTCTATGACAAAGTGTTAATAGACAAAAGAAAAAGCACAGTCAAAGCAAATCGGAGCTTATGAAAAACAAGACCCGAGAACAGTACTGTACTCTCAAGTAGTGTATTATTTATATAGAGCCATTAAGTATGAGACAAAGGAAATTAGTAAGCGAAATTAATCAACAAGAGAAATTTTAATGCAAAAAGTAAATTAAATTCAAATATTAATTCTAAAAAAACTGGCTTCTAAAGTACTGTATTCTTTATAATATGCTTAGAGAGTATAGCCAAAGGCTTTAAGTTTCAGAGAATATATAGCAAAATAAAATACCAAAATATTATAAAATTAAAAAGTACTGTCTTCCAAAGTACTGTATTTTTTATAAGAGTTTTTAAGTATACGCCAAAGAATATGAGTATTGTTCTGTTTTATATTTTTTAAAACGTTTGAGCTCCTTTAAATGGCGTAGCATAAAATAAATGCAGAGAATTTGTTGTTTTATTTTAAACAGTTCTTCCATTTCCACAATTAATCTTATACAGTAATTTATTTAACTTCCACTTAAAACACTAATTACTCAACCAACACTTTTACTAAGGCCTTATCATGACTTTAGTCTGTGTCTGCTTAATTATCACTGACTGACCAGAATCTGGCACCCTTTTATATTAACTTAACATTAGTTTCGAATGTTCTAGTATATCCCACAACCTACTATTCAGTTCCATAATAAAGCTTATAGCTTTAAATGTCTGTGCATCTTTTTAGGCGTTTTTTTTTTAAATTGAAATAAAAAAATTACTCAAACGCTAGATTCGATGAAAAAACAGCTGAACTGGCACCAACTTTACATTCTAACGCGCTGTCAAAGGTGGATTTTCGAATTGCAAATCGTTGATGCCACTCTATTCGGACAATTTGTATGGGCATGAGAATTATCGACAGCTGGACAACGCTTAGCTCTCTGATTAATAATGTTTGTCTGTAAGGCTTAAGATAGCTCAAGCAAAAGAGATTTGAAATCCTGAAAAAGATTTTTGAATACTGATCCAGACAAAGACTGCGAAGATAACTTAAATTCGAAAAAAAGCTCAATAGATTGGTCACTTTGAAAGAGTTTTTAGCATATATCTTGTTCAATTAGAACGAATTTTTATAACGTTTTTCAACTATGGCAACAAATATGAATCTAATACAACATATCAGTGACCAAAGACCAATTAAAGCAGTGCCTCAAGGAAATCTAAGTTGTCGGTTTGTATCATTCAGTTCTCCTAAAAGTGATTTAATGATTATCCACGTATTTTATTTAAAGTTTGAGAATGGCTTCAGTATTGTTTTTATTAAATTAAAGCAAATAATACTGCTCTATTCGGGTGCCATGGATTCAACTGCTAATACCGACTATATTTTTACATTTTATTGTAAACAATTTTTTTATCTTAAACGAAATAGTGGACCTTTGAAGAATATATGACTATTCGAATAGTGGAAAAAAACTAGAAAGACCACAAGTGGATCATTATTTGCTTACTACTACACGGTATGGTTTAAGTGGATTGGCTCAATCTGGGTTGAAAGCGAGTGTGATATTACGAGACTGTCAAAATGACCTTTATTACATTAATATCTCAACACATTGTTACGAAAATTAATTCGCCTTAAAAATTATACTAACACCTGCGATAAACTTTATTAGGGAAATTATTCAATTGGTTTGTGTCAAGTCTACGATTACCCTGCCAGTTCAACTTTCGGTATTCAGAATATGCTAAGCTATTAGGGTTGTGGAATAGGCTAGAACATTCGAATCTTATATTAATTATCTACAAAAGATGGCAAATTATGTTTAGACATCCAGTCGTAATTAAGCAGCCAAAAAGTAAAGCCGTGCTTAGGCTTTAGTAAAAGTGTTGAGTAATTAGTGTATTAAGTGGAAGTTAAATAGTTGAATACTATATGAAGACTGTATAAATATAAATTCGCTTTGTTTGTTTAATTTAACGGAAGTTAAAATACCTCGAAAGTCTTAAAAAGGTTAACCCGTAAGAATATTATTCGTCAAACAACAGCATTGGGGATAGAATTTTAAGGAATTACGCTACATTTAGGAAATAAAACTACTTAGCAAATACTACGAAATACTCCTCAGACTTAATTCCTTGCTAATATTTGACCATAACTACGACGCCCTGTGGAAGGGACAATATGAATTTCGAACATCCTTAGAAAGTCAAGCAATGCCAAGTATGGGAAATAGAAAAAAGTTAGAAATTTACGATTAGCAATGTTCCCCTCATCACTACACAAAAGTCACACAGAGGACATTGTTTCTATCCTAAAACAGTAGACCATTCACCAGCTTAGCTGGAGTAGAAAAAATTTATTACAAAGAAACTAACAAAAAGGCCAAGATACTTTGTGGACTTCAATATGCCCTCAAGTGGAGTAACCAAGAATAAAATTAAAAAAAAAAACTGGATAAAATGTATAGAAGAGAGGGGAAATTTGTTAAGAAAAACCTTTTTGAAAGAATACACTTCTCTCTCTTATTCTATTAGCAGTGATTCCTCTGATAAAACTGCAATATTTCTTTAAAACAAAAGAACCTCAACTGCCAATCTCTCTTCTATACATAACTACAGATAAATACAACTTTTCTATAAATCACTGAGTTTGTTTTTGTTTTCTTGCAGCTGTTTTTCTATTAAAAAAATGAATAACTGTGTCATTGGCCATTAAAAAATAAGCTGACATCATGCAATAATAACTTTGTTCTAATAAATCTAAAAGAGAAAGAGAGTAAGTCATAAAAAACACATGAATAAAAAACCCATCATGCATATAAAATGCAAGAGATAGAAAAAGATGGCAAAGAGAGAGTGAGTGCAAATATGAGCTATAAAAATGCTTCATAACCCTATGGTCAGGCAATAATTTTCATGTAAAATGTCATGTGTGTGTGTGTGTGTGTGTATGTGATGCATATGAAAAAGAGACATTGTTTTGTTTTTTAGTAAAACACACTCGGACAACATTGTTTCTTACCAACACTTGTTTATAATTTACAGCAGAGGTGGCCAGAGAGATAACTTAAATTGTAGTATTAATAGTAGCAAATTCTTGCAGTGTGGGTTAAAGAAAATAATAAAAAAAGTTAAATAACAACACAAACAAACAATTTTAACGCGCAAAGCGTTATACGTCTGCTCTCATCAAAATCTAACACACAACTGAATAAAATGGTTGTTTTTTTCTTAAGTCCCAACCATAATATGCAAAGGCTAGCTTAAGCGACAGCGCGAATACACACAATTAAATGGCCCAGCGGTTATTTCAAATCTGGCAATACTTATGTCATTATATTCTGTCACAAAATTCAGTTTATTACCTCCACTAAACGAAATGAATAGATTGACGCTTAAGCAACGTTGGGATTTATTGGAAATTTATTTCCAAAACGAAGGCAATTGGTCGAAAATTAAAAAAAAAAATCACGTTTTCGGATAAAGCTCATTTTCATCTTGGTGGGTACGTTAATAAGCAAAATTGCCGTATTTGTGGCTCAGAAAACCCAAACATGATCTTACAGAAGCCGATGCACTCATTACGAGTGACTGTTTGGTACGGTTTGTTGAGCGGAGACGTCATTGGCCCATATATCATTGAAAATTAGGACGCCACAATCATTACGGTCAATGGAGTCACCTATCGCACCATAATAAGCGATTTTATAGTGCCCGCTCTTCATAGTATTGATGTGAACGATGTTCGCTCGAACAGGATGGTGCAACTTGCCATACATCTCATGCCACAATCATTTATTGCCTTAAACATTTGATGACCGTTTAATTACCCCAAATGGTGCTGTCATTTGACCGCCAAGACTAATTTCTGTGGGGCGCCGTTAAAGGCAAGTGTCATGCCAAGAAACCAGAGATATTTAAGCATTTGAAGGCCAACATGCGTAAGGCCATAGCTGAGAAACGACCCCATTCACCCGAAAAAGTTCTCGAAAATTGGTCCGATCGAATGGAAACCAGTCGCGTCACCCATATGAAATTGGTGAGCAACGCACAAGATCGCAGCGCTTAAAACTCAATTAGGATTCAGGCTAAAGACCCTAGGGTGGTGATATAGCCATCAAAAATTTTTTTTTCGTCACTCTCCTAGAGAACATATTGGCTTTCCACAAAGCATGCATTTTTTCGTTTCAGTTTTAGTTTTCAAGTTGATTTTCAAGCGAAGTAGATGATTAATCCACCGTAGCTCGCCTCCATATGATTGTATGTAGTGGTGAATATCCTTGCTAAGTGGTGGTGGTGATCGTTACTTAACATTGCAATTTTTTTTCCAATAGATGGCGTTTTCGCCTGATCATTCATCTAATGTTTATCTTCATTGCCGGAGGTAAGAGGGAAGGTTAGGGGTGTTTCTTCAGATTGGTTTGTCTGGGGAAAGTTTGAAGTCTCTTTATTAAATACTCAAACCGCAATGTCCTCTGCTGCGATTCTAACCTAGGCCGTTAGTGTTGTATGCCTGAGCTCTAACCACTACAGCACTCCATCCCCATCTACATAAATAAGCTTTTTCTTATTCAATAATGAAAGACGAAACCGATGCAAAACTGTTCAGTACTGATACAGTTTCCTTCTGCAATCATTCAATATCATTCCACGAATTTTATTGATTTTTATTTCCAAAAATTGTTTTTAAGGAATTCAAAAAATAAACATTTTTTTTTTTTTTATTAAGAGGTTTTACAAAATCTAGAGCTTTTGCGTTATTGCATAAAAACAGAGAGATTTATACGCCATTTTTTAAATTGTTTCTTTGTCTAAAAAAGAAAAAAAAAACTAAAAAAAGTGCTAAAAATATCGAAATATTTACTAAACCACACATGCAAAACAGTAAGAAATGAACAACAGCCAGTTAGCCCAGTCAGCCAGCTAGTCGGCCATAAGGTATGCAACATTTATTTAAACTGACACATTTTCAAAACAAATAAACAATTTTGATACGCTTACACACACATAAAAACTAGATAATAACACACTCAAGCCTTAAGCCAGTGTAAGTAAAAGAGGATTAATGCTGGAGAGAGAGAGAGAGAGATTAAGCTATAGAGAGTGAGTAAGAGAGAGATTTTACATGGCTGTTAATGGTTTAACTTTGTAATGATACGGTGATTGTTTTGTTTTATTTCTCGCACACAGTTGCAGTGTAAGTCTGTGTGTTTGTGTGTTTTGTTTTTTGCTGAGGTGTTTTTTTTTTTGTTATCATTATTATTTTTGTTGTTGTTGTTATTCTAACATGCTTACATAGTTATTGTCTCGTTGAATTATCATCATCAACCTCAACCGATGTTTCAAATACTTCTCAGTCTAAAATGACTTGATATACGTGTGTGTGTGTGTGCGTCTGTCTAACTGATAGCTATGATTTGGTTGTCTGGTAATGGTTGGTTTCTGTCTTTCCCTCTCTACCTCTCGCCTAACATTTATATTCAGCATTTTGCTGTTTCGCTGTTTTTCGTGTTACGAGTGCTTGAATGGTGTGTTGGCTGGCATAGAATGAATGAATGACTGCAACAGTTGACATTGATGGCAATGAAGATGAAGATGCGCAATTTTGCTGACTGCAATAACAACAACTTAGGAAAAAAAATTAAAACAAAAACAAAAAATTACAAAAACCTGACGATAATGTCAGTGTTGATAGTTTGTTTGTCTATCGGTATCTATCCATCTGTAGGTCTGTCTGTCCGTCTGTCTGTCTCTCGGTATTTTTATTTGTTTTTAGAGTTACTAATAGCAATAGTAGTAGTCGTTGTTGAAATTGCTGTTGTTGTTGTCGTTACTATGCACTTGTTGTATGTAAGCTGTTAGCAGTTGTAGCCGTGTTAGTAATACAACTCAACCTCAACCTTTTTTCAGTTTTTCTTTGTGTTTTTTTTTTTTTTTTTTTGTTTTCGGAGAGTCAGTTAAACTAAGTCTGTCAGTTTCTGTTATAAACTGCTTGGTTTACATTAAATAGCAGATTTAGTAAATTTGTTGTTATTTTTCATGTACTTTTCGTGTATTTTGAATTGTCAAACACAAAATTTTAATGCTGCAGTTTATTTTTCTCGGTGATTTTTTTCTTGGTTTCTCTGGTTGCCTAAGTGATGATACTTTCCTTTTAATTCGTTAAAACAACAGCAAAAATAGGTGTAATATTAAAACAAGATTATAGTTTATGGTACAGGGTAATCAGTTTAAAAAGATAGGAAGACAAATAGAAGCTCTTACTATGCACTAACTATTGGAAAAACATGTCAGTAATCTTCGTATAGTTAGCAACAACATGTGGAAGCCTTTGCGAGGACGACAGTGAGAATTCAGATGCAATAGAAATGATTGGTTTTGCGTAATACTACTATAATAGTGCAGTTTCTAAACATTGCTGGCTGGTTAACAAATTTAGTGGAAAATATAAAAACCGAACTGCAATTACTGTGGTTTTACTAAATCTAAGGATACAGATTCAGCAAAGGGACAAAGCGAGAATGAACTGTCCGCGAAAGGGTTAAAAGCCAGCAAGTTTTTTCTTTTTTCTTTTCATGATCTGATACTAGATCGGGATATATTTTTACACTTACTGACCTAAGTTTTCATAATTTATTTATTTAAGGATAAAAGGACTTAGTCTAGCAAAAGAAAATGTGCTGTTCTACTAATAAATGAAGATGTGGGACAGAAACCCATGATTAAGCCACTCTCTATAGATTAAGCTGCATGAGACATGGCTGGTTGGTAAGAAATTTGATACAAGGAAAGAAGAAATAATTAGAATAATGGCCTATTCCGAGGTCTTTGAGAAATTGATGAAATGATTATTTCAAAGGAATTTTTTTCTCCGTCACTCTTTTAAAAAGCACATTGACTTTCAACAAAACAACCATTGCTTTGTTTCAGTTTTATTAATCAATTTGATTTTTGAGTTAAGAAGATGATTAACCTACTGTAGTTTGCCTCCATATGATTGTGTGTAGTGGTGAAGATCCTTGCTAAATGGTGGTGATGAACCTTACTTAGCATTGTAAATTTTTTCCTAATGGGAAGCGTTTTTTTCGTAATCATTCATCTGTTGTTTGTCATCATTGCCAGAGGTAAGCTGGAAGGTCAGTGGGCTTCTACTTAATTTTTTCAGATGGAGTTGTTTGCTCGAACCTGGACCGCTTGTATTGTTATGCGTGCTCTCTAACCACCACACAACCTCCCTCCCATTTCAAGGTAATAAAAAGAATAGAAAACCCCGGACTAATTGTAGGCGTATTGAGCTTCAAAACTTACTTTTGTAACCAAAACATTTTTCTTTACCTTTAGCTCTTCTTAGTAGCATGTGCTTTGCACTTACTTTGCCAGGTTTCAGTTTTATTATTAGCATTTGTTCATCATCAGTTTTTTTCCGTCATCCCTTTAAAGATCATATTGGCTTTCCGCAAAGCATTCATTTTGAAAATCAAGTTTATTTTTCAATCAAGTATATGAATAATCTACGGCAGCTTGCCTCCACATGATTTTGTGTAATGGTGAAGAGCCTTGCTAAGTGGTGGTGGTGGTGGTGGTGTTCCTTACTTAGTATTGCAATTTTTTCCAGTAGATGGCATTTTCTCCTGATCATACGTCTTCTGTTTGTCATTATCACCAGAGTTAAGTTGGATGATCAGGTATGCTTCTTTAAATGGATTTGTCTACGGGAAAGTTAAAGTCTCATTATGAAACATTCGAAGCCGCTACTACATTTTTGTTTCTTTTTCGTCATATCCTCTGCTGAGGTTCGAACCTGGGCGGCTTGTATGCCTGCGCGCTAGCCACAAGACCACTGCACCCCTTGTTTTCAAGTTAAGCAGGAAATTTGTTAACTGTAGCAATTTCTGGTATGACGGTGCTGCCATCTGTCGTTGACTGGAAACAACACCTTCAATGTATTTGGTGTAGTGGTGAGACACCTTGCCTTACTATGATGTTCATAATGCCTGGCCTTACTATGATGTTCATAATTATTAAATTACTCTTTTAAGAAGGGGCGGTGAGGGTACATCTTAGATGGTTTATTTTGAGAGATTAAAGTCTGTTAATTTTTAAAACTTCCAAAACCATATTAAAAATTGTTCCTACTTCGTACCATTAACCTACAAGCAATCCAGTACGACATCCTAAAAAGAAAATTGGATTATACATACATTGACATCAAACAACGATGCAACCTCAAAGACTCTAGCTATACCGCGGATGCTCTAAAACATCTTGGCGCACTGCAACAACGGATAACTAGATGTTGTATGGTTTCCGTGGAACGAAAACTCCCAACAGAGTCCAATTTAAGTTACTCATTGACACCGCTTGCTTCCGAGCTGGAAATTAACGGAACATCATCATACAGGTGTCTCCATTCTTCAGTTTCAAAAGTGTAGTTAAATAAAACTCCTGTAGAGCTTTGATTTCGATAAGACTTTTATTTCATTATAATGTAGGGACCTTGCAGGGTTGACAAGAATCCGATTTTTGTTTTAAATTCCAACCCACCAAGTTTTATTGGGTTTTATAACTGCTTTCAAAGATCGGTGCGATAAAACCCTGATTGGTTTAATTGGGTTACCCAGTGGGTAGACAACACTGAGACCTTATGACCGCCTCTGGATTGGTTAAGGTAGTTCGGGAGCATTTATTCTCACATGTCCGGCGGTATCTCGGCGATAGCTTGAAAAATGCTAGTTTTCGAACGCTCGAACGTCAGTTGATTATCCGCGTTAGACAAAATAGTCTAACAGCGTCGAATCGTATGATCTTGATAGCCAATTGACCTCGGAGAATTGCGGCCGAGAAAATGCTCATAAAATAAAGACAAAATTGTCGAGACGAATGGCTCGTGGCATTGTCTAGTTCATAATATTCAATTGCAGTGCAAAAAAAGTCGCTTGTCATACGGCCATAGCACTATAAAATGACGGTAATAGGGCTTCCAACGTTATTTTAGAAAACATATGGCCCAATAACATCTCCAGACCGTAATACGCAACAAACAGTCACTTTTTTCTCTGAAGTTTTGAGTTAAAGCAGAAAAATTATTGATTAAGGCTTCAAATCCAAGAAATATTCGAAGGGCATATTTCCATGGCCGAAACACCAAAATCAAGCCAGTGATTAGTGCCACGAACAGAAAGCGTAGAATAGAATTTGCTTTCTTTAAGCTGGGAGCCGAGAATTTTAGGTATTTTGTTATATATTTTTTCATACTGAATTATTTCCTGTTAGATTTCTGTTTAATAAGTTCTACGATTTAGCAATATTGTTGACTTATGTCTTCTTTCTTCTAAAGGGTCCGCCAAATAATTTTTTTTTTCGAAAATGTTATAGAAAAAAAACTACTGAATATTTTCTCAAATTTCTTTTTTTATTTGAAAGAAAAATCCTTCCAGTTAATAATGAAAAATAATATCATTCAAACGGCTGCCTCGGCTGGCCATCCAGTAGCCTATACAATCGGTCCAATTTTTGAGCAGCTATATTTCACCAATGGCTTCACGAATATTTTCCTTTAAAGCGTCAATTGTCTCTGCATTGTTAGCGTAACACTTTGACGGCACCCCACAAATAATAGTCCAACGGTGTCAAAGCGCAGCTCCGAGGTGGCCAAACGACGTCAGCTCTGCTCCTGATAATGCGATCTTCAAAAACAGGGCGCAAAACATCGAGTGTAGCTTCGGCTGTGTGGCACGTAGCGCCGTCCTGTTGAAACCAAATGTTGCTAATATCCTCCTCTTCAATTGTTATGAAAAAAATTCGTTCAACATGGCCCGACAACGATCGCCATTGACTGTAACGGCCACTCCTTGCTTATTTTCGAAGAAAAATGGCTCAATTATGGCTCTGGACCAAAATCCGCACCAAACAGTGACTCGTCTTGGATGTATCGGCTTTTCAGGGTATGCCTGCAGGTTTTCTGTGCCCCAAATGCGACAATTTGGCTTATTTACATACCCGCCAAGATCAAAATGAGCTTCGTCTGCAACATTACCATGATTTTGAAAGTAATGTCGCAATATTTCCCAACGTTGTTCAAGCATATACACAACCATATTCGTTCAGCGGAAGGATAAAACTAATTATCTGTCAAATAAGACATGAGCTAAGTGTTACCATTCACGAAATAAGCATTAGTTGAAAACAAAACCGTTAGATGACGGACCTTATATAAGTAACAACATACGAGATATTTGAAATTTTTCTTAAATCTCATGACTGCATTAAATAAGCTGCGAGTGGCTGTATATGAGTACATCACATTGACAAAAATTTTGTAACAAAACTTCAGTATCAAATTACGAGCTGGCATGTAAAAAATATGTTCATCAGTATGTTGCATAAACTGTTGGTTGTTGCTGCATGCCACACAAATACATACAATATTTAGTTGACATTAAAAAAGTACTTTTTCCTCTTTTTTTGCTAATAAGTGTTATTAAAGTACTTTAACCAAGTTTTTTTGTTTTATTTGCCAGTAAAAATGATGTTGATTGTTTAGCGATAATTGTTTTGGCAAAAACCAAACGATTGATAGATTTCATAGGGACTTTAGCGCATCATTTTCATTTTTCTTGTTTTGATAATCTTTCTATTCCAAATTAAAGTTGACAAAAATATATACAAATGTTTGCTACACAATTGTCCATCCATCATCAGTCAGTCATTCAATAACAAATTTCTATGACAATTACTGGCAATACGACAGTACATAACAGCGACTAATGAAAAGCTTGGAAATATTAAATAGAAAACAGAGACAATAAAAAATAAAGGAGAAAAAAATTTAAATCAAAATCTCTGGTTTTGACAGCAAAAAAAAACACATAAAGTCAATAGCCAACTTTAAAGGCGGACAAAAAAAGTTTTTAGCAAACATGCATAACCAAATTCACCAAGGACCAGTACCAATTTGATGGCTTAAATATATTCGAAAATCAAAACAACTTTGCAGTGCTCAGTCTTTATTTACTCATATTCTCTGTCTACTTTAGATTTATAAGCCTGTAGTCGGTTAAAACGGCTTAAAAAGTATGTCAAACTTTTTTGTTCCGCTCTGTTGCCAGGGCTAATTTTCGTATGTTTGTTAGACAGTAATAATGATTGACATATGCCACGAAAATATAATTAAATAATTATTGTTTTAATAAAAAATTCTAAGTAAAAAAAATTAAAATAAAGTTTTTTAACACACATACGAGGGCGGATTGATATTGAAGCTACTTAAGTAGGAAGAAACATTTTTTTCTTTCAAAAACCATTCATTTCTCAACATAGTCTTTAGCTCAATACACTTAGTAAGACGATTTTCCAACTTTTTTATACCGTCTGAATAATACGATTTTGGTAACTCCTCAAAATACGCATTAGTTTCGGTAATCACTTCTTCGTTTGAGATGAATCTTTTTCCTGCGAGACATTTTTTCAAGTTTGGAAACAGGAAAAAGTCACTAGGGGCTATATCTGGACTATAAGATGGATGATCAACCAATTCGAAGTGGATTTCTCGTAGTTTTAGCATCGTATCTAATGCTGTGTGAACCGGTGCATTGTCTTACAGAAAGAGCACTTTTTTCTTGTTTAAATGTGATCGTTTTTCCTTGATCTCCTGTGATTGTGGATACCCTTTTCTAGATAATCGCTAAGCAATATTTCGTGTGCATCCCAAAATACAGTGGCCATAACCTTGCCAGCCGATTTCGCTGTCTTCACCTTCACCTTAGGAGCACTTGCACCAGCTTCCATCCATTGCTTCGATTGATTTTTGGCTTCAGGTGTGCAGTGGTGGACCCATGCTTCATCAACAGTTATTAATCTACGCCAAAAATCAGCCGGATTATGCTTTATCATGTCCAAACACCATTGTGAAGTGATCTGTCTTACTCGTTTTGGTTCAATTAATTCCTGAAAATCATTTACTTTTAATTAGTACTCGAATTTCTCGTAGAGTGCATCCCTTTGTAGTTGATTGTCCAGTGAATCGCACAACGCATTATAAGGTTTGCGTTGTTTCTAAGCCTTTTAATAAATAACCAAAAGCTCTTACTTCTCCGCGGAAAAGTAAGAACTTTAGTACGTAGGCGCTGTTCGTATAAATTTTTCTCGCCTGTTTGCGTAGGGAATCAGTATGATCGCATTTGTTATTACGCCAATTTCTGAATGCAAGTGTGCACTTCTGATTAAACCAAGATTTATTTCTTCATTTAATCGGGATCTTTTATTAATTCATTTATTCATTTTTATTTTGTTCAAATTATTGTACAATTAAGTACTAATTGAGCAATTTTTAAATTGTGATTGTGTATGGTAAATTGAGCTCAATTAAGGCCTTAACTGCGTAAAATTTTTTAATTGCCAATAAAAGCTTCTTATACAAGCATTAAGCAAATTGTAGTTGGCATCCACTTAAAGCCAATTTAACTTAAAGTATACTTTAAAGTTAAAGACTTACTCTAGCAAGTGTCGGCTTTAGTGTGGGTCTATGTATATGGGCCAAAGTCTCTAAAACTCGGTACGTGTTTTGTGTTTATTAAATTTAAATTAATTTTCTTAAATTTCATTTTCTTTTTAACTTTTTTTGTATTTTATTTAATCAGAAACCACTTCGGGAGGCAGTATAGCAAAATAATTAATTTTCATCATTAAAACTTTTTGCCTGAAATGTTTGTCTTTAGTAAAGCAGAGAAAGAAATACATTTTTCCAAAGAAAATTATTTTCTTTCTTTGAAAAATAGTTTAAAAATAATAAAATGAAATAAAACTTTAAATAGTTTATGTATATTGGCAGCAATTTTGGGCGAGAAACCACCATCATCATGTTCTGCAATAATTTTAAAGCAAAAACACCCGTTCATACTCGCAAATTCGTACATAGTTACACTCAAAGAAATTTGTTTGGTAAGACAAACGAAATTCAAGCCAAAAAACTAAATATGAGTCATTCAGCAAAAATGGAAGAATGCGCTCTATCATTTTTTCCCTTTGTAGTGCTAATGCTTGTGGAAGATGAAAAAAAAATACCATTAAACTACCAAAGACATCTAGCAGATCTTAATCTTTTTTCCATCATTCCTCTAGATTCCATTAAGAATGTATTGCTATGTTTCAGGCTTAGTAATCAAGTCGATTTTCAAGCGAAGTAGATGATTAATCTACTGTGGCTCGCCTCCATATGATTGTGTATAGTGGTGAAGAAACTTGCTAAGTGATGGTGGTGATCCTTACTTAGCATTGCAATTTTATGCCATTAGGTGGTATTTTCTGCTGGTCATTCGTCTGATATTTGTCATCAGACAGACATCGCCAGAGATATAATGCGATGTTAAGGTATACACGGATGGATCAAAATCGTCTGAAGGGTAGGGGGCGGCATCTTTATTCCTGTATACGGGGTGAGGGAATCCTTTGAACTGCCGGACCACTGCAGTGTCTTACAGGCGGAGGTCTCAGCGATAAAGAGGGCAGCGGATTTGTTGATGTACTACGGGGTATATGACAGTGATATCCGAATCTGTACGGACAGTCAGGCTACGATCAGGGCGCTCTCCGGTGTCTACCCGACATCGCGTCTGGTGTGTGAATGCCGGGCATCTCTGAACGAGATGGTGAGACATTCAGACCAAGAGATTATCTGGGTAAGGGGTCACTCGGACACCCGGGGGAACTGTGTGGCAGACGGACTTGCGAAGAGATTGACCACTCAGTTATGATGCCACTCTCCTCTTGCAGACTTATGGTCATGCGGTACATGTTGGGCAGGGCACAGCTACGGTGGGATGATGAACCAACGTATTCTCTATCGAGGCAAACCTGGCCCCTATATGATCGGGCTCGCTCGGAGTCTATTATAGGGATGCCACGACTTAGGCTGCGAACTCTTATGGCTGTGATTATTGGGCACTGGGTGCGCTGGTGCGCACGCTAGGAGATTGGGTCTGCTGTGTAATGATTAGTCTAGGAGTTGTCAGGATGAGAAGGAAGAGGAGACTGTCAAGCACTTCCTGTGCCAGTGCCTGAGTCTTTCGGACATTGGGACTGCTCTCCTTGGCAGTCCGTTTCTGGATGCCTTGTCGGATCTCTTGTTTTGTGCGTCTGGTTGGTTCGGATCGGACCGGATCGCAGACATGTAGGTTGTTCATTTTCTGGATTACAGTGGGATCAATACTGGACCCAGGTGGGCTGGACGTGTCTGGCTACCCATCGTAACTAACTAACTAGTGTCCTGCAATAGCGACTGGTCGGTTTGATGGTTATAATGATTATAAGCGAAATAAACTGCAAAATTATATTTAAGACTTATAGATAAGACTTTGAGCGAAGTATTAAGAAACTGATGGCAGAAACTGATGGCCTTAGGAATATTCAAATTGTGTTGATGGTTTGAGTTCCGTGGTAGTTGACTGCATCCAAACAGTAAAGTAGAGTAGAAAGAACGAATAAGATATTAGATCCAATCTCTAGCTGTGGGATATCGCTGTTTAGAACCAGATAATTTACCAAAGTTGGACAGGTTTGAGTTCCGTGGTAGTTGACTGCATCCAAACAGTAAAGTAGAGTAGAAAGAACGAATAAGATATTAGATCCAGCCTCTAGCTGTGGTATATCTCAGTTTAGAACCAGATAATTTACCAAAGTTGGACAGTATATGCATAGCTGTCTGAGAAGTTGAGTGTTGAGTCCAAAATAGTAACTTAATCTTATTTGTTCGACTTTGGAGACGTTTTGACTGGTCAAATTCATAGGCCTATTACAACCATTAACCTAAAAACTATTTTTCAATAAATTATCTTTGGTTTCAAGATCTTAATGAAGTACGAGAAGTATGTGTTGGACGTACCAATATGCTTCATTTAATTATACCATTTAAAGTGGCTCTATGACCTATTTTTCATGGCGTTAAAAAACTATTTATGCTGGTAAAGGGTATTAAAATGCTTTCATTTATTTTTCAAGTTTTAATTTTTGAATGAATACGAACATAAATTTGAACTTGTTTTTTATGTTTTTTATGTTTTTTTTAGTTTCTTTCTTGCTTTTTACTTATTTTTTCTTAACTACTAACTAAAAATACTACTAAAAATAGTACTAAAATTGCAAAAAAAATAAAAAATAAAAAAATAGTTTTAATAAAAACTGTGAATATGATGAGTTTGAAGAAGATGAACGATGGTGTTGCTGATAATAATGACGATGCTGATGATGATGCTACGCTGACGATGATGAAAAAGTCAAATTCAAAATATTGTCTACTCTTACCCTGGGTATCATCAGGCTATCGACTTTACATTTTAATGGCAAAGTCAACAGACGAAAAATGTTAAAATTTTTTTAGAATATTTTTTCGTTTTTTTTTTTTTTTTTTTTTTTTTTTTTTTTGTTGAAAAAGAAATAAATAAAATGGCAAAGTAAATAGCAATACATACTCACTCGTTATATTTTGATCATAAAATAAATATTTAAAGAGTAGTTTTAGAAAAATTAAGTTTTTTTTTTGAAAAAAGGAAACAAAAAAGGAAAAAAAATGTTTGAAAAATAATTCGACAAACAAGTCAAGTAAATATATAATGGCCACTGTTTTTGAAGTTATGCCACTTTAATATACGAGGGTAGTTCGTAAGCTACTCATATAAAAGATTTTAAGAGCCTCAACTCCGTTACGAGTTGATACGGGTTTTATTGAAACACAAATCCTTGCAATCTGTAGTCTAGGAGTTACTTTCTAATTGACTTTTAACGCTGCCAGTGCTGTTGCTATGGCTGTTAAAGTTGTTGTCTAGCAAATGCTAATTTCTTTCCCTATATTCCTGACACAATATTGTTATAGAGAGAGAGAGAGAGAGAGAGAGAGAGATAAAAAACAAGAAAACATTTTAATGGATATTCTGTGTCATATAATGAAAAGGATGATGGAAACAAACAAAAAACAAAAATATAAATACAACAACAGCAATAACGCAACTAATAACAATAAAAGCAAACAACAATTGTAAACATTAAATAGACGAAAGTAAATAAAAATAATTTTAAAAAACTTTATGAATGAATATCAAAGAGATTAAATCCTTGCGTAAAAAGTAAAACTGGGGCGTAGCAGGAAACGACTGCAAGAGTATCAAAAAGTATTTAAGTTAGATTAGGAAAGGTGGTGGACCCCCCAAAGGGAAGGAGTCCTACTTAGGCCAGATATTTGGCCCATTGTGATGCCACGTGCATAAATGCCAACCCGGGGATCAAACAGTTTCCATATAAAAATAAATATTGCAATTGCGGCCACCTTTATCCTGGAGAGTTTGGGCAAATATGACAAAAAGTAGGAGTTCAACTACCTTCGCCTTCTGGCAGCAAGAGTCGGACATTGATACATAAGGTGCAAGGCAGTCACCTTAAAAAAATCATTCGAGGTAATGCCAAGACTATCGGCCTGCCTCCTGATCAGACAGTGAACCTTTTGGACCGCAATTCTGCGCTGTTTGGCCACCCGTCTTAGGGAAAGAAGGCATTTAGTCCTCCTTCGTTGAGGTAGGTCCAGCAGAGCCTGGCGATATCGCACGTGCCCTCATACTGCCAATGATATTGAGCGTCGACATAAACTGACCGGAGAATATCCAGCTTAACCGAGACCATCGGAACACCAGTACCCATCCTGGCCAATTCGTCAGCAACGCAATTCCCGACGATAGCCTTGTGTTACCTTCGAATGAACCGAGATTTCCTTAAGAAACCTGCGGCATTCGTGGACTAGGATAGACTTCGAGGTGATATTAGCGAGAGACCTTATCGCAGCCTACTGTCCGAAAAGATCAGAAGATTCTCAAGGAGAATCTATCCGTTCAACAAGCATTGCACGGCCTTCAGTATAGCCATGACCTCCGCCTGAAACACACGGCAATAATCAGGCAACCTATAAGACAGTCTTGTGTCAGAATTTCTTACGAATATACCATTTCCCACTCTGCCTCGCATCTTAGAGCTGTCGGTATAAACCTCAAGGGCATTCCCTCGTAGGTATATCAACGTAAAATCTCCCATAGAGAAAGTTATGAGGCATCATGTAATCAATCCGAAGATGTCTGAAATCGCCAATAATCGTAGCATGACCGAAGTCCAGTTTTGGCCAAGAGTTAGCTGTATTTAGCCTTACCGCCACCAACTTAGCCCTCTGCTTAAAAGAACAGCGGTGGGGTGCCAGTTAAATATAGAAAATAAGGCCTCGATTGGAGTAGATCGGAGCTTGCCTGAGCACCCTGCCTATCACCTTACAGTAACGCAAGTAGAGTTGGTTCTACCACGGCCTTATAAATCCAGTAGGTGATGGCAGGCCTAAGTCCCCATATTCTGTCTACGGCCCTTTTACAAGTGTAAAGCGCTATGTTCGCTTTCTTCACCATTACATTCTCACTCCAGGTAAGCTTGGGATCAAGAATAACCCCTAAATACTTTACCTTTGTTTTGTGAACAGAGAGAGTTGAATACCACCAAGTCTCGGTATATTAAATACAGGTATCTTGTATCGTCTGGCAAAGAGCATCAATTCCGTTTTATTGGGGTTGACGTTTAGACCGCACGACAAGCACCATTCCATAACAATTTTGAAGGCCTGATTACACCTCGATGAGAGGGTATGTGGATCGATACCCGACCCTAAAATGGCCAGGTCATCCACATAACCAGAGACCCTAAAACCACATCGCTGCAGATTCCCCAACAGTCGCTCTACAGCGATGTTCCACAGCAAAGGCGAGAGGACCCCTCCTTGTGGGGCAGTGAATACCCTTACCAATTTGGCCTCTCAGTCAAAAGACCCTGCACAAACTTCGTCACACATTCGCTCATATTACGCACTCTGAGAGCTCGAATGAACATTGTTGAAAGCACCCTCCACGTCGATAATGCTTGCTCTCCAAAGCCTTCTCAACACATCCTACTAAGGAACTCAGTGCAGTCTCAGTCGATCCACCCTTTGGGTAGGCGTGTTGAGCACTATTGGGAAGCGTAGGAAAGTATTTGGACCGTTTTTCGTTGTCCAGAGTCCTCTCCAAGGTTTTCAAAAGAAAAGATGTCAAGCTTATAGGCCTGAGATCCTTCGCGGTGGAAATAGAGGGTTTTCCCGCTTTAGGGAAAAGAATAATAAAACTATTCGAGTAAATGGTTTTACTGCTGAGGGTGTAACTGGGAAATCATCCATGGGGGTGGCTCTTGCACAAGGGGACGTATATATTCATATGGGGACTTTGACAAATTTAATAGATGACTGGACGGCGTCGAAGAGGGTGACACAGGTGGTATTGTATTACCTAGCCTTCTCTACTATCAATTTAAAAAACTATTCTGACTTTTGGTAATGAGTTTATTAGGCTTCTGAGAGACATAACGACTAGACACTGTATGACTTGGCACATTTTATTAATTCCCATAACATTGCATGAAGGAACATGGGGACTTCTCTCAGTCAATGAGCTGCACCCGGTTCTATTTATGGACTCATTGAAAGGGACCTACACCTAAAGGCCGGTTCCGAATGGTAAATGCATTTGAGAAGTTTTTAATAGTAGTAATACTCATAACCAGCTAATATCGCTGTTGAAAAAACTTGTTATTTTTTTTAAGATAGTCTGGCCTGGTATTGAACCGACCACTTTCTGGTTGGTAAGCGGGTTTCTTACCTACCATACCACAGCGGCACACATGTCGAAACGTATTTGTGAGTGCACCGTTTTACAAAAGCAAGTCGGTGCTTCAAGAAAATATCACTGAAGAATTTGTTCAATTTTGTCAGGTGTACCAGCTGGTTACCGCGAGGCTCGCATGTTTTAAATATTCCAGTTTAAGGATGGCTCTCTTCAACTATCTTATGACTGAGATCTTTGAGTTCTTCATGGCAAGCCATGTAAAACACATGTTAGGCCCTACCGTTTTATTTCTTGTCCGTCACTCCTGTAGGGAGCATACTAACTTTTCACAAAGCATCCATTGCTTTGTTTCAGTTTCAGTAATCCAGTTAGTTTTCAAGCCAAGTAGATGATTTATCTATAGTAGCTCGCCTCCATATGTTTGTGTGTAGTGTTGGAGATCCTTGCTAAGTGGTGGTGGTGGTGGTGGTGGTGGTGGTGATCCTTACTTAGCATTGTAATTTTTTCCCATTAGGTGGCGTTTTTCTCCTGATGTTTGCCATCTCAGCCAGAGGTAAGGTGGAAATTTAGAGGTACTTCGTTAGATGGATTTGTTTGGAGGCAATTTAAAGCCTATTTATTGAACACTTGGAACCGCAATTGAATTTTTTTCGTCATATTTTCTGTTAGGATTCGAACCTGGGCCGTTTGTGTTGTATGTCTGCGGGACATGATTAGTAATTTTTTTCGTATCCCAATTATCCGGCTTACATGTGCTTCCAACAGGAGGTAGGCACATGCAACACAGCACGCGCTATAATTAATTGACTAAAAGAAACGTTTGACGAAAGCGTAAGTTCATTTAATGGCCACCTCGATCTTGTAATTTAACCCCATTGGATTATTTTCTTTACGGTTATGTTAAGACCCTTGTTCACGTCGGTGGAAATCAACATTCGAAGAGTTATTTGACTTAAACTTTTGTAACTTTGAAAAAAACACCTCTTATATGTATCCTTTGTTAAAAAGATGCTAAAATATAGATACAAAAGGCTTAAAAGCAAACTGCTTCTAGTTCAACTACAGCTAAAATAAATCTTCCCGCGTTGCTAGGAGGCTTTGTGTATTTTATATAAAATATATTTCTCGGGACAACTTATTTTTATATATATTGTTACGTTTTAACCTTTTTAATACGTTTGAGTTCATTTTAATTGCGTTAAAATAAAATAAACACCTCTAATTTATTAACTATAACTTTTATACTGTTTGTCTTAATACAACAAAATTCATTTAAACAACACTTTTATTTTCGCTTTAACACAACTTTATTTATTGACAGCTAAACCATAACTAACTGCGTAATCAAAGCAAAGCTGTACCAATCTCTCCCAATTTTTGACTGATATGGAAAGATCACGAAAATTTAACAGTTACCGTTTTCCTCACATGCAAATTTCCAAAATCAAATTGATTTAAACCAAATTTAGAAACTTTTACTATTACCGTTCTCATAATGTACAAAATGTATTAGTTAATATGTATGGGACATGCCACACCCACTTATACAATTTCTCCTACTTTTTGACGGATGATTTGTATTAATTACCGAGTCGTTTAAATCAATCAAATTCAGAAACTTTCACTAAATATTCTGAGGATATCAAAAATTAAAATTTACATTTTATGGGAGATACCATGCCCGCTTATCCAATTTCGCCTATTTTATCAATGATGATTTGTATTGACTACCAAAACATTGATATTCTGTACCGTTATCGAGATATATAATAATAACTAATAGTTACTTTGTATGGCAGGTACCCTTTCCACTTATCCAATTCCACCCGTTGTTTGAGTCATGATTTGTGTTCACCACAAAGTTTTTTGAGCCAAATTTAGAAACATTCACTACTACGTTTCTCCAGATATACAAAAATCAATATTTTCTTTGTATGAGAGGTGCCACACCCAGTTATTAAATTTCGATCGTATTTCGACAGATGATTTGTATTGACTATGGAGTTATTTAGACCAAATTCAGAGGCTTCCATTATTACTGTTCCCAAGATATACAAAAATTAATATTTACTTTGTGTGATAGGTGCCACTCATACTTATCAAATTCCGCCCACTTTTTGAATGATGATTTGTATTAACCACAAAGTTAGCAACTCTTACTATGAACGTTTTGAAGATATAAACATAAAAATAAAAATTTTGTATGGGCGCGGCACCGCCCAGTTTAAGTTAAGCCATCAGTGTAACTACACCTTTCCAACGCATGTATCGATTATAAAATGACGAACATAGAACAACTTGTTTTTATATATACTTAGGTATCTGGTCAAATGTTGTAACTAAAATATATTAAAAATGTACACATAAATACACACACACACTCCGTCCAAAAGCATTTAAGTTAACCAACACACAGACTAGTGAACATAAAAAGCGACAGACAGACACCCTAATAACCAATAAAGCCAGACAGGCATAATAAAACCAATAGACCAAAATAACAACAAGCATTAGACAGGCGAATGAATGAAGGAGATTGACATATAAACCGAAGAATAAATAGGCAAATGATTGTATGAACATAAGACCGATAGGCAAAGACACAGACAGACTCATTGACTACATGGAAGACGACAACACCACACAGTCGTCTAAGGCTCTTAGACTCATATTATCTACGTAAAATGCATAAAATATTTACTAAAACAATTTAGGGTTTTGCAGAATACATTACGAAAACATGCAGTAGCTGTATAAGGAGTATACAGAGCAGCAAACGCCTGAGTATATGTTGTAATATTTGTAATAGAAATATTGAATATTTGAAGAGTAAACATATAGGGAGAGAGGAAGAGTATAATAGCAGGATAAGCAGAGGAATTTGCCTAAGCCAGTACATAAGCATTAATTCTTTGTAAGAGGGTACCACTTATATTTCGGGAATATTTTTAAATTAAAATGGCTTTAGTGCTTTTCAAAATATTTCCCTTGCTGATCAACAAGCTAGAATCACACGATTGTCGCAAATGTACCAATATGAAACAATTTCACTTGTGCTTTATCGCCGTAAAATATCAATTATCCCCATTTATTCTGTGAAAAAAAAATTATTTAAATATCGGGACATGTTGCCAACTTGGTTTGTTATAGAAGAAGACAATAAATATTGACGCATTTTTTTGCCTCATTATTACTTAATAAGCGGTCACACGATTGCCGTACCAATAATTGATGCATTTCGATAGTCGTGTGATGTTATACACTTTTGCATTCGTTAGAACCAATTCTCAAAACAGGTTTTCCATTCCTCGTGAGACACCTCCAAAATATGGTGTTTGAACGCTACAACTAATCTTCGGCGCTCGTAAGTCGTTGACCACGGAGTTTATCTTTAATATGTGGGAACAACAAGACGTCATTGGGTGCCTAATCAGTACTGTACGCAGGATGAGATATCAGTTCCATGTTTTGACTGCTCAAAAATTCAACTGTTTGGCAAGATTTATGAGAGCTCGTATTGTTATGATGGAGAATGATTCCTCTTCGGCGGTTGGTATTACGAATTTCTTCGAAGATTTTGGGATTAGTCGTGTAACACTCAGAGCTGCGTAGCTACATAGCTGAAGCTGAACACTGGCCACATGATCCATTCGGACAAAGAAATAGGCGACCATTTGCTTCGCTGTGCTTTTTGCACGAACTCGTCTCGTTTTATTTCCAGCTCATACGTATACACCCATGATCCGTCACCTGTCACGGTTTTATACACGTCTATTAAAGCGCCACGTCAAACTCTTCAATCATTTCCACAAATCGACGCGAACCTTATTTGAGCGATTGATAAATTATGGGGTATCCAACGAGAACAATTTTTTTGTACAACTAAGTATTCAGACAAAATCGTATGTATTGAAGTGGAACTATAATGTGCAAGGATGCCTCTATCTAAGAATATGTCACACGACGGTCTGGCATTGTCAGTTCATGCAGTGCATCGATGTTTTGGGCAACCGAACTACGATCACGATTGAATTCACTATAGCAGCGATATATTGTGGTTTTTGGTAATGCTTTATCGCCATACTGAGCTCATCCACACATTCTTGTTGAGGTATTCCACATCGAAACTTGTGAAAAATAAACCAATGAAAACCTTCTCTTGAAATTTCATTTTTTTGGCCAAATTGATTTTCTTAACTGCAAACAAAACAAATAGCACTTGTACGTGGAAACGTTGTGAGTACGTTTATGTCAAAAAATGTTAAACTTTATTATGGTGATACCAGACTATAGCTATTGACAATAGAGTTGTCAGTTGCCGAAATATAAATAGTACCCCTCGTACTGCTACAAAGAAAGTTCTACTATTTCATGACTTTTTGTACTGGCGGTGCATAAACTTTCAATGCAGCACGGCTAACTTTAGCTGCTATGGACTTTTGTCGAAAATTAAACGAGTTTATCACGCCCACTTATCTAATTTCGCTCAGTTATTGATGATTTGTCCTGTCTAAGAAGCTGTATAAGTCAAATTTTGTATTTCTTACTTTGAGAAGACATACAAAAATTATTAGATACTTTATATGAAAAATGCCACGCCCACTTCTGCCCACATTAAAACTGATTATTTGTATTGACTGCCAAGTTATGTAGATGAAATCCGGAAATTTATTCTTTTGTCGTACTTAGGGCTTCAGAAACTTCCACCTTAACCGTTCTCAAGATATACAGAAATCAATATTTACTTTGTATGGGAGGTGCCACACCTACTTGTTCAATTCCACCCATTTTTTAATCGATGATTTGTATTAGCAACCAAGTCATATACACCAAATTTACAAACTTCCACTCTAGCCGTTCTCGAGATATACAAAAATCAATATTTAACTTGTATGGGAACTACCATGTACACTTATCCGATTCCGCCTATTTACCATGGGAGTTACCATGTACACTTATCCGATTCCGCCTATTTTTTGACTGAAAATTTGTATAAACTACGAACCTATTTAAACCATATTTAGAGACTCTTACTCTTACAATTTTAAAGATATAGACAAATAAATATTTTTATGGGCTTGGCATCACTAGTTTAGAAAAAGCAATCAGTGAAAGTAGATCTTTTCAATGAATTTGGTTTGTAAATCGGTTGAGTGGTTCTAGATATATGAAATGATATATATTGATATGTTTTATATACTGGTGTAAATACATCAAGACTTAAGTTGACTTTACAAGAAAATAAGACAAGTTTTTGTAAAAAAAAGAAAAAACACATACAAAAAGTCACGAAATTATCAAACTGTTCTCATACACAAGTAAGTAAAATTTCAGCTTGTACCACAATTATTAAATCCGTAAATAGCTTACTAATTCAAAAATCATAACTTAAGAAACTATACACCTAATGGGTTACTTGGGGCTAGTAAAGTGACTAGTCTTTTATAAAAAGAAATTTGGGATTTTAAAGCTTATCCACAATTAAATTGCGAAAATGTTAATAAGCTTTTCTGGTGCCATTTGCCATGTAAATTCATTAGGATGGAAATATATTATCCTACAGTAAAACCTCAAAATATAAGCTAGACAAGTAAGATAAGAGAATTTATCTTTTTTTTTTATAATAAAATAATTCTTTTTTCCAAGTACTGTTTGCTATCCCCTTAGTTAAACTTTTTATGAGTCTATATATTGCCAAAAATATATATAAAATTAAATCAATTATGGTTATCATATGTTTGTGTACTTACATTCTCTAACTTGGCCACTGTCTCATACATGGTCATATTATTGACTTTGCCATATTGAACAATAAAATCAAGTTCACTATTTGGTGTGGTTTGTCCAGATGTTGTTAATGATGATGATGTTGTTGTTGTTGTTGTTGCTGGTGTAGTTACAGTATCGCTTACATTGTTACTGCCTTCAGCATCTGGTTGTGACCAAACTAAACTTATTGAATTATTTGTTACCAAAGTAGCATGTAGATCTTCAACAGGACCGGGTATGTTGCCAGTACCTTTTAAAAAAACGAGGGGAATATATTTTAGGAGCAAGAAAATAAAATAACAAAATAAATAATTGACGTATCACTACCTACTTTTTGGGTATTTGAGACTAGTGTAGCAACTAGCCCCTTGTAAATAAGGTTGTCAAAATATTTGTGAATCATAAAAACAAATTTATTTATAAGCTTTTCTCAGATAAGCCAAAAACTTGTAATAGCCATTTGGGATTAATGAAGTGACTGGTTTTTCTTAAACAAGAGGGAAAAAATTGTACCATTTTTGACAAAAACATTTGTAAAAACAAATACAATTTATAAGATTCTTTTTAATCAAAGAATTAAAGAGAAGTGCTCCTCTCACTTGTTTGACTACTTGGGTCTAGAAAAAAACGAATAAAAAAAATATATTTACAGGGTTTCTAATCAGACAATTTAAAAAATTGCCACAAAAACTTGTTTCACTACTTGAACTAGTCTGCAGCAAACCATTTCTGTTATATTATGGGATGTTTACTCACATAGTTAAAAAAAATGGCACCACCCACTTATTTGACTTCTTGGCACTAGTGAAGTGACTAGTTCTTAGTAAACAATTTCTGATTAAAATATTTGTCAAAAATTAAACAAAATGTATTTACAGAGCTTTTTTATAATCAGACAATTAAAAAAGAATGGCACCACTAACTTGTTTGATTACTTGAGACTAGTGCAATAACTAGTCTTTTGTAAGCAATTTCTCATTAGAACATTTTTAATAATAAAAAAAATATTTATAGGATTTGTAAGCAGACAGTTAAAAAATGGCACCACCTACTTGTTTGACTACTTGGGACTAGTATAGTGACTAGTCTTTTGTAAAAAATTTTCGTTTAGAATATTTGTAAAAAAATTAATGAAAATTTATTTGTAGGACTACTTGGAACTGGTGAAGCGATATGTTCTTAGTAAACAAGAGAAAAATGTTTAGCATATTTGACAAAAACATTTGTAAAAAAAAGTCAAATAAGATTTTTGATCAGAAAATTTAAAAAAATTTTCCACTTGTTTGACTACTTGGGACCAGTGAAGTAACTACTCCTTACTGGTCCTAAGTAAATAATTCTTGATCAGAGCATTTGTAATAAAATAAAATAAAAATTTTTTTATAGGAATTTTAATTAAACAGTTCAAAAAATAGCACCACCCACTTGTTCGACTAATTGGAACTAGTGGAGTGACTAGCCCTAGTAAACAATTTTTGATAAGAATCCACAAAAAAAATGTGTAATAAAATTTATTTATAGAATAAAAAAAAAGTTCTCCCACTTGTTTGACGACTTGGTACCAGTGAAGTGGCTATTCCTTACTGGTACTAAGTAAATAATTCCTGATCAGAGCATTTGTTATAAATTAAGATAAATTTTATTTTTCCCACTTGTTTGACTACTTGGTACCAGTGAAGTGATTTTGCCTTACCGGTCCTAACTAAATAATTACTGATAAGAGCGTTTGTAATCAAATAAAATAAATTTTATTTTTCCCACCTGTTTGACTACTTGGTGCCAGTGAAGTGTCTATACTTTACTGGTCATAAGTAAATAATTCCTGATCAAAGCATTTGTTATAAAATAAAATAAATTTTATTTATAAGGTTTTTAATCAGACAGGACCACTTACTTGTTTGACTAATTGGAGCTAGTGAAGTAACTACTCTTTACTAATAAATCTCTGATTATAACATTTTAAATTATAAAATTGCATTTATTTAAAGGATTTTTAAGCAGAGGAGCAAAAAACACATTGTCTCACTCACTTAACTAATAAGGGCTAGTGAAGTGACTAGTCCTTAGTAAACAATAAGGTAACAATTATTGTTATTTTCCAAAAACATGTTTAAATTCATTTGCGCTTATTAATCCCAATACTTCTTTGTATATAGGTCTCGTTGAGACCTTCTTGTTTCACTATTTGAGATCAATAAAGCTTTAAAAAACATTTAATTTAAAACAGCAAAAAACAATACATTACATAGAATGTATTACTTATACATGAAATATTTCTCCAATTGCCATAAATAATGAATAATTTCAAGCTTTAAAACCAATTGTTTTATGGCTTCCTAGCACACACCGCTCCCCTCTTTTCAATTTCGAAGTGCGTTAAACTTTAAATTTAAAATTAAAACTTTTCTTATTTATACTCTCCCCTTATCTGACTCCTTTTTAATTTATTACAATTTTGTTTATGTCACATGTCCAATACAATGACATTTTAACTTCACTTACTCTACTACCCTTTTTGCCCAATACTTATTTCGTTTTTCAAACTTACCTTCTTCGAAACACTGTAATATATTGCCGGCATATGAGAGACAATCGGTGGTAGAGTTAGAGTTGGCAGATGGTAATAATGAAGTGGTATGATGAACTGGTAGTACACCACGACACAAAGACATACAGTTTGAAGTAACGCCTCTACGTACACAGCAAGGCGTATGATCTCGGCCACCGGCAGCACAACGAGCAATAACGGCTAGAGAGAGTACCAAAGGCAAGGAAGGAACGTAAATGGTATAGAAATAAATTTTTTTAAAGAATTAATAGGAAATCAAAAAGGAAAAAAGTGAACAAAGAAACAGAAATGCAATTATTTTTATTGATATACTCGTAGAGTAGCAAACTAATGTATGACAAGTTAAACTCCTTATGCTCTTATGGTACGTAGTAGAAATGCCAAAGGTGGCAAAGTCTACCATTTCGCTTTAAAAAGGCTTTTAAATAAAATATGAAAAATAGTAATTTCGCATATTTGTTTATACCTTGGAGCTACTTACATAACCAGCCACAAAGTGTTCATTTGGGAGTTAATTGACTCCCTTTTGGCTATTTTGTCTAACACAACTTAATTTTCTTTAAACTTAAAGTAAAGTCGTCATTATGTATTACTCAGTCTATTGGCAGTTTTTTCGCTCTTTGGCATATCAGTTTATACATATATTAAGTCCAAAACTCAATCTAGCTAAAGCGAAACGTTGTTAGTTTTAACGTTTTATTACATATGATTACTTTGGAACTGGTTCCATAACTATATTTTGTGAAGCACAGTTAATGAACCGGCTTTTAGTCCTTTCGTAGCCTTATTGTATTATCCCGGTAAAGTATTTTAAGCTTTGTATTACAGAATGCAGTCAATTCAATGCCATAAATGGACTACTCACGTAACCGCTCACATTTTGTAAACCAATTGGTAACTACTTAACGTTTAGCATATTTGTGTGTCGAGGGTTCCATTTTGATTTTTCTACAATTGTTACGATAGTTTTTTTCAAGCTTAAGGCTTGTGTCGGTACGCTTATTATGATGTCATATTAAAGTCATTTGTTATGTTAGGATATGTAAGTATGTATGTACCCTGTAGAATATTTACAAGCTGGCTCAAAGCAAAGGCTATATATTTATAAAGATGTTGCTCTGCCATATATTTAGTTTCCAGTACAAAAATCAGCATGGGATTTATTGTACGTCCCCTAAGAGATGAAGTTAGAAAATGTTTCAATGACTTCGGCAAATCTAAACTCGGCTATGTATCCCTTTTCTTTATTATAAATCAATATTTTTATTAAGTTAACTGAATGACTTCATTACGAATACTTATATCACTGCTGAGATTAGCTGACCAGTTAGCCGAAAACAATTAGCACTAGAGTGGCCTTCTGAAACCATGTTACCACTTTGGTTACTATTAGCCATTCCTTTGTAGACCACGTAGTTTTATATGGCAGGATATTGCAACACAGGACATCATAATACATAACGGGATCAAGTGATAGCTTTTCGTGTTTTTGTTATACAAAGCGGGCTTAAATAAAACTTCTTTGTACATAGGAAAAGCACTGCATACGCACATAATACCTTTTTGACACTTTGTAATTAGTTACTTAGTGGCTAGTTACGTAACTACTCCACTTGGAGTTAGACAAGTGGCTAAACACTTTAAAGCTATTATGTAGCCACTTGCACAAGAAAATCTTGCATTTGTTAAACAAAAAAGCGTATGTTAAAAAACAAGAATTGTAACTATGTGGCAAGTATATTGCCTTAGTTTTCGTTTCTAAGCTCCCAACACCAATGAATGGAATGCATGTGTGTGCATGTATGCTTATGTTTAGGGGTGCAACTTAATTCGCATGCATATCATGTTGCATATAAATCTTATTTAATGTCTTTCTATTTCACTTTTCGTTTTTCTATTGCAATTTTTTTTTTTTCGTTTTTCCATTTCATTCATTATTTTTTTCCGGAGTAAAATATTGCGTACACAAGTCCACTTTTTAAATTTTTTTTTTAAATTTTTTTTGCAAAAGAAAATAGTAACAATCTATTAAAGGAGAGTAGTGTAGTGTAGTAGTACAACAACAATAATACTTACACATTTGTGCTCGACATGCTGGCCCAAGTTTTTCAATGTCCGATAAACGTATGTTGTACGTACATAATGGTGCACATTGTGGCAACAAACCGGATGCCTGGCAACATGTACTCATGTTATATTTCGTTTCGTTAACATCCTCTAATTCCATTGGTTGGGTGCGTACAATGAGACGTGGTGAGGGTTCACTTTTACCGTATGCATTTATCGAAACCACATAAAATTCATAGTAGACATCTGCTTCTAAGCCTTCCAATATAAGTGGTGGATTTTTCTATAATGGAAGTTGGTGTAGTTATAATAGCAGCAGTAGTAGTTGTTGGTTGTGTTGCCACCAGTCAAGTTAAAAGAGTTCAAGAGTTTAGACGTTACCCCCGAAGACATAAATTTTGAAAATAAGCACAAAAAGCAGAAAAAAAACAGGTGGGGGTGTTAAAGGGGTGTTATATGCAGCCAGCAAAAAAAATGTGCAATAAAATGTTAAAATTGTAGTTTATTATTAAGTATGTTAAAATTGAGGTTATAAATAAAGGCAACTTTAGCAACAAAAAAGAAGAAGAAGTGTTTCATGGGAACATAAGGAAATTCAACATCAAGATAGAAATTTTGAATTATTAAGACAGTTTTTCTATTTTTTTTTTTTTGTTTTCTTTTAACGAAGTATAATGAAGAAATATGTACATTTTAAAGTAAAAAAAATAAAAAAAATTTATTAACTCACATGGCCCCATATAAATTGAAAGAGAAAATGCTAGAGAATAACCTGCATATTCATAAAAAAATAAAATGTATTTGAAATGTACTTTAGAAAAAAAACTTTGTATCAAAAATTCGAAATAAAATACTTTTCAAACTCATTTAAAATTTTATGAATATGGGGGTAAGTCCCAAAAATTTCTTACATCGCTATTTAAAGATTCCTTGAAATAAAATCACAATTCAACTCGCTATTAAAGCGCTTACATAAAAGTAATTACGAAATCATTTTCTCTACACCCTAATCTATAATTTTTAGCAGGATTTCCTAACCTAATCTGTTTTTGGTCCAACCCAAAGAGTTTTGGATTTTCTTTTGTCCTTTTAAAACCTTAAAAATGGGCGATGATAAGCTGTTAGTTTCATCCAAATTTCTTACCATCGAAGTATTTTTCAAATTTAGAAACGGAAAACCAACATACAGTTTTAAAACTAGAAAGAAAGCAGCTCAAGTCAGCTAAATTTATGGCTTCATTTTTGCCTTACCGATTGTACATATGCGCGTCTGTGCAAAGCCTGGATGGAACACAATTTTCTCTAAGCTAGAGAAGGTCGTTTTTTTTAACACCTTTAGACACTACTCTCGTATATTTATTCCAATATTTTCTAATATTCTTATCATAGTATAATAATATTGACTATGCTTTCTCTGTTTTAGATTCGTATAGGGGATTTCACTTGGAGATTCCTAGTAGGAATATCTGGCACCTTTTATACGATTACATTAATTAATTATAAGTAATAAATTGAAGCCCTTGTGCCAACAACTTTCTTACAAAACAACTACAGCAATTATCGGAATGCACATCGACTTCAAAAGCTAACTGGCTTAGTAACATCTCCAATTTTGTAGAATTAAGTGAAAATTTTTCTGAAAAATTGGTTACTTAGCTGACTCCAAGTGGCTAACCACTTTACTAATACCTAAGGAAGTAGTGACGTAACCAGTTTCATGTACACAATTATCTTACATTAACAGCAATTTTTATTTTCCATTTTTCTTTGCGTTTTTTTTGTGTGCCACAATGTCTGAGCTCAGTATCATATCCCATGATTCGGTGAATGTATATACTGACGGTATGACTTCAGAACGAGGTGGAAATTGGAATTTTTTGAAAAACCTAACCTTAGGTGTCTCTTCGCCTCCCAGACTATTGAAGTGTGTTTCAGACCGAACTAATAACTTTTTGAAATTCTACTGAGTTGATTCAGAATAGTCTCCGATTGTGTTTACCTCAATTAAGCTTCTAGTTCTAGCTGATAAGCCGCAATTGTGTTACTAATGAACTTCCTACCGGGTATCTACCCAAACATGAGGATGGTTGTACACCCATTAAGCTGTATAATAGGCAGAAGTATCTATTGGACCCTTATATTTGCCAAAAACTTTATTGTGCAGCACCACTTACTACCTTTCTTAATATAATCAAGGATTGAGAAATTGTCAGTTGCTTGGAACACTGGCATGCTCAAAGGGAACTTCGCCAATCTAGGGCGGCGGTTTGCGATTTGAATGTCGTTTTTAGATTCTCAAGTATGGTAGGACTAAGAAGTCATCAGATGTGGATGGCGGTTACAGATGTGGATGATGGTACGTTCACAGGCATCAGAGACAGCCTAACATATGGTGTGAATATGGTCTTCTTAGACGGAAATGCTTAGGCAGACGTAGATTCTCTTCGGCTGACATATCCAGATCTGCTGGTGTTCATTGTGAAGGTAGCATATCTACTGATCAAGCTATAGACCAGAATGGGGACAATAGATCCCATGGGTTGCAATGTCCTGCAATAGCGCTAGATCGGTATAAGGATAATGATAATCTATTGGCCGCTGACAGATTCCGGGCAGAATCTTGAATCCTGTTTCATTGCTAGACTCACTGGGACAAGGTCGGATAGGAAGTGGACCAGTTAACTGTTTAAATTGGACCGTAGGAACACAGTACATCAAGAATGATGATAGATCGCCTACTAGTGTCTACCTCTGGCTAGGCGTGGACTTCTCACATTTTCTAGATAGTTTAGCGGAACTATCGAGTTTTGATTTTAGGGTAACAGCCAGGTATGTTGGACCATCGGGCTGGCTTCTGACCTAATTTAGGGAAATTATGCCTTTGGATATTACAGACTGGCTCTGAGTCATTGTTTCATGTTGTATCACAGCGGGGAACTCTCCTATCCTATCCACAAAACGGGGTGTAAGGAATGATAAAGCTAATACGTATGGTACATATGCTTATGCATATCAGTATCTCTGCGCAGGTAAATATAAACTCTCCTACCCAACTGACGACCTTTCCTAAGCGTAGAACACCTTGCCGTTAACCAATGAACAATCAAATATTTAACGATTTGGCGTAAAATTTTTAAACTTTAGATCGCAATTTTGAACAAACCTTATGTCCCCAATTTCTGGTTACCCTTTTTAAGTCATCAGAGTCCTTAACTTACCTTTTCCACCGTTAGATAGTCATCGCCCACTCCCAAACGTCGGAACTTAACATGGAAAGTACTGATAGTATCGGCCAATCTCTTCGGTTTATTCCAATCTAATATGACAAACGAATCAGTTTTGGCCACTGTATGCAGCTTAGAAGGAGGATCTGCTAAAACGCCATAACCCTGGAACAGGCAACTGCTAAATTCTGACATAAATCGCAGACATCTAAAAAATAAACAAGAAATTTGGTAAAAAGCAACCATTCCACCGTCGCTCTTATTCAAGTTACACTCACTTGAACAAATTAAAATCCAAAGTGGAAACTTTGCCCGAACATAGAGGATAGCATACGGTGGGTATGCCACGAGCACGACAACAGGGCGTGTGATCAATATTATTGGCCAAGCAATTGAAGGTGATATTTGACCAGGGCGCGCAAACCATAAAATCAGGCAACGTTGCCAAGTCAGTTTTCTGGGGATCACACATCTTATCCAGACACATGCGGTGCGTCATGCCATTCGCTTCACAACACGAACGTATATCGGGCAAGTCGGGTATATCCATTTTATTTGAGGGACCCGATTGCTGCTCGGTGGCCAAGGCACTGGTATGCGTAAATATACGCAAACGTTCACTGGGCAAACTGCTGCCATAATCATTAGCTGCTGTGACAAGTATGGCGTACATTGTTAATGGTCTCAAGTTATTAATGGTTATTGAAGTGACATTGGCTGTGACCAAACGTATAATAACGCTCTCTTTATCGTTTCTAATGCCGCCGTCATTGTTATTGTCATCATCGTCAACATCTTCATCGAATGAATGCAAAGCTGTTAAATTGACAGTGTAATGTTTGACCAGGTGACCCAACTTTTCAGGCGGCGACCAACTAATGACGACACGTGTTTCATTAACCTCATCCGCGGCCACATTCAACGGACTGCTGGGTATCTGTTGCACACCCTGCAATATACACTGCAAACCACTTAGCGTATGATGTACGCAGGAGACACGCGTACGTAGCATATCTGTAAAGGGTGTATATTCGCCGCGACACATATCCTGACACAAATCAGGTATTTGTTTCTCTACACAACAGGGCACATGATTGCGGCCATCGGCCATGCAGCGAACGATTTGTGGGAAATCTTTTTCGCAAGCCTCTGGCTCAATGCCTGTTGTGCCATCCAAAATATTATGGACATTGCAAAAGCCCATACAGCCCTGGCTGACGTTGGCACGTTCACAGCATTCTGTGAAATCGTGCGTTATCTGTGGTGAACCACTACCACTACTACGCCAAAGGGAACGATTGTCGTTGGCATCTAAATGGGGTGGCACCAAGAATACATCACTTGATTCACTGGCAGCTGAATCTCTATTCAATGATGATGTGCTGCTGCTATCAGTTGTATTAACTCTGTTGTCCTTTGAAGGTAAAGGTTTCACTAAAAAAAAAACAAACACACACACGCACACACACAGAGAGAGAGAGAGAGAGATATTCATTTAGTTTTTGCTTGTAAAGCATTTTATTTTTTCAAAATGACATACAAAATTTAAAGACTGGGAGAGAGTTTCGCTTGTATGTCATGCTATAAACACATTCAAGGCTACCGACCACACGACTACAATAGACGCTGGCCAGAAAAGTAACTTAATTATTTTGAAGACTACAGCTAAAAAATAAACATTTGACACACTGAACATAACCTAAGCAAAACATTTCAGTGTTGCCACATGCATAGCATTTTTAGAACGCCTACTTCATATCTCTTATTGTATTGTCAGCTCTAAATTGTTTGTTGTTGCCAAGAAAAATAGAACGGTAGTCGTGTAGTCGGTAGCCACGTAGTCGGTAAGCGTGTTGCCGCTAAAATAATTATTCTCATATGCACACATGTCTTGTAGTCGATGGTCGGTGGTAGTCTTGAATGTGTTTTTAGCATGATAGTTACCTGTAAGTATGTGTATGCTACGCAATACTGGTTCCGAATTTAATTCACATATATAACTACCCGAGTCCGAGGGTTTTAATTTCTTAATTAATAATACCCACACTTCACCGCCTTTCTCTATTCTACCTTTGGGATCTGCAAAGAAATAAAAGTTTGAAATCTAAAGCAGAAAAATACTCTCTTGGTCCAACACTTACTCTCATCATGTAAAACACTTATGCGCATATCACTCGTAACTCTTACTTTGCCCGCAGTTAAGATTTCATCTAATTTTTTCCATATCACAGTGTTATTGCTACGATTATCTGATACCACACAGGTTAATAAGGCATCTTTGCCTTCATAAATTAAAGAGGGACCACCAGTGCCTGAAAGAAGAAAATAAAACCAAATTCTCTTTTGCAAATCTAATATGAACCACCCTAATATATCGAAAAGCCTCACATTAGTTATGGCATTTAAATCAAATGTCAACAACCAAAAAATGTTCTTCTTGCAACAAAATTTATTTTCATTTTTTAGGTGCTCAGCTGTTGCGTTTTAAAAAATGAAGTTGAAATTGGGTGGCAGTGGGTGTATGTGTTTAACTTACCAATGGGTGTACTGGTATTAACTGCTGATAACAAACATGTTGATGTTGTTAAGACCAGCAACAATTTAAACATTCTGACATTCGTCAACAGCCTCCTGTAATTAAAAACAAAAACCAAAAGCCAGGATAAGAGTGGGAAAGTGTTGAAAAGCAGCATAATTTTTTAATAATTTCTTAATAATACAATTCAAAGATATGGAAAAATGTGTGTTATGTGAGAAAAAGGACTCTTATATCCTTTACAAGATTATATTAATTAATTATAAGTAATAAATTTAAAGCCTTGCACCAGCAACACTCTTACAAAACAACAACAATTATCGAAATGCACATTGACTATAAACGTTAACTGGCTATTGAGGAAGGTCACCAGTTTTGTAAAATTAAATTTAATTGGTTTTTTCTTAATTGGTTACTTTCCCCACACCAAGTAGCTAACCACTTTACTAGTACCTAAGGAAGTAGTTACGTAGCCAGCTAAACGTACACGATTATCTATGTAGGAGGAAGTGGCGGCCTCGCACTGCGATACCTCATAACACACTGTCTCTGTTTTAGTCATCAGAGTGACGGGTGATGAACCATAAGCACTGCACAGAACACTTTCCTAAATTATGTTGCAAACCAGCAAGACATTCTAATGAACCTGGCGGTCAACGTGATGTTACGGGTCGATAGCTCCGATAAGATATCAAGAAAGAGAAAGTCCAGTGTAAGGGAAAGTCGTTAAAGGTATTCTCTATACTCTTCATATCCAACCTGGGCCAGTTGAGTCTGGCAATAAAGGAAGACTCACACCCTTTATTAAGGCCATGTTACCGTCCAACATTACTTTTAACAGAAATAAGAGGTACATCTATCAACGCGTACCGATAGATGTTCGGAAGAAGTGTGCAAGTCATAGCGAGCTCATTAGCTGCACAGTTACCCGGCATGTCACTATAACCAGTAACCCAGAAGAGGTGTACAGAAAACTGCCGTGATAATGTCGCAATGACATCTGTGGCCAGCTTGGAGTTGAAGATCACACCCAAAAGAGATTTGCTCGACGGCTTGCTATGAAAACAAAAATATATGTCATCGGTAGGAGCTTAATTACTGTAGACCCACTGGATCTACTCTGCAGCATGAAAAACAGTAAATTTTTTTCTCATTTTCGCTTGTTAGATCGCGTGTATGCCGCAATGTGTAAGTTCGGTATTCTTGATCAATGTTGAACAAATTCCGGTGCTCCGTTAAGGTTGGAAAAGACATTACCGAACCTTGTAATACTTTGCGAAGTTATAGACAAGGCGACCCCTTTAATGCCCTGCCATGGTACTATTCTTTTGAAACATTTACTTATGTCTGCAGACGACATCGACATCATTGGCCGTACCAAGCGGAGTGTTAGCCCAGCCTTCAGGGCATGCGAACGGGAGTTCGCAAAGATAGTTTTAACGGTAAAAGAGGGCAAGAGCAAGAGTCTGTTCCCAGGTTAGCGCCGATAACAATTATTTCAATGTTGTTAAGGAGTTTGAATCCGTCAGTTTTGGCTTCAATAGTTCCACTTAGCAAGGATCTTCACCACTACACACAATTATATGGAGACGAGCACCAACAAATTCATCATCTACTTAGCTTGACAATCAACTTGATCAATGAAACCGAATCAAAGCAATTTATGCTTTTTAGAAAGTTAGTAATATTTCTAGAGGACTGAGTCGGTGTTTAACGTGGTCCTAAGACTTAACCACACAATGCCCAAGGCACGGGGGAATATAACGCTTACCATCACTTCCCACCCATGATAAACACAAGTGAGTACCAATTTTAAAGGACACGGCTTCTGCCGTGGTATAGGTCACGGCACTCTAAATCGAACTAGCGTTCTCCCGCAAGCTGGATATTAGCTACAGCCACCACGTTGCTCCCACCGGGAGGCCGCATTTTAGTCAGTCAGGTCTCTGTGGATCCTGACTGTCTTGGCACCAGCATACCTCTTGGCTTAGGCTTAGGGTCTTTGCCCATGTACTAGAATACATCTCCGAAACTGTCTTGGACTGGTCGCCGGTGAGCTCCCTAGAGAGTAACAGAGAAAAAATCAAACGTTAAATTACTCTTGCCGTCAGGTGTCATTGAGTAATAGAGACCTCTTCTTTTTCTCTAGGACGCTGAAGCAGTGCCGCTGTTCAATAGCAAAGCAGCTGCTTTAGAAGTATTCGAAAGGAAGGTTTCTTGCAAAATTTTCAGTCCTGTGCGGGTTAGCAATGAATTCCGCAGCTGAAAGAACTATGTGCTCCTTGACAATGTGCGCATTGCTGAGCGCATTAACTTCTCATTAATACGCTGGTATTAACGAGTGTTTGATGCAGACGTCAACGTTGAGGTTTTACTTGCTTGCGTTTCACAGATTGGTTTCACCAACTGGAGAAAGTATATAGTTCTCTTCGATACTGTAAGAAACATGGAACTTCAATAAATCGCATGACCATGACCCTGGCCTGTGCAATTGTCCTCACTTATACCCAGGATTTGTCAATTGTTCTTATTTCCGCTTCAATTTCCCTTTCCGAATCATTCTGGCTGTCCCCGCTTCGTTATATGACATTTCTTGCGTTATCGTACTGTGGTTTTTTGAGATCATGCCGTGGCGCCTATTTCATGTTTTAGTTTCTTTACCTTGCCACACCTAAAACCATAACTGGCCATTGCTGAAGGCAACTGGTCAGTGGTTTTGTAGAATTCAGTGTTAGTAAAAAAAAAAAAAAAATAGTTACCCAAGTGATTACAACTTGTTAGCCACTTTACTAGTACCTAAGGAACTAGTAACGTAACCAAACACAAGTAGACAATTATACAAAAAACTTAAAATTGATTTTATTTTCCAAATTTTTTTTTTAGATTGAAGTCATGAGCTTATTAGTAGCGTTTGAAGATACAAACCAGAAAATATTCACTGATTTGACCCAGAAGTGATTTAATAATCCTTTTACTGATAAAGTTAATGCTTAGGTAGTTAGTTTAAAATACCAGACCAATTAACTAACTCCTATAGGTATGGAACGTAGCTAGTCGCTACGTATTAGCTACAAAGGCTGAGTTCTGTGACTAGTCCTAAGTAGTCATAGGAAAATATAAAACAAATTGTGTACAGAAATACGAAAATCTCTTCCATTTGCGCTTACTGGGCCGTACAAAATAAGGAAACATTGTCACCTCTCTTTATACTTACGCTCGTTATAGTAAATATTCGTTAACTGATTTAAATTCGAGAAAACACTTTCATACTCATATGGTATCCTTAAGTAAATACAGTCATATTGTATAAAGCCAGACCACATTTAAAAAAGATTAACAAGTAATTTATGATATCGATGATGGCATGATGCAATGGGTTGCATGAAAACAAAAATATATAAAACAAGTGGCAGCAACAGCATTAATATATTAATCAATTTAAAATAAAATAATTATGTATGTGTAAGAGCAAGAAAACTGGGGCACCCTACAAAGTGCAGTGGTATTTAATAGAAGGATGTTTTCAAAACTAGTCAGAGTCATTCTACGTTTAACTTTCTCCAACTGCTCTTTGCTTGATAATAAGTTTCCTTCTAATATGTGGTTAACGTAGCACATAATAGGGTCCTTATATGTGTATATACCTGAACGAAAAGGAAAATTTTCAACAGAGAACAAAGTGAATAAAGTGTTTCGGCAATGATTCTCTAAAGAAAACGTTCGTTTACCAGTGGCACGGGCGGTTCAAAAGTGGTCGTGAGTCAATCGAAGATGATGAACGCAGTGGTAGAGCATCAACATCGAAAACCGAAGAAAACATTGATAAAGTAAAGGAAAGGCGAGATAGCGGAGGACTTGAACATTGCCTATGGATCGATAACGAAAACCGACGAAAACATTGATAAGGTAAAGGAAACAAGAGATAGCGGAGGACTTGAACATTGCCTATGGCTCCGTCCAAGATATTTTGCTTTATGATTTGAGTTTCCGTCGTGTAGTAGCAACGTTTACACGAAAAGACCTCAATTTCATGCAAAAAAGAGACCTGATTCGCGAGGCTGACTCCGATCTCACATTCATCAAATGGATCATTACTCAGTTGCCTTATGACATCAGGCAACTGAATGGCGTTCACCACATGAACCGAGACCAAAAAAACTACGTCATTTTCAGTCAAAAAAGAAGGCAATGTTCACGGTTTTCATGGATTACAACGGTGTAGTGCGTCATGAATTTTTGCCAGCAGGACAGACAGTAAGACGTTTGTGTGTAGCTATTCGCCGAAAGAGATCAGAATTGTGAGCAGAAAACTCGTGAATTTTGCGCTATGATAACGCACCGTCGCACAGTGCCAACATTATACGAAATTTTTTGACGAAAAATTCAACAAATGCCTTCCAACTGCCACCGAGTTCACCTGAGTTGGCTCCTTGTGACTTCTTTTTATTTAATCGAGTTAAAAAACCATTACGGTGAATGCGTTTCAGCAGTCGACATGGAATAATGGAAAAATCGCAGGAAGCACTGATGGACATACCAAAAACCGAATATAAAAATGCTTAGAGAATTGGACCAAGTGTGACATAAGTGGGTTGCAGTCGATGGGGATTACTTTGAAGGGGACAATATATATTTAAGTGAATAAACTTGCGTTTTTAATTTTCGGAATAAATTCCGGGAACTTGGATATCAGGGCCATTATACCTGCTGTAGGGTTTTTATTGTAAAACAGTTTAAAAGAATTTTTCCCAGTTTATGTTTTTATGGAACATAATTAAAATGGTTTTTAAAAACGCAGTTATTAAAAGAAATTAATCTGTAATTATAATTTTAATGGAACATGGGCTTTACAACACCCTTTTTTTAAACCACTCCCCCGCCCCTTTGCAGTAACTGAAAACTTGAACATTTTAAATTTCACATTTATTAACTTGACAGCCACTGTGTCACAGTGTCGTTTATTGCCCATAAATATTGGGCAACACATGACAAATTGTTTTTATTTTTAATTTAAAAAAAAGAGAAAAAAAATATATACGAAGAGCGTATGAAAAAAGAAAAGAATTTGTTTTCCTCTTGCAAACAGTTGAAAGGAAAACGGAAACAATTGTAAAAGAAAGTGAGTAGATTATTTCCGTTTAAGTGGTGGTGTGTAAGTGTGTGTGTCTATGTGAGTGTGTATAAGTGAATTACCATTTAAAGCACCAACTGTTTACTGATAGATGACCAAAAGAAACCCAGCAGTGCCAGAGATGGACAAAGTAACCCGTAGCCAGACTGTATATGAAATTTGTGTTTTTCTTGTTTTGACCAAAGTAAGGTTATGGATTCGCTTTGGCTAGTTTTTTATATTTTTACTACTTTTTTAGTACTTATTAGCTACAGACCTTTTTTCTTTTAGTTAATAAATGATGACTAGCAAAGCCACTACTCCCTTTCGGTCTAGTACGGTGACTAACCACTTGAAACCATCTGGTTGACAGATTTTGTATTCAGATCCCAAACACGCCATTAATCCCAAACACGCCATTAGTAGTACGTAATAACTAGTAGTGACGTACTTTCTTTTGGACTAGTACGGTGACTGACCACTTGGAACCATCTGGGTAGTGAATAATTTTTCCTTTTTTTCAGAACTAAAAAACTCTCAAACATGCCATTAACAAGACAGTTTTATGGTGGCTTAATTCGGTCCGAACTGTTAAAAGGAGTCCCACTAGGCTTTTTGTTTTAGGTAGTACGTTAACTAGTAACGCCACTACTTTCTATAAGACTAGTACGGTGACTGAGTAGCGAATTTTTTATTTAAAACTCAACAAAATTCTCAAACACTCTATTAATAAGAGAGTTTTTTAGTGGCTAAATAGGGCTGTAAATGTTATATACCTTAATCGCTTAAAGATGGGTGAATGAGAAAATTCATAACGGATGCCAGTCTCAATACCATCAAAGGTTCTTGCAAAGCTATTGCTAAAACAAGATCAATCAGAAGATGAAACCGCTAATTTGCAGCCAACAAGCTGGTTTTCGCTCGAATGGGCCTTATTATTTACGTATTGTCATTGACCAGGTTACCGCAACCAGATCTTTTAGTTATAGAGTTAACGCTACTCAAACCAGCAGATGAACTTCCCAGTTGGTTTGGGGTAGTTGGGTGCCAAGAGGTGCGGGCGGCCAAGGACAACATAGTTTCGGCCATTGAATGCAGGAATTTAAGATCCTGGCAAAAGCTACAGAGAAAGAAAGGTGATTGCGAAGAACGGTAAGTTAGCTGAAGAAAGCTTATAGAGGTCCTTCGCTCCACCTAGGAACCTATGTAGGGCACATACAGAGTAATATGGCTCTTTTTTGATTAGGAGAGAACTATGCAACATAAGGTGTGTAATTGGGGTAATAAATTGAGATTCTTGGCAGTAATACTGGACATCAGATGATGGGTAAGCATGCAAGTTGACTTAGACTGCCTTTCAATGACTATTGTCATAGTTCAAAGACATGGAAAAGAGAGCATGTTTATTTTACCTTCTCAGTGAATGCCCGTCCTAGTTGACAAGAGACGTAGATCGTTTAGCAGCTACATCCCTTAGCAGCTACCTATGACCTAGTGAAATATCTTACAGGCTTGATCTAATACCACATTGGTATGAGAGACTATGATTAGGATAATGGTAGATAAGTACAAAACGGGACATAGCTACCTCTTAACTTGACTGTTCCTTGAAGTGGTCAGCTAAATTTGTATCTTCCAAACACTAAGTAATATAAGTAAATTTAACCTACTGGGAAGAGACAATAGAGCCAGTCTTAGCTGGGTCCCGGATCATATAAGAATTTAGGAGAATAAACAGATAGAAGAGTTGACCAGAAAAAGTTCTTCCTAGCCATTGATGGTGTTAGAACTTTTCTGTGGAGTGCGAAAAGGAGTCTAGAGGCGCCTACTTAGCGAAAAAAACGAGATCGAGAGATATTTCTTCTCAAGGAAAACGGTTTCGAGACAATTCACACTGTTGCTGGACAACTATGATGGAAAAAGATGTGAGTCTTCTAAATATCAAAACAAAAGAAACTCAGTAAACATTTGAATAGAATGGAAAGAAAGTAAGGAAAGGAGTAAACTTAATCATGCACCCGATCCAGAGACAAGAAAGAAGTCCATTACTAGGAAATAGAAAACGAATGTAGAGATAATAAGAAAGTAGTGGAAAAAGAATTGAAATTCCGAGAAATAAAGGAAGAAAAGAATGAAACAGAAAATGAAAAATATTTAAAAAAACCAGGCCAAACTTCCCTGAAACTGGGTATTAACTTACCCGCCAATTGATGTCCGATGCTAATTCCTCCTGACCAGAAATCTTGGCGGGCGTTACCTCACTAAGGCCATTAAAAAAGTCCCGACCATGCAACCTCCTGAGCCTGCGTCTCTGAAGTGCAAGGCAAGAACATAGAATGTGTCTCATTGTCATTGGTAGAAATAATTGGTATCTTTGCTTTTAGAGTACAGCGCCCAATCAAAAAATTTGTCAGAATACTAAAAGGCTGCCTATTAAAACTAGAAACAATTCCGTACTTGAGTAGTCAAGTCTGTGCCAAAATAGCAGAGAAAACCTGCAGACTTAGCTGACTCTCTATTATCCTGCTACCCTGAGATGAACTCAAAGGTCCACTAAGTCAGCAAAGAAACTCAGCGGGTATCTTTTTGCAGCGTCCTATTTCACCAGATCATCAGCGGCTTTTTATTTCCTGTGTCCTGGAAGCTAAAGCAGTTTGACATTTTATCTGTCTAGGGTAACGTAAGGTCCTTTCTGTATTGGGCATTCAGCCTTGAGGTGAGGTAACGTCCTGTTAGTGGTTTGATAGTAGCCTGACTCTCCACATAAGGCAAGTTCATAAGGGATCCACTTCTCCACTCTATGAAAAGCGGAGACTTCAACCTGGAGCACACTACACAAAAAATAACTTTTAGCAAATAGATACACGCACCACTGTCTTTTTCTAACTTCCAGCCATTCCTGAATGTCGCGTGGGAATCCATCAACTTAACAGCACCTAGCGGTAGCTTACTTTCTGGTAATTCCAACGAGGGCCTTATGTTAAAGTCACACACACTATATAGTCCGTGACCTACTGACTAAGCGTTCCTTATACACCGAAGTCAAGGCTATTTTAAGGAAAATTGGTTCTTTACTATATACTATACAATACACCAAAGAGTTGCAGTACCTCAACTCCTCTTGACAACAAGGTGTACATAAGGAAATTAGCATGATCGACTTCAGTTGACTATATGCGCAGTAAACTACCACGGGAACCATTTCAAAAGCCATAAGTTAAGAAATTAGATTCAACTAAGCAAGCACCTCTTTTTATAACTTGAAAATATTTTTCGGAATCGCATATAAAATTTAAAAAATTTTAAAAATTAAAATAAAAAATAAATTAATAGTAAAAACATAAATTGGGTGTCTTTCTCTTATGTTTGTCTTTTTGTAAGTATGTCCCTGTATGTTGTTATAATTCCTTCCCTGTGGCATTTAAAATAAATAAAACATCCTTTTTGGCAGTTTTCACTGCTGTATTTTATATATTTTTTTTCCTTTGCATACTTTTAAGGGAAAACAAAAATTACGATAAACGTTTAAAACGTAAAATACTGCAAAAAGTATGTGTGTGTGGGTCGAAGAGAGCAAGAAAGAGAGAGAGAGAGAGAATATTGATATAAATACAAACAAATGGCAGCAAATAGTAGCAATAACAAATAAAACAACAACAAACAAAATGAATAAATCAAAAAACCATTAAATACTTTTTCAACACTTTCACACACACACACAAATATACACTTGATTCGCTCTTGCTCTCAATTACAGCATAAATAAATACGAAAATAAAACAAAAACAAAAACAAAACAACGAGAGAAAATAGTAAGCGGACAATGAATTTATAAAACCATAGCATAACAAACAATATTCCCTTACTCTTTGTGTGTATGTGTGTGTGTGTGGGGGTGTGGGCAGTGTCTCACAATATTGAAATAAGAATTTAATAGATGTTTATGTGTGTGTATGTGTTCGTATATGTTTGCAAATAAAACCAGATTAAGTGCAATTAATTTGCTGTCAGCAACAATTGTGTATGCCTGAGTATCACTAACAGATAAAATACTAACACACACTCACTGTCTCTCTCTCTCTGTCTCTCAATACCAATTTATACTCTCTTTAATACTTTTAAATACTATTTAACTCTTATACTCTATGCTTATGAAAAATTCTCAACAGAGTCGTATCCATATATTTTATTGCTTTGAAATATTGTAGTTGTTGTCATTGTCAAAAACAACAACAACAACAACAACAACAACACTATTATTTTATAAAAACTAAGCAAATAAATGAAAAAAAAAAATAAATTTCAAAAATTGTTTCTCACTTTGCCTTTGGTGACAATGACTTTAGCAGCTCTCTCAACAGCTTTTTAATGAAAAATTGCAACAACAACAATAATAATAATAACAAATGAAACTCCCTTTGGACTCAAACGAAAAAACTGAAACTCAACAATTGGATGTATTGAGTCTTTATTTCTCTCATTCTCTCTCTCTCTCTCTCTTTCACTATAGGACACACAAACACATACACATGCATTAAAATATGTACACTAAACGAGTGTTGGATCACTTAAATACATGCTTAATATGACCAACTAAATAACAGAAATGGTTTCTGTGAGAAAGAATAGATCTTAAACGGATTGTGTGCAAAAGACGTAAGAACTTTATATAGAGTCCAAGTGGTCCTATTTTCAATAACTCTGCTGCATATAGTCGGCCGAATCAAAACGTTAGTCCAGCCTTTTAACCATCGATCTGCTTCTTTAAGAACACGTCTTTGGTCATCAAATCTCACAAAGTGGCCAGAGAGAGAAAGAGAGAGAGAAAGAGAAAGAAAGAGAGAGAGAGAAATGAATAATGTGCATCATGTAATCTGAGAGCTCTGAAAGGTCTTAAAACGGTATTTTCACAGCGTGGATTTAGCATTAATCAAATTTCACTTTTTCTAGACTTGGTGAAACAAACCAATGGCTGACAAAAACAAACTAAAATACGCCACTGGCTCAAACTGAGGAATATTATTTATATATTAATTTCCATGAAGGAACATGGAGACTTCTCTGATGAGCTGCACCCGATTCTATTTTTAGACTCACTAAAGGGGACCTACCGCTTAACGCCGGCTCCGAACGGCAAATAAGTTAGAGAAGTTTTCAATAGTAGTAATACTCATAATCAGTTACTAGCTAATGTTATGGGGTGATACCGCTGTTGAAAAACTTTTTCTTTTTTCAGTTGGTCTGGCCAGGTATTGAACCGAGGACCTTCTGGTTGGTAGGCGGGTGTCTTACCTACCATACTACAGCGGAACCAAAATGAGGAATAGGTTACAGTTAAAGGGAATAGTGCTACTACGCTGGAAGTACAAAAAAGCACGTTGTTACCGAACATACTACGATGTAGAACCTTCAGTTATTCACAACGGAAGCATCATTCAATAATCATATATCAATGCTGTAACGTGACGTAATAATCTATTAACAATAACTAAATACAACAACAACACACAAGCAAGCTAGAATAATAACAAGACAGCGCACCAACATATAACATAAGTGAACACACACTAAAACTTATTAACAATAAATACAGCACACAAAACGCAATGTGAATATTACGTTTCGTTTATGAACATTGGTTGTAATTCTCATTGTGTTCACATTATTTTTAACATAAATGACCAAGATTTAGAAGTGACGACTCAGAGTTGGTTTGAGTAAAATCGGCTCTACTTTTTTTTTTTTTTTTTTTTTTTTTGTGGCAAGATGGATAACCGGGGCTACTCTCTGGGCGTCTTTATAAATTTATTTTTTATTTTTACTAACCTCCAGGTCTACGGAATATATCCTGTTACCATTGTAACACACTAACGAAGACGGGTAACAAGGGCGACTCTCTTGTCGTCTCAATACACTTATATTAACCCCCAACTGAAAGGTCTTTCGAATCCATCCTACAATTAGATTATAAGTAGTTGGTGGCGAGGTCTTCCGATTTAAAACTGCCACCAGTTTGGTAATACTCACTAGAATAACCCCCGCTCCAGATGGCCACTCCTGCAAAACCCTATCAGATTTTACCGCCGACAATAGTTCCTTTAATCTCGCCAGGCTATAACCACCGATGAACGTTCCTTTACCTGTAAGCATGTATATAACCGTTCCTGCCAGGTTAATAACCAATAACCCTTCCTGTACCTGTAATCCTGTAGACAACCGTTCCCGCTAGGCTAACTACCGATAACCTCCCTGTACCTGTAATCCTGTAGACAACCGTTCCTGCCAGACTAACTACCGATAACCGTTTCTGTATCTATAATCCTGTAGAAAACAGTTCCTGCCAGGCTAACTACAGATAAGACGCAGGCCTGTCGACTACAGTTCCTGTGGTCCTGCTACCGTAACCTTAGACAACCGTTTCTGTAATTCCGCCAGGCTACCACCGACAACCGTTTCTATACCTGTGAGCTTGCCAAATAAATTTACGAAAAATAAATAAATGCCGTCAACTATTCCAGAACTCCTGCTTTATTGAGTGCCAGACGACCCGTAACCTGACCTTCTCAACAACCACGTCAAATCCAGCCACCTCGAGGCAAATCTGTGGTATAATTAAGCTAGAAAGCAAGCTTAAAAAATAAGTGTCTAAATAAAATTTTGTTTAAAGTTTAAAAACGAAAGAAATAATCGTATTTTATTTACAAAGGACGCAGAGCTTTGTTCAAACCCTGAACAGACTGAGTCGTAGTCCAGCTGGGAAAGAAAATTGCGTTACAATACTGAAATACAGCAATAACGCTCTATATCTCCGCAACTTTTTATCATTTTTTCAGATAAATTCATAAGCAAAGTCGGTTCAGAGAGAAAGGGAGTTTTTGGCGAAATACAGTTGCATATGCTGCGAAAAACTTGTGAAAATTGGTGTTCCCGATTATGCCTCCTACGTTTCAACCGTAGCTGCCACATGTCCAAAATCATATTTAAACATTAATGTCATAAAAGGTTTTGTTTAACTAAGCACGTTTCAATGGATCAAAAACAATTTTGTGTTTTAAGTCTACATTGCTTCTTGATGGGAAAAAAATAAGGTTCAAGCCAAGCAATAGGGTTGAAAAGTGTCATGGTGACTTCGATCCATTGGAAACAACAATAAAACGTTGGTTTGCTGACTTCAAACATAGTCGTAGAGACACCAATGATGCCAAACGCAGTGGACGTCCAAACGAGGTGATAACACCAGAAAATATTAAATGATCGAAAATTGAATTAGTGAGGCTTAGCTGACATCGGAGAGATGTCAAAAGAACGTGTTGGCTTTATAAGTCTTGCATGAGCACTTGGCCATGAAAAAGCTCTGTTCAAAGTGGATGTTGCGTATTCTCACTGTTGTTTTAATATAAGGAAGTATTGATGATATTGAGATTCCGGCAAAACTACATGAATTTAAGAAGAATGAGCAAGCTGTGGCTTAAACTGAGGCCTATTTTGAGGCAAAAGATAAACCGTTCTTCAAAAGTGTAATTGAAATGTTAGAGCAGAGCTGGCATTGTTCTGAATCAATATTACGTTAACGATTAAAAATAATTTTGAAAAAAAAAGTGTTTTTTTTTCGTTATATATAATGCGGTTGTTTGAAAACTCTAAATTTTAAAAAGTTCTGGAATCTAGAAGGAACTATAGACTATATAGCAGGTTTGAATGTGACCCGGGCTTGATAAAGGGTCCGCCAAATAATTTTTTTTTAATGCTATAAAAAAAAACTATTGAATATTTTCTCAAATTTCTTTTTTTATTTGAAAGTACAATCCTTTCGGTTAATAATGGAAAATAATTTCATTCAAATGGCTGCCTCGGCTGGCCATGCAGTAGCCTACACGATCGATCCAATTTTTAAGCACATTATCGATTGTGTGCAGCTGTATTTCACCAAAGGCCTCAGGAATATTGTCCTTTAAAGCGTCAATTGTCTCTGCGTAACACATATCTTTGACGGCACCCCACAAATAATAGTCCAGCGGTGTCAAATCGCAGCTCCGAGGTGGCCAAACAACATCAGCTCTGCGGCTGATAATGCGATTTTCAAAAACAGGGCGCAAAACATCGGGTGTAGCTTCCGCTGCGTAGCACGTAGCGCCGTCCTGTTGAAACCAAAAGTTGCTAATATCCTCCTCTTCAATTTTCGTGAACAAAAACCCGTTCAACATGGCCCGATAACGATCGCTATTGACTGTAACGGCCACTCCTTGCTTATTTTCGAAGAAAAATGGTCCAATTATGCCTCTGGATCAAAATCCGCACCAAACAGTGACTCGTCTTGGATATATCGGCTTTTAAATGTATGCGTGCGGGTTTTCTGTGCCTCAAATGTGACAATTTTGTTTGTTTACATACCCGTCAAGATCAAAATGAGCTTCATCTGAAAAGTTGATTTTTTTTGGCAAAATCGGCATCTTCTGTAAGTCGATCGCAGGCCCAGATTCCCAGCGTTGTTCAAGCGTATACACAACCATATTCGTTCAGCGGAAGGATAAAACTAATTATCTGTCAAATCAGACAAGAGCTAAGTGTTACCATTCACGAAATAAGCAATAGTTGAAAAAAAGTTAGATGGCGAACCCTATACAGTAAAAAATTAAATTCAAAAACGTTTAAAAATTTTAATAGAAATGCTCATTTCAATAAAAATGACACACTTATACATACACAGGCTTTCAATGTAAAAATTAAATTTTAATTATTTATTAAAAAGGAAAAAAAAACACACAATAACGTGTATAAACATAGTGATTTAAAACATAATAAACACAAATATCAGCATAATTATTATCATTATAAGCAATACTTAGCTAATACTCGTTCGTAATCATCATAATTATCATTTATAATCGTGATAATTATGATAATCAAACATTATTGTTATGGTTTTATTCAATAACAAAGCAATGCATGTAAATTGTGTATAACAATGTGCTAGAGTGTGTGTGTAAGTGAGAGGAGTGGAAAGAGAGCCAGTGTTGTCAACTTTTTATGATCGAAACGCGCAGACCTTCCACACAAAAGGCGCTAAAAAGCGCTAAACTATAGTTTATGTAACTAAGGTGTGCTTCAAAATGATAAGGTCACCTTAATATTTGCTCAATTCAGCCAAACTATAAAACGTTATGTATGGTCACCTTATTCAAAAGAATTCTACATTCAAATAAGTGAATAATAAGCCGGTTTTGCTCTTAGAAATGTACTGTTATATTATGTTTATTTAAATTTATGTAAATAAAAGCAAAATTCAAAGCGTCAAAATGATAAGGTCAGTGATTAATAAGCAATTGATCTTATCGGAAGGTATCGCAATTGCTATTTTGTTTTTTTTTTTGTAATAGTTCATAATTTAAATAATATCTGCGCGGTATGGGTCTCGTGAAACCTTTGTCACTTTATGAACAAGGACAAATTGTAGCACTTCATGAGCAGGGATTAAGTATGCGTGGAATGCTCAAAAAACCGGGACGATCTTTCTATGTTGTGCAGAATTTTCTCAAAAACAGAGATAATTATGGAAAATTAAAAAGCTTAGGTCGTCCAAAGGTCCTGACTGCCAGTGAAACTCGGCTAATTTCGCGCAAGGCTTCGAATTTCAAGAAAAGTGCAGTAACAATAAAAGAGGAATTGATATTGCAAGCTTCGAAAGCACAATTCTGAGAGCTATCAATGCCCAGCCAAACTTTATTCGAGCAAAATTAAAAAAAATTCCTTGTCAGGCAGCATAAGGTTAAGCGTAAGGAGTTTACGAAAAACGACACGGCAACTAATTGGCATCAGGTAAACATTTTTTTAAAAAGGTTATAAGCTACTCCATACATTTATGGGTTTGTAGGTTATTTTTTCTTTTCAATTGCTATTGAGGAGATTTATGGAAGGAGCCCTTGTTTTTTTCCTAATGAAATTTTAGTGGTTGCAGTTTGATAGTTTTGGCTGGCTTTAGCTCACTTGTTACTCTGAAACCCTACTTTCCTTCCACTCGAATAGATAGTTTAGAATACCAGGGCATTCTGCTTATTTGGCCCAAGATGCTGACAAAATTTTCATCTTTCAGCAAGTCGACTATACAATGGCTTGAAGAGTACAATATTAAAGTACTTGATTGGCCAGCACGTTCCCCCGACTTAAAACCCCATGGAAAATTTGTGGCGACTGCTTGTGCGTAATGTTTATGCAGACAACAAACCGTACCGGACAAAAGATGAACTAAAAGTGGCAATCTGCAACAGCTGGCGCGAAATCCGCTCTAACGTTCTGGACAATTTAGTAAGTGCGGGATGGCATCGCGTATTTTTAAGACAATGGAAAGAAATGAGAACTGTATTAATAAAAAAATAATTGTTGGGATAAATGAATCACTGACCTTATCATTTTGACTTAAACTTAAATAAACATAATTTAATGGTACATCTCTAAAAGCAAAACCGGCTTATTATTCACTTATTTGAACGTAGAATTTGTTTTTAATAAGGTGACCATACGTAACAATTTATCGTTTGGATGAATTGAGCAAATATCAAGGTGACCTTATCATTTTGTAGCCTACCTTATTTGTAACCAAAACGCGCCGTAAAAAGGCGTTAATAGTATTTAAAAACTAAATAATTATACCGAAATTGTAAAAGCAAGATTATATTTTTCAAATTTCCATTTTTGCAAAGATTTTTTTTTTTTTTTTTTGATAATTTTAACGATTTCTTAAAATATAAAAATTAAAACAATTTAGTAAAAGACAACTTAAAAACTATTTCTTCATTTTAGGGTGCAGAGCTGGTGTTAGACAAGATTATGTTTTTTCACCACTGCTGTTTAATGCTGTCTTCGATTGTGTGCTGCAACGTGGTTTAAGCTGGAAACTTAATACAAAGTTAGAAAACCCGAATAACGCAGACGATATCTAACACCTGACTCATAGACATTGCAAAATGCAATGAAAGCTGGATTCTATACAGGCAGAAGCGGCATTCAGAATGGGCTTGCGGATAAACATCTTCAAAACCACACAACGATCTTTCGGATTAGAAATATAAATTTTGGACATGTCCCGATTTTTCTAACTCGCCAGTATCTTATATATATATTCGGAACAGATTGAACCTAAGCAGCCAATCTTTTTGACGGCTGAATGCTATAGGGTGTTCTCCACAAACGAAAATTAACATCTTTAGCTCGTGTGTGAAGTGTAATTTAGTATGGTTGCGTGTTATGGAATACGGCTGTGATTGATGTCAATTACATTCAGGCATTTATGAACAGCTGTCTACAAGAAATAGGACCACACCAAGTTCCTGTAATGAATAAATTGTTACAAAACTATGACGAATCTAGCCATTAAATGGAACTCTCAGCAAAGCTGAAGAATCGGAGGGCCAGCCCATTTCTAGATAAGACAGATTGAACGAGCAGCAACATGGTATAAACATTCCTATAAAATAACTTGGAGCCAAATTAGATCAATGATTTGAGATAGAGATAGATGTAAAGAATAAGGCCATAACAAAGCCCTACGAACCCCTGCGATCTTTAGATGATCTAATAATAACAATTAGCAAGTTTAGTATTGTAATTAAATAAATAAAATCTCTACCTTCCTTCCTTGAAAAATGGACTTTTAGATTTGAGATACGTTTCAAAAACACTATTTTTTTATTAATTTTTGCTCAAACATTGTCTGGAAATACGCAATTTTCACAATGTGAAGCATTTTAAGCCCAGAGTTTATAAGAATTAATGAGTGTTTTGAATTTAGTGATTTTCAATTTCATATAAAGGGTCCGCCAAATATTTCTTTTTTTTTTTTTGAAAATGCTTTAAAACAAAACTACTGAATATTTTCTCAAACTTCTTTTTTGATTTGAAAGTACAATCCTTCCGGTTAATAATGGAAAATAATATCATTCAAATGGCCGCCTCGGCTGGCCATGCAGTAGCCTACACGATCGGTTAAATTTTTAAGCACATTATCCATTGTGTGCAGCTGTACTTCACCAATGGCTTCACGAATATTGTCCTTTAAAGCGTCATTTGTCTCTGGCTTGTTGGCGTAACACTTATCTTTGACGGCACCCCACAAATAATAGTCCAACGGTGTCAAATCGCAGCTCCGAGGTGGCCAAACGACATCAGCTCTGCGGCTGATAATGCGGTCTTCAAAAATAGGGCGCAAAACATCGAGTGCAGCTTTGGCTGTGTAGCACGTATCGCTGTCCTATTGCAACCAAATGTTTCTAATATGCTCCTCTTCAATTTTTGTGAACAAAAATTCGTTCAACATGGACCGATAACGATCGCCATTGACTGTAACGGCCACTCCTGGCTCATTTTTGAATTATGCCTCTGGACCAAAATCCGCAACAAACAGTGACTCGTCTTGGATGTATCGGCTTTTCAATGTATGCGTGCGGGTTTTCTGTGCCCCAAATACGACAATTTTGCTTGTTGACATACCCGCCAAGATCAAAATGAGTTTCATCTGAAAAGATGATTTTTTTCGGCAAAATCGGCATCTTCTGTAAGTCGATCGCATGCCCAGATTCCCAGCGTTGTTCAAGCATATACACAACCATATTCGTTCAGCGGAAGGATAAAACTAATTATCTGTCAAATCAGATATGAGCTAAGTGTTACCATTCACGAGATAAGCATTAGTTGAAAAAAAAAACCTTAGATGGCGGACCCGATATAAAATCGCGAATAATAAAGCGCTAGTCTAGCGCGTTTTTTAAAACAGGAGCTAAAGATAGAAAAATTGCGACTTTTTGGTAGTTGGAACGCTCAAGATATAGCGCGACAAGCGCTAAGTTGGCAACACTGATGAGAACGCTATTAAGAGAGCGTGTGTATTATTATTATTATTTTTTTTAACTGTATTATCAATGATTTCACGGTTTTATTTTAATGTTTTTACCATTGTTGTGCGTTTGTATTGCTGTGTTTAGTACAGTGAATTTGGATATTACACTTTATTATAACAGCTTGAGTAATAGAGTGGGAGAGTACCTGGAGTTGTTGTTATACTTTTAAGCGTGTATGTGCTTGTGTGTTTATATTGCTGTATAAAGTAGAGGAAGTTGAATATTTGCCATTTTTATAACAACAAAGCGGAGCCAAGAGTGTGAGTAAGTGTTTTATTCAGTTTAGCTTTTGTATGTACACACATACATATATAGATATGTGTGTGTATGTTTAGTTGAAAATAATATTTGAAATTAATTATTTTTAAGTATCATTTGTTTATAAAATAAAATGTTTTTGTTTTTTTGAACTGTCTGTCTGTGCGCGAAAGTTTGCTTTTATTGTTACTGGTGTGATGCCTTAAAGGTTTATAACTTTAATTTGTTGTTATTGTTGTTTCGCTTAAAGCTGTTAATAACAATAAAACGTTTCGCAAAAAAACCCTTTTAGGTATCTGCTGTTTAAAAATTACTTTTAAGAGTTATAAGGTTAATTTCCTCTTCCTCTTTAACATTATTACCACCATCATTATCATCGTTTAAAGTGTAAAGACCTTGAAAAAGAGACAGCATTTCAAAAACAAAAACTAAAGCCATTGAAAGGCCATTTAAAAAGAAACTTCTGAAAGCTACTAAGCAGTGCTATGTGTTCTTTTATTGGCAATTTAAGTAATGAGACGACTTTTTTAATAAAACAAAGCAGAAAAAAAAGACAAATAAAATAAATTTTGGTTTTAATGGTTTAAAGTTTCTAATTGATTTTCAAGGTTGAATTCATTTCTTAAGATACTGGAATTAACCAGAGCACGAAATAAGATAAAAAAAACAGCACAATTAGGAAGTAGAAGCACTAAACAGATTAGTGTTAAAATTTTAATAAAATATTAGCGCTTTACTTATTAGTTTAGAAAAAATATTAATTAATTTTTGGATTGAAAAACAATTCCAATATCAAAACGCTTTAAGCCAGAAAAATCCGACAAATACGCTCAAGACAAAAACCTTTTACACTAAATCTAAGTCATAAACCAAAAATTAGTCACAATAGACTGACAGTTATTCTTGGAAGAACTTCTTGCACAACAACGAATCAATTAAAAATTCAAAGGCTCTTGGACTTCGATACATAATCAGTCTGTTGTGACTTAAACTAAACAACTATATAAAAAGGCAGTCAAATATTGTGTTTTAGACAAAGAATCGCAGGAATTTTAAATCAACACAAGCTACGAAGTCGAGTCAAATAAAGCGCACATGAAGCTATGAATTCGCCATAAAGCCTGGATCCTACCATTATGCATGATATGCAACGTCATTTAAATGATTTGGTTACAGTAGTTAATGCCATTGAGATAATTCTCGGCCACATTTTCGCTTATTTCGGGAGGCGTTTTGGCAATTACTTAACATATGTTTATTTTAAAAAACTTCAACGTTAGGGCCTTATCCGCATAGACATAGTCTTTCACGTTGACACACAATTACTATCATTACTATAATCACTATTGCTGGACTACGCGCCTTCCGGTCTCTAGTTTGTTCAGCAGAACTGCTGCCTTTCTAATGAACACCAGCAGATCTTAAACCATAATGGTGAATATGTCACCCAGTAGGACCCTATATCTACCTAAACATTTCCATCTAAATCCATCAAGAATCCCACATTCACACAATATGTGTTCCGCTGTCTTTAATACCAGTGAGCAGCACAGTCTACAAACATACACATCTCTGACCGCGATCCTCTTCAGATATGCTCTTCGTCTACAGTGACCCACAAGTCCGGCTTGCCATATTTAAAATCCTCAGAGCGGCGCCCAAATTGTGTAATGATCGGCGTTTTAGAGTAACAAAGTCCCCTTTGAGCATTTCAGTCTTCCAAGCATCTGGCAATTCACCAATCCTTAACTAAATTGAAGATGGTAGTAAGTGGTGCTACACGGCAAGGTTATGGACCAATATAGGTTGTTATGGAACCTTTTCATTACCGTCTATCCTAGAGTGTTCAGGTATTCAAAACAAATGGATTTTATTACTCAGCGAAAGCTTTTGTTGCATATCGTAGCAATATCTGACCAACCTAGATGCCATACGATCCGCATCGATCTGGCAGCTTGGCTGTTAGAGAATATATAAAAATATCTAAAAGTAAATACACCACAATAATGCCTTTAGAACTGTATTGTGGAATTTTGGTATATTTGGTATTAATGTGTCACCCTGTCAATGACGCACATATTTGTGTATTTGGCAGCACTTCCAATACGACCATCTTTGTGTATTACATTTGAATTAACGGAAATAATTCGAATGTAGTAGCAAGATTAAAGATTCGGAAGTATGCATAGTCTCATAGTTATCGTTGTGCTGTCTTATAAACAAATATTAAGTGCAAGTTAATAAGTCGCGGTATTAAGTTAAACTGTATAAAAATAAAGTGAGCAAATAAAAACTGTAAAACAACAACAAAGTGGTGTTTATTTAATTTATGACGCAATATAAAAGAACTCAAATGTTAAACATAAGAATATTAATGATCTTAACCTTGAGCCCACTGTCTAGATTGATTTCCGCACATGATCCATGCTCTCAGCCTGGAAGGTACTCATTTATTATGCCAGTGGTATTGACAAGTCTCGTCTTGGTGCATGAATACCATCATCGATGCAGTCATTCGCTCTGGAGCCATCGGTATACCAGTTAAAATCAAACTGACTACGAATTAAGGTCCCATTACGCCAACAAACGCGGTCCACGAATTCAACCCAGAATCTCCTGCCAAAGCACAGACCAAAAGGAATAACATCCAGGAACGAAGATGATTCTCCGACCGCCATGAGCAGAATGGACAGAGTTCCCGACGCATATCGGGACCATATGGCGAAATATCTTGTAGCCAAACATGGCGCCCCGATCATTTCAAGGATGTGGGGCGGTGTTAAAGCAATTAAGGCCTCCAAAGCTGCTGCTGAACATATTCTCATTGAACCGAGGAAGGCATGTCTCTGTACCCGGCCAAATTTATTCATGGTGGTAGTAATATAGAATGATCTTGGTGGTTGGTGGGAAATTTTTCAAGCAATAAAGCTAAAATCAGATGTGTTGTGTGACTCGTGGCTCCGTCTTGTTGAAACCAAATATCTGCCGCTCATAAACTTCAATTGTATATTCTTTAATATATGGCCATAGCGATCTGAATTGATGGTAACAATTCTTCCACTGTCATTTGGGCCATTTTTCTTCGAAAATAAGCAGGTAGTGGCCGTTACAGTCAATGGCGATCGTTATCGGGCCATGTTGAATGAATTTTTGTTTACAAAAATTGAAGAGGAGGATATTAGAAACATTTGGTTTCAAAAGGACGGCGCTACGTGCCACAGCTGAAGCTACACTCGATGTTTTGCGCCCTGTTTTTGAAGATCGCATTATCAGCCGCAGAGCTGAAGTCGTTTGGCCACCTCGGAGCTGCAATTTGACACCGTTGGGCTATTATTTGTGGGGTGCCGTCAAAGATAAGTTTTACGCCAACAAGCCAGAGACAATTGACGCCGTAAAGGACAATATTCGTGAAGCCATTGGTAAAATACAACTGCACACAATCGATAATGTGCTTAAAAATTAGAGCGATTGTATAGGCTACTACATGGCCAGCCGAGGCGGCCATTTGAATGAAATTATTTTCCATTATTAACAGGAAGGATTGTACTTTCATATAAAAAAAAAAAATTTAAGAAAATATTCAGTAGTTTTTTTATCGCATTTTCAAAATAAAAATTTATTTGGCGGACCAATTACATTGGCATTATTTGAAGAGCCCCATGAGAATCCCTATTATTGAAAACAAATAAAAAAATTTAGGAAAAAATCAATTTTATTCCTTATTTTATTATGTCATTGCTATTATTAAAAGAAAAAATATAAATCAGAGAGAAAGAGTGAGAGCAGCAGAAAAAATTAGCATCAGAGAGAGAGAGAGGGAGAGAGAGAAATTTATTGAAATAATTTGTATTCAACAAATATTTACATTTTTTCTAATATTATTTACAAAACACTAATCTCAGTTTAAAATTGTGTAGTATGCGATTGTATGTGTGTGTGTGTCTTTTCATATTATTGTGGATTTTGCCGTTTTTTTATTTTATTTTTTTGCTTCATTTTATTTAAAATTCAAATCTAAATCCTTATTTTATTTTTATTAGGGGTTTATGCAAATTTTTTTGCGCTCTAACACAGTCAGTAGTCAGCTGGGCTTTATTATATAACGGAATTTATTTCAAAATACAATAAATACATACAAAAAAATATATAAAAATAAAAGAGATTTTAAATCGAAAGAGAGAGAGAGAGAGAGAGAGAGCGTAAGAGTGAATCATAACAAATGATTTGGTTGCGGCTTAACTTTTAAATCCATGTCGAACAAGTGCAAAATTATAAAAAAGCAACAACAACGATAAAACGACAACAAAATAAATACAATCAAGTATTCTCTACATACGCTTCCATATACACACGCACTTACATACACATATACAACGACATAGTAAAAAAAAATTCTCTCATTTAAAGACTTTGACTGTTTTACTATTCCCTTTACGAGGAGTATGTTTATTAGCAAAACATTTGTTTGCACTTTTTTTACACGCACATACACACCAGCCACACGTACACAAGTAACAGTAAATACTCCTTAAAGCCGCTTTAATATTTCTTTATACACGACCCTGCTAAAAACTGAGTGTGTATCGAGTAGAACAACAACAACAAAAGCTCGTGAAGATTTACGCTAATCAGCTTAACTGAACTTCTTATCAAGATTTGCTTACAATCAACATTTTCATCGACGACGTCGAGAACGTTGCTCGCTAAAAACTGCCAACAGAAGCCACTCTGTATGTTCCGCAAAGTGGACAGGCAGGATGCTGCTTGTCATGTTAAGTGAAGCAAAAAGTGCCCGATATTTGTGAGCGCCCTTAATAAACGTTTAAAGAACTGAAGATATTACAAACTAATCTAAATCACTGCAAGACTGTCCAGGATCTATTGGCCTAAATGGTAGCAGAGAAGAAGATCGATGATGCAAACATAAGCGTAGTGGTTCATTAGCCTTCCAAAAAAACTATACACACGATGATGGCTTTGTGATGGCAAGGATAAAGGCAACTTTTTTCTATAGTGGCTACAGCCTTTTAGGTGGTCGCAGTATGAGTTCCAACGCGTGCTATAGAGCCTGGCTGCACATATACGCTCAAATTCGCTGATGGTTATAGGTGGGGACTTCAACGCCTGAGTGGTTTAGGGGGGCAGTAAGTGTACCCAAGCAAAGGGACGCTGCCTCTTGGAAACTTTTGCAACGATGACAATAGGAGCACCCTTAGGAAAACTGGATCTGGCTCTGTGATCGATATATCGTTCGCCAGCGACTGACTTGTCTCATGAACAGAGTACTTTACGTTTAATGGTTACGGAATGTCGGCGCTTACTGATTCCAAATCGAAAAACTCATGCTTTGACATGAACACATGCGAATTGGTGTTATCTGGTTATCGAGCAGCTAGAGAAGTAGTCGAAACTGAGTGCGAAATGTTTATAAAATGCTCAACGATGCCTATGATGCTATGCGACGGAGTTTACATGTTCCAGACGGTCTCCCTGCTACTGGTGGAAGAGTCAAGTAAAGAAACTACGTTCGACACTCCTTGAGACGAGGAGACGGGCGCAACATACAAGAGTAAGTAAGTAAACAGTCGAGGAAGTTCATAAAGAAGAGGAAGCAAATATGTCAAGAGGCTGACGTCAATCCACTTGGAACCGCATACAAAGTGGTAAACAAAAACATAGGGGCTGAGAAACGGCCCAGACTAAGATATCCAATTTTGGAGGATTATAATAACCCTAGGCCCACAGGCCCAACGCTACAATGAGCAATGTGTCACAGTGTCCTGTAATATTACCTGGTCTATATGATGATAACGATAATGATACGGCTGGACTGGTACTCGCTGCACATAAGACGGTGGCCGTTCTGATAAGCAGCAGGAAAATCGTTGAAAAAATGATAATGGTTGTTGGAGACACCAGAATAGGATCGCAGAGGGCCATAAAATATATGCTGTAATGCTTGACGTCAGGTTTAATTCAAAGGAACACAAAAGGATCATCAGAAGGAAGGCATCTGCGATTTAAGGGCACTGGCAAGAATAATGACAAATATTGGAGAAACGAGAAGGATAATATAGTCAATCGTTGTATTGATATGTACGCTTGCCGAATATAGTTGGAGGGGCTCTCTAAGGAAATGACAATGATGGTCTAAGCGCGTTTGGATTAATAAGCGGTTTTCTGGCAACGACACGATGATGGTATTGGCGAAAACAATCTCAATAGACATTCAGGCTGATAAAATGAGGTGGACCCACTTCCAGTGTCTTGAGATCTCACGACGTGCTGCGGCTATAAAAAGGTGGGGAGAATGGGTTTCCATATAAAAATGGCAGTCACGGTAGTAGTACAGTTGGAAGGGAAGACGTACATTGTGTCTATCAGTACGGCTCGAAAGGAGGCGAAATACTGTCAGTCAAACTTTTATATGCCTCAGTTCTTGTCTAATCATGGGGGTTGATAACGTTAGAGCGCAGGACAAGCAGAGGACATGACGAATAAAAATTGAATTTCGGTGTCAAGTGTTTAAAAGAGAGACTTCATCTAAAAAAGGCCTGCTGACTCAACAGCTTAACTCTGGCGATGATCCAAAGAATAATTGGCAGAAAGCGCCACCTACTGGGAAAAATATTAAATATTAATAAGGATCAGCATAATTATATGGAGGCGAGCTACAGTAGATTAATCAACCACTTATCGTGAAACTTAATGGCCGATGCTTTATTGAAGGCCAATAAGCTCTCTGTAGTGTTGGGGAAAAAATAGTGCGAATGACGATGATGATGCGGAGCAAGTAGTATTCAGGTCTACGAGCTTCGCGAGCTAGTCCTGGCAAGTCGGTGCTAGTCCATTTCAGCTTCTCAGAGGCATAGTGGATTCCTCAATCAGAGGGGATGAATGCCATCAGCATATGGCTGAAGTTATGCAAGAACTTCGAAGGTAAGACAAACAAAATAATGGGTCGAGTGCTTGACTTTGATGTAGAATAGCATTTATACTAACCAGCCCTTAGCGAAGTAATACTTAAAACAGCAGTTTTGAGAAGGTTCTGCATGTATGAGTGTCTCTTAAGGAGAGCATTCACTGTTTAGATTTTAATATACAAGTGAATACAATTTAATATTAAAAATCCATTTAATATTTTAAACATTTTCTCTCTCTCTCCCTCTCTCTTTCTCTTTTTTCTGTATTTTTATTGTACTTGAAAAAAAATAATTTTTTTTAAACAACAACAACAAATTGACTTAACACTGTTTTATTATGGACATTATTTGCTTTTGATTAGTTCACTTATCCTGGGGTAGCATACGTTTAGTAAGTGGAAGGTGGGTGTGGGTGCATGATACACGAGTAATCACATTAAATAAACATTAAACTTAATTTAAGTAAAATGAAAAAACTTTAGTAAATACCCCCAAGTTGTTAAAAAAAAAATTGCAAACTTTTTCTTTTCTTCTACCCCAGCCTTAAAGTATGCTTGCAAAAAAACTTTTTTTCTCACCCTTGTTATTCACATACGTATTATGTAAGACCGCCATGTGGTTGATAATTTATGCAAATTAAGCAGTTCTTTTATATATCCCCTACAGCAATACAAAAAACTGGGGAGTTTAGTTAGTTCGTTCTAACATTTGTGACGCATGAAAGAACAACGTTTTAAGACCTTAATAAAGTGCAGGTAGATCGGCATGCGTCGGAAGAGACGCCCAGGCCACACTTGGCATCGACAGCTCGTAGTGAAGGTAGCGCAGATAAACAAGTCTTTGAAAGAGCTAAAGCCATCGGCAGCGGCTTAAATGAATTGAATTGAATCGTTAAGGCTCTAGGCTTCTTATAGGAGCAAGAAGTCAAAATAGTGAGTCGAAGAGATCGTCTGTTTTGGTTTTTCTGCGCAGTGTCAGTTTCGAGCTATTGGGCGTTCAAGTTAAAGTGTCATGATCACCGCTCCTCAGGACGATTTGCACACAATACTGAGCATACCACCCCTGGTTATTTTTGTCAAATGTGTCTGCAAAGTCTGCACTTAGACTTAGAAAGTCGGATGTACTAAGGCACGTTCACATTGGACGCGATACCATCCTACAGAAAGCGGGCGCACCGATTTTAACGCGTCGGACAAATTGGACTGTACTTTGAACTTTGGTAGAGCAAACCGCAGTAGGATACCTTCTAGAGATGAAAGAGATGCTGGATCTGTTCTCTAAAGTGATGCAGTAGCGGTCTATACGAATGACACGAAGACGGAAACAGGTACAGACGGGTTTCAGCTCTGATAATCTGGACCTCGAGTCTATCCCATACTACCCGATGATTTCACTATTTTTCGGGCGGAGATTTAGATCATGTAGATCAGTAAGCGTCGGAAGAGACGCCCAGGCACGCTTGGCATCGACAGCTCGCAGTGAAGGCAACGGAGATAAATAAATCTTTGAAAGAGCTGAACCGGTTTAAAAGAATTGAACTGAATCGTTAAGGCTCTAAGCTTCTTATAGGAGCAAGAAGGCAAAATAGTAAGTCGAAGAGATCGTCTATTTTGGTTTTTATGCGCAGTGTCAGTTTCGAGCTATTAGGCGTTCAAGTCAAAGTGTCATGAGCACCACTACTCAGGCCGGTTTGGAAACAATACTGAACATACCACCACTGGTTATTTTTAGCAAATGTGTCTGCAAAGTCTGCACTTAGACCCAGGAAGTCGGGTATACTGAGGCACGTTCGCATTGGACGCGATACCATCCTACAGAAAGTGGGGGGACACATTAAGCGGTACCAACTTTGAACTTCGGTAGAGCTAACCGCAGTAGAATACCTTCTAGGGATGAGGACAGCTATAGTAGCTCAAAGCTGTCCTCCAAAATTAGACAGTCGCAGTCTATACCAATGACACGAAGACGGAAACGAGTACAGGGTCGGTTTTCTATTTTGATAATCTGGATCTCGGGTCTATCTCAGGTAAAATGGTAAAATGATTGCACTGTTTTTACGGTGGTGGTTTATAGCCGCTGGGCGTATCTGGGAATTAAATCTCAACACCTCAAGGTTTATTAGTTTCTGTGTAGACAGTCTTGCCACAATTAGTACTCCCAGCTCTTACTTGATTAAATCGAAATGTGTCCTAAACTGCATTCGCTCACAAGCTCGGCTCGAGTCATGCTGGCATCCGAGGTAATGAAATTACTGATGAGTGCGCTAGTAGAGAGTCCTCTTTGGCTCTTGCGCAGAGAGACGTGCTTGCCCCTCTGCCTGCGTTGTCGAGTTTGATAGATAGATGGGCACTGAGCCAGATGGAACACAGGTGGACCAATATCACCATAATGATTTGGCCTTCCTGTTCTATGGAAGGGACTAAAATTCTTTTTAAGTATGGAAGGAGTACGATTGGGCTTTTTTTGGCTGTATGATAGGCCACATATCAGAGCGCAGAGGATGTTGTGGTCGTGGCTATTGTAGGAGCTGCCAAGATGAGAAGACGGAAGAGGAAAAGGTGCAACACCTTCTCTATGAGTGTGTCGCTCTATGGGAGCTTAAACTAGATGCATGTCACTTGGATGCATGTCACTTCCATGTTTTCAATTGTACTAGAAATGTGTAACTGCCGAAGCTGACTGACTTCGTCTTCGGGTTCAGTAAGCTAAAGTGAGGGAACTGAAATTTTTTGGTCTTTAGGTGGGGATCTTTATTGGAATTCTATCAGGTCCGGCATTTCGGCCTTTTTGATGGGTCTGTTCTGCGAAGGATATCACAATGTGCCATAGGAGCTTTGAGTGAACTTGTAAATCACAAGCGATCTGCATAACATAACCTAACCTAACCTCAACTTGAAGTGGTGTTTCTTTGAAAATGAACGGAGGTTTATTTCTGGTAAGTCAGGGAAATTACAGTATGAATTACTTGAAAGGGGATTGAATTCTTGTAAGGAAGGGGACTGTATGAGTTGTTTGAATGAGGATCAGAACCTTGGATGCCTAGTTCTGTAGCAAGCACTTTAATCACTGCACTATCCCCCCCTTCTACTAAACTACCACAAGGATATCCAAATTTTGTTGTGATACTTAGTTAAGTGGGTAGTATTTTGCAATTGATAAACCAAATAGGATGTTGAATAGTCTGGCAAAGCCTGATTTTTTCTTTTTATTTTTAAATTATTTATTTGTTGTTCTGTTTGTGTTTTATTCTGTTTCATTGATTTGTTTCTTGTTCACCCTTATCTTTCCGTTTTTACAAACCAAATAAGTATAAAAAACTATGTTTTGCTCTTGATTGAAAATTAAACTCAAATGTTAACAAAATTAAAGGAATCTCAAGGACTTAAAGGCGGAATTCGAGCCAGACCCATAGTCTTATTATAGAAAGATTTAAATATTATTCAATTTGTTATACCTGTTTAGTTAAAGAATTTTTTTTTTGTATTTTTTTATCCTTAAGATTTCTTTGATCCTTACTTCACTGCTGTCACCCCTTGTTAAATATTTAAGGGATTTCTTAGGGTTTTCTTACGTCTCGTTTTCATATTTTGTTGACTTTTTAAGTATTTGATGTTCTTTTTTCTTGCCTTTCAATTTCATTGTTTGTCTGTGTCTTCTTTCCTGGGTTAAGCATAAAGCAGCTGACGTTTGTTGGAAGCTCATAAAATTACCCCCAAAAAAACAACAGTAGTGGTAACAACATATAACTTTTAAAAAAATCTGCTTTTAATAAACGAAAAAACCCTTTCTATCACTTGGTCTATACTTTTTACAAAAATACAAAAAACAATCACCAAAAACTTACATTTAAAACAGCAGCACACAAAATTGAATATAAGAGTTTTTCTTCTTCTTTAACATTTCTTTTATTTTATTTTTTTATTTTTAAACTTCTTTTTTACAAAACAACACACAAAAAATTAACTACATCTTCTAAAATCGAAACTTCCACTAAAGAAAACAGAATAAAAAAAATCAAAAAACACTCAAGCAAAGTTTAAAATAATAAAACAAATTCAACAAAAACAAAACTAAGCAAAATAACAACAACACCATTAAAAATAAAAGTAGCAAAAGCTAAAGAAAAAAATTAGTTATTGAAATACCACAAAAACTGTGGTCTGAAGAAGTAAAACAGAAGAGAAGAAAAAGAATTTTAAAGAAACTATTTTGGCTTAGAATGATAATGTTGATGATGAACAACATACAGCTCTGGTAAGGCAAAAACCAAACAATTTTATAAACAACTCATGCTAAAGACTACAACTAAAGCCATACACACTCTCCTGCACACACGTAGATAGGGAGAGAGAGAGAGTGAGAGAGGGAGGGAGTGAGAGCGAGCAACCAAAGAAATGAAAAAAAGAAAACATTAAAAAAGTAGTTAAAAAAGCCAAACTAACGAAAGAAAAATACTGAAAAGAAAACAACAAAATATAAACACAACACCACATAAAAACAACAACAACAGCACAACAATAACAAACAATAACAGAAGCACTAACACTAAACAACAAGAAAAAAAGAGAGAGAAACAAACTGGTTACACTAGACAAAAATTAAGAATTAAAATTAAAAATCAACACGACTACTAACAGTTGTGTAATAAAAAATATAAACATGAAGAGAAAGAAAATAAAGAGAGAGAGAGAGAGAGAGAGAGAGAGAGAGAGAGAGAGAGTAGGCGAATAAACACACCAACTAAACTACAATGAGATCAGAGGAAGAAAAATCTTAGAACTTTGCTTTAATAAAAAAAAGAACAAAAACTAGTAGCAACTAATTAGTAAAGGAAAACCAAATTACATGAAACAGAGAGAAAGACGGACTAAATGGGAAGTCAAATCAAAAAAGTGGGATAAAGTAAATGGAATTTTCTCAATATTCTGGGACATCAGGCATACAAGTACAGTCAAAACAAAGTCCAGGTGGCTTTAAAAGACAAAGTCATTGGGGTTTCACTTAGACTCTTAATCAAACCTACAGTATGGCCATATTCACGGAAAACCAAGCCGATAATCGCTATGCCGGCCATCTTATATATCGGACAATGTACTTTAACACTTTCTCCGATAGTTTCGTTACAAATGTTAATAATGAGGTTCTAGCATTGTCAGAAGCATTTGCGCAAATACTGGGCAGTGGCATATTAGGTAAAGGTTGGCAGTTTCTACCTCCGCCTTCGATCCACAACTTTTTTAGATGTGAGATAATAAAGCTCACGCTTGAACATTTAATGCGTGGTGTCTGTTGTCACCGGACACTGTCTACTGGGAAGTCATACCCGTTAGCTAAGAGCCCTCTCCATATTTTAATCCATTCCGTCCTCAATGCTACTTTCAGGTTGTTTACATTTCTAACGTCGTTATATTTCAAATTTTTCTCGAAAATTGACTACAAATTCAAGGACAGGATTGAGATCTGGACATTGAGGTGGCGTTTTTTAAAAAAATTATTTTTTAAACATAATTTCTTTGTTATTTCCCATTGTGCATGTCTTTATAAACTAATTATTTAGTAAAAAAAACGCCTAAAATTTTGGGTGCCAGTTATAGTTCCTCTATAACAGCTAATGAATTCAAAACTGCAACCAGTGTAAACGCTTTCAAATGAAATTATTTTCAAGCTTCTCAGCCTTAGAAACTTAAACAGAAAAAAGAAAAACAACAGAAATACTTGATGGAATACAACAACAAAACAACATTCAAAATATTGTCTTTTTTTTAATAAAAACCTCTTCTAAACAAAAATAAAGCAGCAACAAAAACAATAAGTTTGAGAAAAAATAACGGTTAACAAAAAAATAAGACAAAGAGAGAAAAAGAGCATAAAACCACCAAAAGCAAAACAAGAGAAAGATGGCCAACAAACCCAACAGCAGCAATCAACAACTTGTTTAGCACTTGCCAGTTAGAAAGGCAACAATAAAAAAACAGATAGAAAATGATGAAAGAAAAAGAGCAAGAGAGTGTGTGAGAGAGAGAGAGCCAGTCATTGTTGATGAGAACTTTTCAATTATAAGAGAAGCAAAGATGGTTTGAGTGAACGAATGAATGAATAGATGGATGGTTGGGTAGTTAGTTGGCTAACAGCTGAGTGATTGACTGAATGGCATACTTAATGGTGTACTATGAGTAGTCGGCTGGCTGACTGAATGACTGACAGACCGGCTGGCATAATAACACAGTTGCTTAAAGGTACTTCTGATTGTTTCTTTTTTTTTCAGTTTTATTTGTTCAAATATAGATGAATGACTTGGCTGACTGGCTGGTGGAAGGCCGTTTTAAAGCTAAAAAAAACCATAATTTACACGTTAAATGTCAATTTGAAGGTGTGCAAAATAACTCACCTCCCACCACCACAAAACGAACCATAACAATAAATAACGAAGATATGGTGGTAAAAACAAAACAAGATTTTTTTAAGGTAAAGGGCTTGAAAAAGAAGATTAAAATATCATACAGGTGTGAGCATGATATTGACGTTTGGCAATAAATTGTTATTGAGTAAGACTACACAAAGCAAGAAGAAAAAGATGCAACACATTTAACAAGAATGAGTTACAACAAGTTTGTATTATAGTGGGTCAAGTCTACTGTATGAAGCGCTACGCAAAAAGAGAAATATATTTAAAAACATTTGTTTATTCTTCAAAATACGAAATGTCTTCCAAATCTTGAGCATTTAATGTGAAACACTGTTACAAGACTTTGTTTTTTCTGTTACTGCTCTTTTGAGCATATTGCTTTCCACAAAGCATCCAAGCCTTGTTTCAGTTTCATTATTTAGTTGATTTTCTAGCCAAGTATCGTACTATAGATCGCCCACATGTGATATTGTAGTGGGGGAGATCATTGCTATATGGCGGTGGTGATCCTAACTCAGCTTTGCCATTTATCTCCAGTAGGTGGCGTTTCTCCTGAACATCAGTGAGTGATGTTTGTCATTGTTGTGAGAGGTAAGCTGGAATGTCAGGAACATTTTCTATTGAATTTGTTTTAATCACGTTGTTTTTCAAGCCAAGTAAGGGGTGTTTTTTATAGAGGTATGGAACTTTAAGTTGCAAGAAAACAACGATGAATCATTCGATTGACATGAATTTTATTTATCCGAAAGATAAGCTTGTGGCATTATGTTCTAAATATGATTTCTAGCATATGACCGCCACGGCTGGCGCGGATGTAGTTCAATCTGGAGTCCAATTTTCGATGACTTTTTCCAACATTTGTGGCCGTATATCGGCAATAACACGGCGAATGTTGTCTTCCAAATGGTCAAGCGTTTGTGGCTTTACCGCATAGACCCACAGAAAGTAGTCTAGCGGTGTTAAATAACAAGATCTTGGAGGCCAATTCACAGGTCTAAAACGTGTAATTAGGCGGTCACCAAACGTGTCTTTCAATAAATCTATTGTGGCACGAGCTGTGTGTTATGTTGCGCCGTCTTGTTGAAACCACATCTCCTGGACATCATGGTTATTCAATTCAGGAATGAAAAAATTAGTAATCATGGCTCTATATCGATCACCATTGACTGTAACGTTCTGGCCACCATCGTGTTTGAAAAAGTACGGACCGATGATTACACCAGCCCATAAAGCGCACCAAAATGGTCAGTTTTTCTGGATGTAACGGTGTTTCCACATACACTTGAGGATTACCTTCACTCCAAATGCTTCAGATTTGTTTGTTGACGTAGCCATTCAACCAGAAGTGCGCTTCATCGCTAAACAAAATTCGCTTATGAAAATCGGGAACAACGGTAATCTCGTCTTGGGCCCATTCGACGAATCTACGCCGGGCGTGTGTCTATTCACGATGAACTGCCAAACCAAACTGAGAATGAATCGCTAGACAGCTGTTAAATCCGTCGCCATCTTGAAAAGTAATGCCAACGTAAAGTTCTATAACTCTATAAAAAACACGCTTTAGATGATCGCTGCACTGTAGCTTCCTTTCATATGATTTTGTAGTGGTGAAGATCCTTGCTAAGTAGGGGTAGTGATCTTTACTTAGCATTATAATTTTTTCCCAGTAGGTGGCGCTTTTCCCTTCTGCTGGGGATTTGAATCTGGGTGGTGGCTTCTATTGTAACCATTACATCACGCCAGCCGTGTCCAGTAAAATAAAAATTTATTTTAAATATTTTTCGTTCGTTATCTAAAATTTTGCCAAAAACACCAGGTCAACGTGCGGCAGTGCGTTGCCATATTGGAATAGAAAATTTGCATAGGCCTTCTATTGCGATGGTGATATTTTTATTCAGTCTCGCTTTTAACGAAGTAATTGTTTTGGTTCTGTGATGATATGGATCCTTCTTGGCGTCTCGTAATAAATGAGACTCCTCTAGTCGCATCAAAAACAGAGTATTTCTTCGGTTGACCCTCTACCTTTTCTTCACTTCACACCCTAAAAAGTATGCTAGTAACTTTGATCAGTGTACCATTTCTGCCTTTTTTCGTTCTCCGCCCTTTAGGACGTCACACCTACAACTGCGAGAACTTCTGTTTCTGGCTACGAAAAAGAGAGTTGGGTTGAGCTCAATGAGATGATCGTCAGAATCATAAATCAGAAAATAAATCTTCATTCAATCAGACATGCAGACTAGCAGCTAGATCTAGAGGGGAAGCTTTCATGACTTAGCGCAACAATAGATGCGATCTTACTGATTCGCTAAACACACAGTCGAGATCTTCGTCTGCCGCAGTATTGAAATACTTCATATGCCGCGGATGTGAAAAGGCTCTTTACCTTCGTGCTGAAGTTTCTACTTTTTCTAGTGGAAGTAAGAGCTTTTGGTCACTCGTTAAAATGCTGAGAAATAGGGCTAAGAAACCCAAAGCTATTCCTGTCACATACGATATGAGTAAGTTCAAATCGAACACCAATATACATCTTCCTTCTAAATAGGGTTCCAGAGGCTGGCCTGTCTTGCAATCACCGGTGCTATGAGTTCAGCTTCCTAGGCCGGTCCGGAAACAATGCTCAGCATACTACCCATGGATATTTTTGTGTCTCTGCAAGGTGTGCACTTATACTCAGAGAGACGGTTGGACTGAGGTACGTTTGCACTGGATACTGTACCATCTCACAGAAAGTAAGCGGATCAATCCTGTCGCGCTTGATATACTTCGGTAGAGCTTACGGCATTAGTATACCTTCTATGAATGAGTGGGCTGCCTGATCTGTCCTCCAAGAAGACACATTCGCGGTCTTGAAGGTGGAAACAGAAACAGGGTCGGGTTTCTACTCTGATGATCTAGAAATCAGAGTGACCAACCAATGACAGATTTGTTTTTCAGGCGTAGGTTTACTTTATAGAAAGTGCAGCGGAGCGAATTCGGGAATCGAATCTTAAGGCTTATTAGGGTCCACGTGGACAGTCTCGCCGCAGTCAGTGCTCTCAACTCGTATGTGATAAAATCGAAATACCACCTCAACGGTTTGGGTTTCGAGTCATCTGGGCAACAAAGAGATAAATCAATGCGTGTTCTCTCTGATTCTCGAGCAGGTGAACATGCATGCCCCTCTGGTTGCGTTGTCGAGCTTGATAGATAGATGGAGGCTGAACAAAAGTGGAACACAGGTAAACTTATAGCACCACTTGTAGGATATCCGGAATACTTCGGCCTTATCTTTCTAATGAAAGGTTTAAGTCTCGTCTTAGGTTTTGGGGAGGTCGCAACATCGTATCTGTAAATGTCGCGTTCTATTGGAACTTAGACTAAGGCACTTGGATGCATGTCGCTTCTGTCTTAGGGATGTGCCACTGGCGAGGTTGATTGACTTCGTTAAGGCTACCGGTTGGCTTACGTGAGGAAACTGAAATTTTTGGCTCTTTAGGTGGGGATCTCTTTTTGGGACCCTCCCTATATGTTGGTCTACACAGCAACATACGAATAACCAAGAGCCTGCGTATGGACGTTAATAATTTCTTTTCAAGAAGGGCATTCAAGGCCGCATGATCAAATTTTCTTAAACTTTTAACCTTTTGAGTCCTGTTTAGTAATCACACATAGTATCGAAGAGGACAAAGTTAAGGTTATTCAACTCGAATTGAGTGCGACAGCACACGACATTCATTCCACATACATATTACTTAACAAGCGCTGTGGGGGTGGCGTGGTATAGTGGTTCGAGCGCACGCACAATAACACAAACGACCTAGGTTCGAGCCTCAGCAGACGAATGTTTAATAAAAAGACTCAACCTCCTTCAAGAAAACTCCATCTCAAAATTAAGAAGAAGCTCTCCTGACCTTCCCGCATACCTCTAAGGATGAAGACAAACATCAGACAAATAATCAGGAAAAAACGCCACCCATTGGGAAGCAATTACAAGGCTAAAGTAAAGATCACCACCAATTAGCAAGGATCTTCACCACTACTTAAAATCATATGGAGGAAGCTACAGCGGATTAGCTTGAAATATCAATTTGATTTAAGAAACTGAAACAGAACAGTGGATGCTTTGAGCTCCCTAGAGGAGTAACGGAGAAAAAAACACATCGATAAACAAAAATATGCAGTGGTGGACTTATATATATGTGCTAGATCCGATGCTACTTTTGACTCTTTCAATGAGAACCTACAGTTTAATGCCGTCTTCGAACGGCAGATGTATTTAAAGAAGTTTAGAGAAGTTTTTCATAGCATAAGTACTCGTAACCAGTCGCTAGCAAAGTTATAAGGTGATGGTGCTGTTGAAAATTGTCAGATGGTCTGGCCTGGTATTGAACCGAGGACCTCTTGGTTGATAGGTGGCTGTCTTACCTAACATACCACAGTAGCACTAACTATTGAGTTTAGAATTTTTAAAAAGTCCTTCTCCCTTTCAAAATGATAATAATTTTTTCTTTCCCTCAATCCACGTTTGGGAAAAAAAATGATAAAAATCGAGTTGAAATAAGAAATAAAACTTCAATTTATATTTTAGTGTTTAAAGAATAACATCTGCTTGTTTTTTTTTTTTTCACACCCCCTCTCCCAGTCTCTGTGGTTAGATACGAGTAGGAAAACAAGAAAATATAACAGGAAAAAAGAAAAACTTTTGAAATCACTTTTGAATTTTTAATAGTTTTGTTTGCTTCACTTTTGAAATCCCTCTGCTATTCTTAATACTCTTACTCCTACTATTACTACTACTCTCTAAGTATTAGTACTGCTCTACCTCTTAATTTAAGCTGCTACTACTGCGGCTGCTGCTGTCGATAAGTTTGTCATAAACCGTAGACCAAGAGTGTAAAAGAAAGTCAATCTTTATTTATATTTATTTAAAGAGACTCAGCGACAGAGAGAGAGAGAGAGAGAGAGAAAATGAGAGGGAGAGTTATAATAACGTTTGTTTTGCTTACATTTTCTTCTTGTACATCATTTAGTTTGTACTTTTATTTAAACTTTTAAGGCATTCGTTGTTTCGTTCAAAGAAATCCATCCATCCATCTCTACAACGAACCAGCCATTCATTCATTTCTTTTTAATCCCCTGTTGTATGGCATTAAACACTCTCCGAAGACTTTTACTCTTGGACCAACACTTTTCAACACTTTGTTGTGTTGCTGTGTTTAGGATTATCGACTTTTCTTCGATATTACAGTTGTTGCCGTTGTTTTGGTTGTTATTTTGTTTAGAAGAACTCAAGTCTTTTGTTTGAAGTTTGTTTATCACAATTTCCATTTATATTTTGGCAGTTACTTGTTTTCCAGTCTTTTGGAAATTCTTTTCTTGTCTAAAGTTTTCGTCACTAAACAATACTTTTCGTACAGCCGAGTGTTGAGATGTGATTCTCTAACGCATTGTTTGGAAAAGAAAAACTTTAAATTCGTTTAAGAATTTCTCTTTGTTATGGCAAAAAAAGAAAGAAAAATTTAAAATGAACTCTTGGCAGAGACCACCAGGATTGTTTTTTTTTAGCCTTAGGCCGTGGCAACAGCATAATTTGCTTTTCTGGCAAAAGAGTACTATCATAGCCAATTCTGTGTGGCATACTTAGAGAAAAGGGGTCAAAGCTAATGCAATCTGTAACATAATTTCATTCACCAACATAAGATATGAGTCTAAAAGATGATTTACGTCACTAAATAGTTGAATCACAATCTGTTACTTGTCTGCCACCTGGAAGATTAGCAACCTGCAATTATAATAACATATGCCCTTGTAAGAGATTTGAATTTTAATACTACATCTGGTTTACTTCATGAAAACCTACTTAAGTAATGAGATAATCATCAAAGAAATGTGAACAGTCGTTTTATGCCTTTTTAACTGGTTTTTGGTTGAAGTATTTTAAACAGCAACTAAGCAGAAAAGAGTTATAACCTGGCGGCTACAAGGAGATTTTTACTATTCTATGCTTCCTGAGTTTAGTTTTCCTCTGTAACTTCTCTAAGGTGCATATTGGCTTTCCACAAAGCATCCTTTAACTTGTTTCAGTAATCAAGCTTCCAGCTAAGTATTGGGTATACAAGTTAATAATGTCGATTTGTTTGCTGGAAAAACGCAGTTGTTAGAATTACAAAATGAACTGATACATTATTGAAAGTATTGCTTATCGTTAGCCACTAATTTTTCCCATCCATATGCCACAAGAAAGCATATGGATTCAGCGCTAAAAGAACTGCTTTGGTTTTGAGGTAAAGAATCAATCAATGATACCCTCTTCTGAAGTGCAGCGTATTCCAGTAAAGAATGGGCTATAAGCGGGTAAGCCAAAAATTCCCATTCACTGTTTTCCAAATCATTTTTGACCGGTCTTGCAACCTGTCACGTTAGAAAATTATGGCCTCGAGTATAATCAAATATTCTGATCGTTTTTCTATGATTACTCTTTTCAAACGAATCAATTGTACCGATCCCCTGTGATCGTCTGATCCAATTACAACAGCTCATAATACAAAACACCCTTCTAATCTCACCAGATACAGAAAATTAACTTGGCGTCATGGATATTCGGCTTCGGCTTTGATGTGGCTGGTTGGCTAGGCTTTACATACGACGTTTGCGCCTGGGGTTATCGTAATGTGTCCATTTGTCACCACCAATAACATCGCGATGCAAAAATAGCTTTTTTTGTAGCATTCCGACAAGCAAAACCGCTTTTCAACGTCTCTCAGCTTCAATTCATATGGGACCCAATTTCCTTGCTTTTGTATGAATTAAAATGCTTCTAAATGTAGGGAAATGGTTTTTTGTGTGACTTCCTGTGATAATGCAAGTTCTTCTTGAGTAAGACAACAATCGTCGTAGAGTAACGCTTCCAATTCCTTAACTTCAAACTTTTTCAACTGACCGGGCCTCTCCTTGTCTTCTGTGTCGAAATCACCACTTTTCTATCGCGCAAGTCACTGTTTACAAATTTTTCGAGTTCGTGCATGTTAACCGTAAGTTTCATCCAAAAGTCTATAACTTTCAGCAGCCGTTTTCTTCAAATGAAAGAAGGTTCTCAGACTTCCCCACAAAATATCTTTTTTAGGCACAAAATTTGACATGATTATAGCGATTGAAAAAATGTGTGTTTACACTTTGGCGTCTATCGAATACTGAATTATAATGACAGATATTTACCCTCCAAAAAACCATAATTGTTATTCTTGACACAAATTATATATGATAGTTATGCCGTATGCTGCCCAAATCGACATTATTTACTTGTACACAGAATAGATAATTAATCTGCGAATATCACAAGTGAGTACCAATTCGAAGGCGTGTTGTTAGGACACTCAATCTTCACACCTTGGTAAGGAGTCGGAGACAATCTAAGCTCCTGCCGTGATATGAGTTGAGGAGAAACAACACCACACCGAACTCGAGTTTTGCCTGCGCTTTCGGCCTAAACCACAGCCACCACAAAGCCCCCGTAAGGTGTCCTACCAAAAAATCGAGCAGAGCTCAGTATCACTGGGGCTCCCGAATGCTGTGGCACCAGAATACCTCTGGTCAGGCTTAGTGACACGTGAGTGTAAATACAAATACGTGCTGTCCCTAGTCTCAGCCACAGAACGGCGCCGGTCTGGTCACCGGTATTCCTTGCTAAGTGGTAGTGATCTTCACTTAGCCTTGTAATTTTTTAATGGTAGGTGGCGTTTTTCCCTATCATTCGTCTAATATTTGTCATCATCGCCATAGATAAGCTGGAATGTCAAAGGCCTTTTTTTCGATAGATTTGTTGGGATGGAGTTTGAAGTCTGTTTATAAAGCAAACGAAACCGCCATTAAAATTTTTTCGTTATGTCCCTCATAAAATCTGTTCTTTTTTACAGTTAATCTCGTAAAGTGTCATTGCCTTCTTTCAGTTTCGCCTTAATATGCTTGTGCCGTGGTGTCTTCTGATCATGCGACTGATACTCGGCATTGTTAAATTTTGAGATGCTTGGAATGGATGCACTGGAATGCTGAAAACAGACTTCGCTGCTGAAGAGGATAGCGGCCACAGAATGTGAATGTCTGTAGACTGTGTTGACAGGCATCAAAGACAGCGGAGCACATATTGTGTGAATGTGGGACCCTTAATAGGTTTAGATAGAAATATTTAGATATGAATAGTGTCTGTCTGGGTGACATATCTACTATTATGCCAGCACCAAGAAGCCAGCAGATCTGCAGAGCAAACTATAGACCGGAAGGGCGGACACAATAGTGCCCAGTCGATATGATGATGAAATATTCATCACGAATACCAGAATGAACAAATGTTCCCGTATCCAATACTTATAGAATATACTGGCCCAGAACAATTAACGCCAACGGTCTGTGGTCGTTAAAAACCGGTATATATAGAAATCAGAAGGTGCAAATACGCACGGATAGGTCATACTCTTAGAAAATCACAAGTCTACCAACAGGTTGCCGACTAGAACACGCTGGGAACAACGTTTTCAGAAACTAAACTATAATGAAAATATTGTGTATATTCTTTGTAGATTGTAAAGGGGTGGTTTAGTGGTTAGAGCGCAGGCATAGAACACAGACAGCCCAGGTTCGAATCCTAGCAGAGAGCATGACGAAAAACAATTTATTTCGGTTTCGAGTGTTTAAAAAAGGGGACTGCAACTTCGCTCCAGACAAATTAATCTAAAGAAGTCGCCTGGCGATGATGACAAACATCAGACGAACAGTCGGGAGAAACGCCACTTACTGGGTAGAAACGACAATGCTAAGTAAGGATCACCACCATCACCTAGCAAGGACTCACTGGTGATTCTAATCATAGGTGGGGGCGTTGGTGGACGCATTCTATTCACTCGTGCTTTGGCACCGTGAGGTAACGTCCTAGGGCAGGTACTCACGTTAAACTACTGACTTAATCGCCTAGCAAGGATCTTCACTAGTACACAATCCTATGGAGGCAAGCTACAGTAGATTAATCACCTGCTTAGCTTGAAAACCAACCTGATTATTTAAACTGAAACAAAGCAATGGATGCTTTATGGAAAGTCAATATTCAACATACCACAGAGATCGTTGTCCTTGCAAAGTGGTGGTGACTCTTAGTATTAAATTTTGTTTTTTATAGACTACTTGACGAGTGTAGAGTCTTGAAGGTTGATGTGTTGCTGTCCTTGGGGCAATCAAGCTATTTCGTGACTAAGTTGCTGTTGGTAATAGTGTGGCCATCTACATACACAGTCAAGCTGCTATCAAGGCGCTGATTGGGCGCTGCATCAGCTTGAAGCTGGTTTCACTGTGTAGAAGTACTTTTACGTTACTCCTGTATGTGTGTAGCGTCCAGTTGTGTTGGATTACTGAACATACTGGCGCACAGGGGAACGAGACTGCCCATGAGTAGGCGAGAGTAGATGCGGCGAACTGTATTGAACTGGTGGATGCGTCTGTCAGACCAACGCTCTTTGTGAGCTTAGTGGATAGCTGGTTTTGTCTTAGAATAAAAGAGTAGTGGAGGAGTTGTGTAGGATCTTCAGATTGTTTTGGCCTACGCTCGACGGCTCTAGAAAGGAATGGGTCCTTAATCTAAGACTGAAGTCCATTAGGACTCTGATAGATTTTATAACTGGGACTGGGCTAAGGAAAGCAGACACCCTTAATTACTGCCGTGCTTGTGGCGATGTATGGAAGCCAGGGGGACTATGAAAATTTTTTTTTCTCCGTCACTCCTCTAGGGAGTATATTGGCTTTCCACAAAGCATCTACGCTTTGTTTCAGTTTCTTTAATCAATTTGATATTTCAAGCTAAAAGTAGATGATTAATTCGCTGTAGCTTCCTCCATATGATTTTTTTCTGTGTAGTGGTGAAGAGCCTTGCTAATTGGTGGTGATTTTTTTTTTGCATTGTAATTTCTTCCCAGTAGGTGGCGTGTTTTTCCTGATCATACGTCTGATATTTGTCATCATCGCCAAAGGTATACGAGAAGGGTCAGTGGAGCTTTTTTTATTTTTTTTTTTTTTGTTTTTAGATGTCTGGAGGGAAGAAGTTGAAACCTTTTTTTATTATTAAACATTCGAAACCACAATTAAATTTTTTATTCGTCATGTCCTCTGCTGGGGCTCGAACCTGGGTCGTTTGTGTTGTTATGCGTGCGCGCTCTGACCACTACACCACGCCACCCCATATTATCTGTTTAAATACTCAAAAAATCGCTTAAATATGATTAAATTCTTTAGAAGAAATCTTTAACAATAGCACTAAATTTGACTTCAGTAGCTTGATTGCAACTGTAAAACTAGTGAAGCGATTAAAAATACCCCATAATTGCTTGAAAAATCATTACAAATTAATAAAAAATTCTCGTCTGCTGGTATTTCTATACAAAAAAAATATATGCCTTTCTCTGCTAGCTCTCTCTCTCTCTCCGTGCTCTTTTTTCCTCACACACACTATTGGCTGTTGATGTTTAAAAACAAACTCAAAATGTTCTACCACAAAAAAAAATAAAATAAAATTAACAACAGCAACACTGTAGCAATTTATAAATTTACTGCTATTTTTTGCATCATTGTGTTAATGTTGTTATTTTTTACTACTGCTGCTTTTTGAGTGCGAGTGTAAGTGTCGTAGCCACAGAAACAGCAATAATTATTTATAATTTAAAACAATAAAATCATATTTTACAATAACAACACACATTCATACAAACATGCATACACATATTTATGTATAAATACGCACAACATAATTATAAAAGTTTTTTGTACTTTTTTGCACTGGTTGCTGTGGATTCTATAACAACAACAATAATAATAACTACAACTACAACCTAGTAGTCGTCATTAAAATAGTAGCGTAGTAGTAATTGCAGTACTGGTTGTCGTTGTAGTTGTGTAGTATTACAGTCCAACGTCCGTGTAGACATATTCAATGTTTTGCTTATTTATTTAATATTTTTGTTTATTACAGCTATGAAAGCTGGCATGTGTGTAATTGAAATCAGTTTATTTATTTTGTTTGTATGTGTGTGTGAGTTTTTACTGTACTCATCCATTCATTTATTTATTTACTCAACTTTAACGAGAAAAAAAAATCGCAAAAAAAACTTTTTTCTTTTAATTATAAAACCCAAAAAAAAAAAAAAAAAATATTAAAATAAAAAAAGGAAAACAACTATACAAAATGATGAAACAGTACTTGTTGCTGTATGACTGACAAACAAGCAACAATTATAACAGCAGCAGCTACAACAACAGTAACTGTTTAAATCAATACTTTAAGGAAAAAATGCAATAACAATAGTTACTCAGCAATAATGAGTAGAGTAGTTGAAAGAAAATATGTTTTATAACTTTCTGCTGTTTTTGTTGTTGTTGTTGTTAATTTTTCTCTCTCTTTCTCCTTGGAAATTTTCATTCTCTCTGTATTGTAGTGTTTTGTGTAGTTATATATGTACATAATTATAGCTCCGAATATATAAAAGCAGGGATGGAAAATTAAGTTTGTTGAGATTTTAAGCTACAGATTGTGGGGTTATTAGAAGATCTAACAAAAATAGAATCTGGGGAAAATTTTAAATAGCACGGGGGCCGTCTCAAACCTAGCCGATCTAACAATAAAAATATCGACAAGTTTCGGTTGGATCCACGAACACCAGCACCTGCTCAATCATTCATTTTATATACATACATAAGGTCACTTCAATATTTGCTCAATTCAGCCAAACTATAAAATGTTATGTATGGTCACCTTATTAAAAAGAAATTCTACGTTCAAATAAGTGAATAATAAGCCGGTTTTGCTCTTAGAGATGTACCGTTATATTATGTTTATTTAAATTTATGTAAATAAGTACAAAATTCAAAGCGTCAAAATGATAAGGTCAGTGACTAATAAGCAATTAATCTAATCGGAAGGTATCACAATTATTATTTTGTTCTGTTTTTGTAATAATCGGTGGATGTTCGATTTATATTTGCTCACGTCGTAAGTGGCAGGAAAAACATTCGCAGGGAGAACGAATTCTCCCTATAATGCGTTGTGCGATTCACCGGACAATCAACTACAAAGCGATGCGCTCTAGGAGAAATACGAGTTCTACGATAGAATTGGTTACCCTACCGTCATTAATAAGAACCCTCGCCCTCTCCTGTACGCGGTCGAGAAGCTTCAAAATAGACTTTGAATCACCGGCCAATACATGAGAGTTGACTCCAATTTGAGTCGGATATAGGTCTTGTAAATGTTAAGGAGATCAGATAGAGTGAAGTATTCTTACACCGTTTTAAGAAGCCGAGACCCTTGAATACTTCTTTCGACACTCGAAATATGAGCTCATTTCAACGAACCTCACAATGAATTCTCATGCTTAGAACATCTGATTCCTCAATATCTACATTACCCATAGAAACAAATGACAACACACCACCACGTCTGTGTGTCAAAAAGCAACATTGGGTCTTGCGCGCATTAAAGTCGATCCTGTTCACGCGACCCCACTCAGTGTGTCGCTCATGTTCCGCCTTTTCGCCCCAATTTCCAAAAGTCGCGGTCTACGATCAGAGAATATGAATAACAAATGTTGCTGTCATCTGCAAAAGAGTAGTTAGGATTAGAAGAGCTATCAACGCCCAAATTTCCTGTCTGACTAAGCAGCATAAGAGTAAGCCTAAGGAGTTTGCGAAAAGCAACATGGCAACTAATTGGCATCAGGTAAACATTTTTTTAAAATGATTATAAGATATTCCGTACATTTTTGGGCTTGTAGGTAATTTCTTCTTTTCCATTGCTTTTGGCGAGATATAAGGAAGGAGCCCTTGTTTTTTTCCAAACGGAATTTAGGCGGTGGCAGTTTGATGGTTTAGGCTGACTTTAGCTCACTTGGTACCCTGGAACTGTCTGAACGTTTGCTACCTTATTTTGCCCAAAAACGCTAGCAAAACCTTCACCTTTCAGCAAGATAATGCAGCAATTCATGTCAGCAACTTGACCAGACAATGGTTTGAGGAGCACAATATTAAAGTACTTGATTGGTCAGCACATTCCCCCGACTTAAACCCCATGAAAAATTTGTGGTGATTGCTTGTGCATCATATTTATGCAGACAACATACAGTACCGAACAAAAGATGAATTACAAGTGATAATCTGCAACAGCCGGCGCAAAATTCGCTCCAACGTTCTGGAAACTTTAGTAAGTGCGCGATGGCCTCCCGTATTTTTAAGACAATAGGAAATGGGAACTGTTTAAATAAAAGTTTGGATAACTGAATCACTGACCTTATCATTTTGACTTAAACTTAAATAAACATAATTTAACGGTACATCTCTAAAAGCAGAACTGGTTTATTATTCACTTATTTGAACGTAGAATTTTTTTTATTGAGGTGACCATACGTAACATTTTATAGTTTGGCTGAATTGAGTGAATATTAAAGTGACCTTATCATTCTGAAGCACACCTTACATACATACATATGTATATAAAGGGTTCGCCAAAAAATTTTTCAATTTTTTTGAAAATACTATAAAAAAAACTACTGAATGTTTTCTCAAATTCCTTTTTTTATTTGAAGGTACAATCCTTTCGGTTAATAATGGAAAATAATTTCATTCAAATGGCTGCCTCGGCTGACGATGCAGTAGCTTACACGATCGGTTCAGTTTTTAAGCACATTATCGATTGTGTGCAGCTGTATTTCACCAATGGCTTCACGAATATTGTCCTTTAAAGCGTCAATTGTCTCTGGCTTGTTGGCGTAACACTTATCATTTGACGGCACCCCACAAATAATAGTTCAACGGTGTCAAATCGCAGCTCCGAGGTGGCCAAACGACATCAGCTCTGCGGCTGATAATGCGATCTTCAAAAAGCAGGGCGCAAGACATCGAGTGTAGCTTCGGCTGTATGGCACGTAGCGCCGTCCAGTTGAAACCAAATGTTGCCAATATCCTCCTCTTCAATTTTTGTGAACAAAAATTCGTTCAACATGGCCCGATAACGATCGCCATTGACTGTAACGGCCACTCCTTGCTCATTTTCGAAGAAAAATGGCCCAATTATGCCTCTGGACCAAAATCCGCACCAAACAGTGACTCGTCTTGGGTGCATTGGCTTTTCAATGTATGCGTGCGTGTTTTCTATGCCCCAAATGCGACAATTTTGCTTGTTTACATACCCGTCAAGATCAAAATGAGCTTCATCTGAAAAGGTGATGTTTTTGGCAAAATCGGCATCTTCTGTAAGTCGATCGCAGGCCCACTTAGCCAAGCGTATACACAACTATATTCGTTCAGCGGAGGGATAAAACTTATTAGCTGTCAAATCAGACATGAGCTAAGTGTTACCATTCACGAAATAAGCTCTAGTTGTAAACAAAACGTTAGATGGCGGACCCTATACATAAATATGTTATTGAATTTTTAAAGTAGAAGTTGCTTAATCAAAAGACTGTTTATAACAACGTCAGAAATTGTTTTAATAACAACTGTAATAATAAATATCAAACCCATGGACTACAATAATTTGTAAAATAAAAGCACAAAAAAAAGAAAAAGTTTTAATTTTTTTTCTTGTTGTTGTTATTGTTTCAAGAAAATTAATATTTTAATTAAAACGAAAATAATTTCAAGTCTAGCTGGGTCAAAAATTCTTAAAACTTTGAATAAAGAAAAATAGCTGAGAAAAATCAAAAAGAGTTTCTTTTTTATTTAAGCCATTTGAGGAATAAAAAGAAAACTTAAATAATTTTTTTTTTAAGAAATAATATCGAAAACGTTGTTGGATGGGTGCTAAACAGGGAAATGATGCGACCGACATTAGTTTAGCGATACATGGAAGTCATTTATAAAAATTTATGAGAGAAAATTTATGAAAAACAAGTTTTAAAATCTGCATGTCTATATAAAAGGACTGAGTTAACTCCCGACTGATTTAGTTTTGCCGACTTAGTTGGGATACGAATTGTGCTGATAGGCTATTAAGAGATCTCTGTGTGTGTGTTTAGAAAGTATCCGGTAGCGTTGCCAGATGCGCTACGTTGTAAAGCCTCTCAAAAGCCCGTTAAACAACTGATTTTTTAAAAGTCTAAAAGTAGAACTGTGGGGGCCGTCTTAATAACACGAAAACGATATGGAACGAAATCAAGGCGCTAATGGCCTTTATTCAGCATATTAAAGCAAAATTTTTATTCTGGATAAATAGCAACTCTGTGTTTCTATCCTAACGGATAATCGAATAAACAGTTTCAAGCTCGCTCTCACAAAAGAGTAACTACAGCTTTAGAAGAAAATTTTCTATACCACTTCTAGCTTGCGATTATCACACCACCTTCTTCGATGATGATCATTGTTATCATCACACCGACCAGGCATTATTGCAGGGTACTGCGGCCTATGGCATCTTCAGTAGATCTGCTGCCTTCCTAAATAACACCAGAAGACCTAAAACCATAATGGTAGATATGTAACACCCACCTAAACCTATCAAGAACCACACATTCACACAATATGTGTTCTGTTGTCTCTGGTTAATTAGTGTGCCCTGTATGATAGGGCATATGTCGGAAAGTATGTGCTACCAGCTACGGCTATTGTAGGAGCTATCAGAATGATAACAAAAATAATTTTTATGTCTACGCCATTCTGCCACGGATTTTAGTTAATTAGTTACAACGGATAGCCTATCGCATATTGATCTCACTGTGATGACCAGGAAAAGTCCAAGCAGCCTTATATGTCCGCGGTGGAATAAACCAGACGCACGCACAAAAGAAGAAAGCCCGCTAAAATTTACATGAGCTAGGTCAGATATGGCATGACGAAAGAGACTGACACTGGCACAGGGAATGCTTGACAGGCTCTTTCTCTTCCTCATCCTGACAACTCCTAAAGTAACCATTGAATGGTAGACAGTTAGACCCAGTGTCTATTAACAGGAGCCACCAGGCTTCGGATTCGAGCTGTCTTGATTCAAAGCACGTGGGTTCATTTTCCCACCATATCTGTGCTCATCACAGCATATATCGCGGAACCAGAAGTCTACAAGAGGAAAGTAACATTCTAAGCTGATGGTCAATCTTCTGGTTTACAAAGAGAAAGCCTTCTCTCGCCGGTTCGTTCGACACACAGTTTCGCCGGTTGTCAGAATGACCCCTTACATAGATAATCTCTTAGTGTAAATATCTCGCCATCTCGTTTAGAGACCCCCGGCATTCAAGTACCATTTGCGATGTCGAGTAGACATCCATACAAATCCAGATATCGATATCCAATACCCTATAGTACATCAATCAATCATCAGATGCCCCCTTTATCGCCGAGATCTCCGCTTGTAAGACTGTGCAATGGTCCAGATATTTAGAGAATACTCTCATCTTGTATATACCTCAACAGAACCGGGTCCAATTATCGACTCTGATGAGATGCACACAGCGAACATTCTATTCAGAAAGGGTTTTTTGGTGTACAGGGTTCGTATCGTGTGCCGCATGTCCCTGACCATGCCTATCGCAGACACAATCGTCATCTGCTTAGCCATCAAGTCCACCGGAAGAAAATGCAACAATACAAACAAGGCTTTCGAAGGAGTGGACCTTAACACACCTGCAATCCTCAGAGCTTGTCCCGGTTTAAGGCCTTTACCTATCTGGACTTTCTCAGGAACATATCTCTAACGAATCTGGTGAATTTTTCTAGGGGATGCCTGAATTGTGTATTCCAATTTAGGGAGGCTTTTGCTTAATTATCTCGTGTCTGGCTTTAAGTCCATCAGGAGTATCACAAAGGAGCATAGGACCTACGGGTGCCATAAGACGATTAAACTGAAACTATGAAACTATTAAAAAAAGTGTAGCACAGCTTCAGTTCACGAAAGAGTTTCCATCGCATTAAATGAAAGTCCAGCAGTCGGCATTTGTTGTATAATTCCTTACAAACTATCTTAAGCCATATTTTCAGCTTTCGAGTCTTAAGAGTAAGTCCATTATAAAGCCAAAAACTTAAGCTTCTTTTGACAATCACGTTGGCCTTTAAAGTTTGAAGGTGTTTTACGAAAAAAAATCGTAAAAAAAATCAAAAAACTTGGAAGCGTTTTCTGAGAAAAAAAATTTCCATTAAAAAAACTCACACACATACTCACTTAGAGACATTACTTTGGAAATTACCGGTTGGCATAGATGTGAACAAAATTGATGAAAACACCACCACTACCACCACCACCACCCCAACATAATCATCATCACCACCGCCGTCTTCGTTAGTGGCCGCATAGTTAGCGGGCGGTGGTAATGGCAACATGTTTCTAATATTGGTTGATTGCTTTTTGAAACCAATAAATGCCAATGAGGAGACACTTCCGTTATTGCTGTTGTTAATAGTGCTACTGATGCTGCTGCTGATGTTGTTGCTTTGACGTTATTGCACTTGATAAACCAAAAACATAAGACAACGGAAAATGTGACAAAAATATGCAAACGCAATGGGAAAAAAACGAAAACAAAAACGTTGTGAGTCAAGTAAAGTTGCATGGCATTGTGCAGCATATTTTCGAAAACAAAACAAAAAACAACAAAGAAAAAGAAACAGAAACAGAAACAGCAACGTTGCAAATTCCCTAAAAGCGTTGTCTATGGTCGTTGGGTTACAGTAGCAACATAAAGGCGTCTTGGGGTTAAAAAAATTTGTTTTAAAAGAATTTAAATTGCGGGGGAGACATGAAGAAGAGCTGCAGCACAGTAAACAAAGCCTTGATAACGGCATTTAAAGGGTTTCCAACAACAGAAACATTAACAAAAAAACAAAGTGAAAAATATTTTAAAAATTGTGGCACAAACAAGAAACAAAACAAAAAGACAAGGCAAGGCAAGGCAAGGCAACACAAAACAAAATGCAATTTGCACTTTGGTGGTGGATAGACACAACAGTAACTGTCATTGAAAATAACTGACAGAGGGTGAAAGCATACAGCACCGAAAAAAGAAACTGGAAAACGTTGCACAAGCAACGACAAATTTTTGTTGATGCAAAAGCTCACGCAATGGCTTAAATTCTTAAGGGACAACTGCTGCAATGAAAGCGATAGAGAGAGAGAGAGAAAGAGAGAGAGTAAGACTAGTAAAGTATTAGCGCATAAAGACTGGGTGGGGAGTAGTTGAAGATAAAAGAATTCAATTTGCAAATACCACCGCAACACGTTAAAATCTCATGCAATACAGGCTGGCAGGCAAGGCTATGAATTTGTAATAAAAAATTTTAATAAAAAAACAAAAAAAAACAGAACAAAATCTTTTAAAATCTGCTTAAGTTGTACGAAAAGACACTCTGCATTACTTGGCATATGCATACTATTGGCAGTCCATATACGTTTTACGATCGGCCAAAGTTTGGTCAAAAGACGCCTATTCCGGTTAAGAATACCTAGAGGGGGTCATGGGTCAAAGCTGAGTCGTGTAGTAGGATATGGCGTCTATTCTTCTGATATCAATATCAATCAATAAATCCTGTAGGTTGCCACAGCATTGCAGACTGTTTCAGACAAAGGTGGTCTGGCTGTGAGGTTGCTGACTTGTTAAAGGATGGTGCCACAACGTTTAGTCCTCTTAAAAATCCTTAGAAGTTATATCACTAACTCCCTGATGGTAAATGAATGTCACCCATTACTAGGAGTGATGGCTTAGGTTTTCGATATGAATCCTATTTGGCTAACGGGCCATAGTGATAATACAAGCAATTGTGCTGCGGATGAGCTGTTTAGGTAGAGTACTGTGTCTAAGATTCTCTCGGCGGAGAAGAGGTTTGGTATACAGAGGTTTCTCTACCTACCGTCTGCGTATATGGCAATGGGCCGTTAAGATCTTTGATGAGAGGTGGAGGCGAGATTTGACTTGCAGAAAGATTGGATTCCCTGACCGAAAGTGGACAAGCAGAGGTCTACGCAATTGTTAAATTTGTAGAGAGGCAAGGATTCTACAAGCGCTAATGAGGTCATAAACGGTAAGGGTATACACAAGAAATATTGTGCTGTCATCACCCTTGACATCAAAAATGCCTTCAACTCGGCCGGATGGACACGTATTGTGACAGAGATGAGGAAAATTAATGTTCCGCGAACATTAAAAATGATTACTTCTCCAATAGCATTCAGCTGGTTGAAGCCGACAGAGGCGTGGTTGCATACAATATAACCTCAGGAGTTCCACAGGGATCAGTACTAGGCCCACTACTCGCGAACATAATGTATGACGACATATTTAACCTTAATCTCCCGGAGAAAGTAAGCGTCGCTGGCTTTACAGGTGACATTGGAATTATAGTCAATTAAGGCGAAGTGCAAATATATGCGAACGAGGCTATTTGGGAGATTAGAAGATGGCTATCCTCCATTAATCTTCAGTTGGCAGTTCACAAAACGCAGCTAGTGCTCATTAGCAGGAAGAAGAGAAAGGAAAATTTTAGTGTCAAGGTGGGAAATGACAAAATTATATCGTCGGAAGCAGTGAAATACTTGGGCGCGATTTTTAATGACCGCCTTAGCTTCAGGGAACATGCAAAATACGCCTCTGCGAAGGTATTAGCTCGGATAAAGTCAAACGTCAGTGAACCACACCAAAGTTGCAGAATCTTGATATCCCAGTTGACCAATTCCATGCTACTTTACATTGTACCCGTGTGGGAGGAGGTAATGTGTAGTATGTCTAACGCAGAGTTAATGGCATTAGTAGTAGAAATTGCCTAAGATTGTATCGCGCTTTCCGAACGGTACCTGGGGAGGCTGCAAGTGTGATAGCAGTAGGTATGATTGCTAGAGAGTACTCGAACGTATACCACTAGAGGTGCACAAAAGCGTTTACACGAAATAGTTTTAAAAGAGATGAAAGGGATAAGTCCTTATTAAGTTGACAACATAGGTGGGAAAACTCACCAAAGGGAAGATGAACTTTTAGGGTAATTCCGAAGATAGATAAGTGGCTATGGAGAAAACATGACGAGATTAACTATAATCTAACCCGTTGTCTTACAGTCCATGGAGACTATAGCAAGTACTTATACCGATGTGGACACGACGGCTCTCCAAGTTGTATGGTCTGTTCAGATGAGAACGAAGACGCGAAGCACATTGTATTCTATTGTCCAGGCTTTGCTAGGGTCCGCTCTCTTTTCGAGATATGTTTAGGTTGAAGCATTTACGCGGAGAATATAGTCGAATTGTGCTTGAACCCGAGGAAAACTGGAATACGGTGAACCTAATACTACGTGAAGCCGAGGCACAACTAAAATCTTTCCAGAGTTACGAAACGGCGATATACAGCCATAAAGCAATACCCCATGAAGTAATAACGAAGGGCAGTTCTATGAGGTCCTCTACAGTATGGACTGTATGTATCTTTTGAAGATTTCACACCTCCTGTGTAAAAAAAATAAAAATAATAAAAAAATATAAGCGCGGTTTGGAGGGAGATAAGAAGACCACAGAACGTTCTCTTTTGGAATGCCTGGTGCTGGCGAGACTTAGGTTAAGGACATTCAGTGTGCATACAGTTATTGTTGAGGCTCTACAAGAAATTCCTGTAGAGCTGATTGGCAAGTTAATAGAAGGGGTGAATTCGTTAGATAACTGATCAGGCTGTCGGAGCCATTCTATCGAGCCTAAGTGTGCTAGACGTTTGTCCGGTGGCCTTTCTTAACCTAACTCAACCTAAATTTGGTCACCAGGCTTGAACTATTTGGATTTTAATTGTCTTGGACGATACCTGCTAGACTATGTTAAAGCTCCCTCGTCAGAGCTACCTTATAACTGTTCCTAAAGCTCAGTAAGAGCGAAGAGCGAAAGACAAGTTTGACATGGCATTCTAAACCATGTGCTGAGACCCCTAGGTTGTTAGAAGTAAAGATATCCTACGACAACATAGATGGTAAATCTTGCCCAAATACATGGCTTCCAAGTCGCTAATCTTATGTGAGTATTTCATATGTGGGGGCGTTAGACAACCCAATATATTCACTCTTTCTTTGGGCACAGTAGGCTGTACCGTCATAGCGATGCTCACGTTAAATATGTGAGTTATTGTGTCTGTCTTATCTGATACGAAATCGTTTCTAGGAAGCAGCTTCCTTTCCCATTTGGTCTAACGATGATTTGGCTCGCTTACTTCGTTATGTCATAACGTGTTTGCTAGCAGATGAAGTGAAACATTTGGAGATCATTCTGAAAGTACTCCTACATGGAGGAAATATTTGCTCTCTTGAGTTAGTTGGTTACAACGGCTAACCAGACACTGGTCCAGCTCACTTGGTTTCAATACTGAGCTCAATGTAATGCCCATAGAAGGTAGCGTCAAAACCCGAAACTAACCAATCAGAAGCATACACAAAGGAAGTAAGCCTGGTGACGTTTATATCACACTGGTCCGATACGGCATGTAGAAAAACAGTCGTAGTATCCAAAAAATTTCTACACTGATGGTACAAGGCTGTTGGGTTCATTCTCTGCAAGAGAAAAGTGGCATTGCAATCAATCTCGTTATTAAGGAAATAAACTTCCCTCAATAGTCCGTCTGCAACTTAATTCGCCCAGGTGTTAGAGTGACGCCTCATCTAGGTAATTACCCACAAAACGATCAGGTCACATTATGCCTGTCAGCACCACTTTGGTAAAACGTGGAGTCTCAGTAATCAGTTTAAGTTTTCAAGCTGAGTAGAGGAATAATCTACTTAAGCTCGCCTCCATATGATTGTGTGTAGTGGTGAAGACCTTTGCTAAGTGATGGTGGTGATCCTTACTTAGGTTTATAATTTTTTCGCAGTACTTGGAGTTGCATTCTGATCTTTCGACTGATATTTGTCTTCATCACCAAAGCTAAACTGGAAGGTCAGCAGGGCTTCTTTAGATGGATTTGAAGTCTCTTTATTAACATTCGAAACCACAATTTAATTTTTTTCGTCATGTCCTCTCCTAGGAGTCAAACCTGGCCTACTTGTATTATATGCCTGCGCTCTAACTATTACTACACCAAGCCATCCCCAAAAGATCCTATCACAGACTGCATTAAGAGCAGCTCGCTGTAAATTCTAGACTATTGGGAAACACATTAATCATCGTTTTTATTGTAATAGATTTGGATGTGATAAGTATATATTTTGCACTTCAGCAATTAGCTCAACATTCATTACCACTAACCGTGGCACCACTACTATTAAAACCACTAAGGAAAATCTATGAAAATAGCCAGTTTAATACAAATACTATTACAGAAGCTTAAAGGCCAAATGCGGCAAGAGAAGAGAGGAGTGAAGGTTGCAAAAAGAAGAAGAAGAAGATTTAATCAAAAAGTATTTTTCATTCATAAACAGTTAACGACAACCAACCAATGCAAGAGTGCTTGGTTTTGGCTTACAAACAATATAACAATAACAGCAACAATAAAAGCAACAACAACATTAAGCCTACATTTTGACCTTGTTTTACATGCTACAACAACGGCAACAACAATACTTACAACAAATAAATAAATAAATAAATGAATGGCTGAATGCAATGAAAGAAAAATTAAAACGGAATTGAAAAGTTTTACAAAAAAAAAAAAAAAAATTCTTTTAAATGTCAAACACTCGAGTTGTACTTGCAACGATTATGTTGGTTATTTGGTACGCAATACTCGTACAACCCCAACCTTACAACTGAGAACAAATAAGTAAATGGGGGGCACAATTACAGGGTACAATAATCAATGAGGGCATTGGAAGGCACATGAAATTTTTTAGGACACTACTAAAAAGAAATGAGAAAGACCTGCAAAGCAAAAGGTTATACTACTAAAGGCCGGTAAGATAGGGCACACCCTCTTCATATAGAAAGGGCATAAAAATCGAATATACCTGCTACGAGAAGTGTATATTTCCAAATGCCTGCCTTAAATTTAAAACTTTAATTTTAATTTATTTTTATATTTCTTTTAAAAAAATTCAATAAAATTGGTACTTTTATAATGGTACTTTTTTCAAAATAGTCTGCTAGTTGGTACCTTTTATAAAAATGCTCTTATCATCTTATGTTGCTTAAAACATTCTGTAAATTTGGTGCCTTTTATTACGTTTACTTAGTACTTTTTTCAATAATTTCGTCTATTTGGTATTTGGTACTTTATATGTATGAGGGGTGTGCAAATTTTAGGTTAGGACGTAAATTGGCTTAAAACAATTTGTTTTTCAGATATTCAGTTTTGTTCATACCAATATAAAATATGTATATGAGAATTCATAATCGAATATGATGTCGGCCAAATGTTCGCCAATTGCACTTCGGCAGATGTCCGCTCTTTTCACAAAATTTTGCACCATATTTTAGTAGTTGGTAACCGTTTATAAAAATTTTCTAACTATCTTATGTTGCTTAAAACTTTCTATGAATTTAGTACTTTTTCTACTATTTGTACTTGGTACTTTTTCTTAGTAATTTCGTCTTTTTTGTACTTTATATATATACATGGTATGTATCTTTACAGAAACTCTATAAAATTGGAACTTTTATAATATATTTTTTTCACAAGAGTCTTATATAAATTTAGTACTTTTTCTACTATTTTGTACTTGGTACCTTTTTATAGTAATTTATTTTAGTAAAACCTAAATATGAGAAATAATAATGGAATATGATGTCGGCAAATGTCCGCTCTTTCACAAAATTTTGAACCATATTTTAGTAGTTGGTAACCCTTTATAAAAATTTTCTTATTATTTTCTGTTGTTAAAAACATTCTATAAATTTAGTACTTTTACTACTATTTTGACTTGGTACTTTTTCTTAGTAATTTCATATATTTGGTACCTTATATGGTATGTATTTTTTAAAGATATATAAATATAAAATCGGTACTTTTATAATGGTACTTTTTTCAAAAGAGTCTTCTATAAATTTAGTACTTTTTATACTACTTTTACTTGGTACTTTTTTTTAGTAATTTCATCTATTTGGTTCTTTTTATATAAGTATATTTAAGTATCTTTGATAGAAATTCTACAAAATTGGTACTTTTGTCATGATACTTTTATCAAAAAATTCTGGTAGTCGATATTTTTTTATACTTTTCTCATCATTGTATGCTGTTTAAAAGATTCTGTAAATTTGGTACTTTTTTACCATTTTTAAATCTTACTTTTTTTTAAATAATTTCATCTATTTGGTACTATTTATGAGTATATTTTCCTATTACTTTAATTGGTTCAAAAAGTTATTTTTAATGCTGGTATTTGGTATTTTTACTATCTGATCTTCAGAATAATGCTGACATAGTAATTTCTTGGCTGATGGCCATTTATAAAGCATGCTTAACATGGTCTTACCATATACGGTATACCTAAACCTTGGACCATGTGTAAGGTGGTATTTATTCCGAATGGGAGTTAAACCTGCCATACTGGTTCAAAGGGCTTCAGCCCGTCCTCTTTTCTCTTGATATCTTTGGAAAGGTTGATCAACTTACATCTTCACATTACGATAAAGCCTGACCTATTATCTGCATTCCAATATGCCTACACAAGTGGCAAATCTGTTGGAACTACGCTTCACTCGCTAGTGCGGTAAAACGAAAATGCCTTCGAACACAGGGAATGAAATATGCATAAGTGTCATTTCTGGATATAGAAGCGGCCTTTAACATTTTAACTCCGGAGGCCATTAAGTCGGCTCTAGTGGGACTGAATGTTCATTGGTCCCTGATTAGATTCATAGGTAGAATGTTGGTTGACTGGGCCTGCCACTGTCTATAAGGTAACCGAAAGGGGCACAGCCTTCCCACGGGGTGATTCAATACTTTGCTCGTGAAGCTTGATTCTATGAGATTCAAGACTGTAGCATATGCGGATGATGTCGCTGTGGTTGTGTCCCGACACATTGCCGCAGCGCCTTCAGATATGTCTGGGCCTTCTTGGTCGCTGGAATACTGACAGCGGGCTGCGTGTTAACTCAGGGTGCTGTTAACACGCAGATACAAAATTCTGTCATTTTTCCTACCGCGCCTGCTCAGAGTGCAACTGGGGCTGTCGGATAGCGCGAAGTATCTGGGGGTAATTCTAAGCTCTAGACTGTTCTGGCTCCAGAATACAAGGGCGAGGGCGGCTAGACCGAATGCTGCTCTGTACATGAGTCGTAGGCTCATGGGAAAGTCCTGGTGTCTCAATCCTTCGAATTCCAGGTGGGTTTTTGACACGGTGATTAAGCCCATATGTAGGGTGTGGTTGTGTGGTAGTGGTAGTCACTAGAGAAGTCCACATATAGTGGAATCTTTGACAGGCTTTTGCAAAGTGCTGATTAGAGATGCGTTTTGGACAGCCTTGATTGTTATATTAAACCGGTGGAACAGATGGCTAAGCAAACGGCCATTACGTCTGCAATAGGGTTGAGGATGGGTATGGCATGATCTGACATAAGTTATGAAAATGTAGTCATCTTGCGATATTTGGGTACGCTATCTGGTATTGTGGATTACAATATATTCCAACAAAATCCATCTAAAAGAAACCTACATGATCTTCGATTATGACAAACACCAGAGAAATTACTACAAAAAAACGTCTCCTATAAGAAAAAAAATTACAATGCTAAGTAAAGATCACCACCACCACTTAGCCAGGATCTTCACCACTACACAATCATATAAAGGGGAGCTACAGTGGATTAATCATCTACTTAGTTTGAAATAAACAAAGCAATGGATGTTTTTTGGAAAACCAAAAGAGGAGTGACGGAGAAAGAAAATTTCCATATAACGACTGACTTTTGCGACCTGCATTTAAGGATTATAAACTGGACGATATGTTGTTTTAACAAGACGTCTGTTTTGGGCTATATTGCATAAGAAATTTCTCGGTCGCTTAATTCTCGCTTTGCCGACGTCAATTGGCGTTAGATTTTTTTTGGCCGGCTGCGTCAAAAACCTTGTCTTCGCGGCTAATATCCTATTTGAAAGCCAACATTCATCAAGTTATCGGCGAGATACCGACCGCAATGTGCGGAAAAGTGGTCGAGAACTACTTTAAAAGGATCGTGTGCTACAACCAAGACAAAGGCGGTCATTTAAATGACAGTGAGATTCGTACATAATGGTGTCAAAGCATTAAAATGAAATCAGAGTTTCATTGAAAACTTTACTTTCGAAACTGAAATATGGATAAACCATTAGACATCGTCACTTAAAATTCAAAAGACCGTAAGCGAAAGAAAACTCAAAAACGATTTTTAATTGATTATAATGAAATCAGGAAAAATACTTCATAATTAATTTACAAGTAGAATTTGAATTTTTTGACACTTACGGCTTTTTGAATTTTAGGTGACGATATATTGTTTACATACATACGTACGTACAATTTTTTAATAACGATATTTTCTCTTATTGTCCTTTTTCGCTGGTTTCCTTTTTATTTAAGGCACTGATACTGTGGTTTATGATATAGGTACTTTTTACAATACTGGTACTTTTTTACTCTTGCCCTTCTTTTATTTAAGACACTTTTTTATGTTTTGTAAGTACTTTTTAATCATGGTACTTTTTTGTGGCTTAATTTTGGTACTTTTTATTGAGCTTATTTTTAAATGCCACTTTATTAATAATGATTTTTACTTACGAGGGCAGATTAACATTGATGCTACCTAGCGCTGGATGGCAGCACAAACACAAAGACTTTTTCTTCCTTAGAAATTACGATCTGTCAAACGTCAGCTGTTAAAATTTTAGCCAAATTCATCAATTACTACATTTGTTGTAGTCGTTTGAAGTAAGCACCTTTTGTGTTTCTTGGAAAATGGAAAAAAGTGAATTCCGTGTAGTGATTAAACACTATTATTTGAAAGGCAAAACGGCGAAAGAGACAAAAGAAAAGCTTGATAAGCATTACGGCGAATCTGCTCCGTCAGATTATATGGTAAAATATTTGATTGCTGAATTTAAACGGGGCCGCACAAGCACTGCAACAATACCATCAACAGGAAGGCCAAAAGTGTAGTTACTGAACAAAATATCAAGAAAATCCTCGATATCGTTATGAATGATCGCCGGGTCAAAATACGTGAGATTGCTGAAATGGTAAACATATCATATGAACGTGTGTTCAACATTTTGTTGACAGATCACTTCACAGCGGTGTTTGGCCATGATAAAGCATAATCCTGCTGATTTTTGGCGTAGATTAATAACTGTTGATGAAACGTGGGTCCACCACTACACACCTGAAATCGAAGCAATGGGTGGAAGCTGGTGGAAGTGCTCCGAATAAGGCGAAGACAGCGAAATCGGCTGGCCACACGGAATATTGGGATGCACACGGAATATTGCTTATCGTTTATCTTGAAAAGGGATCTACAATTACAGAAAAGTATTATCGTGCATTATTGGATCAATTGGTTGATGCAATCAAGGAAAAACGACAACATTTAAACAAGAAAAAAGTGCTCTTTCTTCAAGACAACGCACCGGTTCACACAGCATTAGATACGATGCTAAAACTACGAGAAATCCACTTCGAATTGGTTGATCATCCACCTTTTATAGTCCAGATTTAGTCCCTAGTGACCTTTTCCTGTTTCAAAACTTGAAAAAATGGCTCGCAGGAAAAAGATTCATATCAAACGAAGAAGTGATTACCGAAACTAAGGCGTATTTTGAGGAGTTCCCAAAATCGTATTATTCAGGTGATAAAAAAAAGTTGGAAAATCGTCTTACTAAGTGTATTGAGCTAAAGGAGACAATGTTGAGAAATGAATGGTTTTTTCCTACTTAGGTAACTTCAACATCAATCAGCCCTCGTATATATTGTATCTTCTTATTTAGTGTTTTTTATAATATTGGTACCTTTTTTAATAGTACTTTTTTACACCAGTGTGCTTTTGCTGGTTCCTCTTTCTTTTCTATGGTGTTTTTTACAATATAATTACCTTTTTTAAAATGGTACTTTATTTTATTGGTACTTTTTATACAGACCATTTTTTTATTTATGTCACTTGTTCTTTTACTGGTCTTTGTTGTTTATTTTCCGTCTTTTTATGGCATATATTTGTAACATTTCTTACAACACCCTGTTTGCTTAAAAAAAAAGAAACAAAAAAAATTATTACACTGCAGCTACTATGCCTAGCACAGAACCATCATAATAATAATAAAAATCTGTTGAAAAAACCAAACTAAAGTAAAAAAAGTACCAGAAGAAATAGTTTTTTGTAGTAAAAATAAAAAACAAAACAAAAAACACGAAAAAGTGCTCAAAAGAACAAAAATATCAGCAACAAAATGAACGTCAGCATAAAATTGCTTGGTAATACAACGCAAAGTGACAAATTTGATTAAATTTCACGCAGAAAACAAGTCAGAATGGACACAGCAGCCAACACCAACAACAAGAAAAATAAAATAATAAAAAATCCGTTAACAGGGAGAATTTTTTGTAATCAATTTTAAACAAAAAAGTACTTTTTTTTGAAAAAGAAAAGAAAAAAATTGTTTATCAACGTTATGTTGCAACAATATTGTTTTCATTGTTTGCTGTTGTTGATGTTGATGTTGTTAGTATCGTTATTGTCATTGTAAATATGGTGTTGTTGTTGTTGTTGTTGTTGTCATTTTCATCACTGTTTTGCAGTTAAAATATATTTTTCATTTACATTAACTGTGGCCTGAAGCAGAGTTCATACACGAGTTACTCTCACCTCAGTATTGTTTCGTTGTTACAAGAGCCACTTTGTTAGCGACAGTTAGTTTAACATACGATTAAGCATGAATTCTTTTTCATATTTTTATAGATTGGATAAGCTCTGAATCCATGGGAAAAAAATTTTTTTTTTTTTTCTTTGAAAAGTTTTTTTTATATTTAAAAAATGTAAGACAACGAATTATAAGATTTTTTGGTTATCAAGTCAGATTGATAACCTTAAGTTTAATGACAATAAAATATTCATTTTCTAAAAATTTCTTACTTTAAAATATTAAATTGAAATAAAATAATGTCACTTACGCAACTTGGATAATTGAAACGGAACCACTTACCTGTAAAGAAACAAAGGAAAAAATACATTAAAAAATTATTTAATTTAACACAAGTATTGGTTAAATTAAGTCAATAGTAAAGGCCAGCATATGTTGAATGATACAACATGACAACATGTGTCACACTACCATTTATTTGTCACTTTTTGCATTATCGTTCACCTGACATGTTAATAGAATAGTGTCATTAAAAAAAGATATTCCCGCTTGGACTGAGGCTCGTAAAAAGCGAACATTCGCTATTAGCGAAGAATTTTAGAAACAAAAATATTTTCTAAATTTTCTTGAATTAAACAAAGAATGTCCTCGATAGTGAACTAAGGGTCCGCCAAATATATTTTTTTTTTTTTTTTTGTTGAAAATGCTATAAAAAAACTACTGAATATTTTCTCAAATTTCTTTCTTTATTTGAAAGTACAATCCTTCCGGTTAGTAATGGAAAATAATTTCATTCAAATGGTGCCTCGGCTGGCCATGCAGTAGCCTAAACCATCGATCCAATTTTTAAACAGATTATCGATTGTGTTCAGTTGTATTTCTCCAATTTGTCCTTTAAAGCGTCAATTGTCTCTGGCTTGTTGGCGTAACACTTATCTTTGACGGCACCCCACAAATAATAGTCCAACGGTGTCAAATCGCAGCTCCGAGGTGGCAAACGACATCAGCTCTGCCGCTGATAATGCGATCTTCAAAAACAGGGAGCAAAACATCGAGTGTAGCTTCAGCGGTGTGGCATGTAGCACCGTCCAGTTGAAACCAAATGTTGCTAATATCCTCCTCTTCAATTTTTGTGAACAAAAATTCGTCAACATGGCCCGATAATGATCGCCATTGACTGTAACGGCCACTCCTTGCTCATTTTCGGAGAAAAATGGCCCAATTATGCCTCTGGTCCAAAATCCGCACCAAGCAGTGATTCGTCTTGGGTGTATCGGCTTTTCAATGTATGCGTGCGGGTTTTTTGTGCCCCAAATGCGACAATTTTGTTTGTTTACATACCCGCCAAGATCAAAATGAGCTTCATCTGAAAAGATGATTTTTTTTTTTGGCAAAATCTGCATCTTCTGTAAGTCGATCGCAGGCCCACTTAGCGAAGCGTATACACAACCATATTCGTTCATTCTGTCAAATCATACATCAGCTAAGTGTTACCATTCATGAAATAAGCATTAGTTGAAAAAAAAACGTTAGATGGCGGACCCTTTATTAGTGGAGAAGACTCGAAACGAATTTTGGATGGGCCAAAGAAAATGAAATTGTCACGTTTTTACCTTTTTAAAAACGTGTATTTATGAGTTCGTAGATTGTAGTTAAAATAAAATAAATTTTGTGTTTGGTTTTGATTAAAAATCCTTTATTCAACACAGTTATGTGCACCACTGCTTGTAATCTTTTTACAGGCAATAACAATTTTTATTCTTAATCACTCTGTCTGTTTACAACTTTGTAAACAACAACAATTACTCGACAATTATTTGAGGAAGAAAAATTCCTAAAGATCTTCCAGCCCTATCGTAGTTATAACTTAGGTTCGATCACAACCTTTTCAACCAGAGATTATTCACACTTAACACTCCAATGAAACTGTTTTTTTTTACTTCACTACTAGCTTCGTGAGTTTTGCTTCTTATAGACTCTCTTCACCCCAATAACACTTTCGCTGAGTTAACTTTACTTAAACTGCTTCTTGTTCTCATCGACGTGCTTTTTATATAGCTGAGCAAACAACACATCGAAAGCTCTCGAACCACTCGATATTTCAGGTAGATTCCATTCCTTTCTTTGAATTTCTTTTTAGAAAAGAACCATCCAGACACATGTACAAAAGCTGCTCGAATTTACATCAGCCAGGTCTGATATGTTATACAAAAACGGGCTGCTAAGCAATTCAGTCCTAATATCCGAAAGATTCGGGCACTGACATAGAATCTGTTTGTTAGTCTCCTTCTTTTCTTCAACCTAACAACTCCAACAGTAATCGTTGAATAGTAGACCCAGACTACTGGCATGGGTACTAGCCAACTTGTGCTCAGTGATAACAGCCATTAGAATTCGTATTCCATGTTGTGACATCCTCATGATAGACTCCGAACGAGTCTGATCGCAGGGAGTAAAATACTCCCACTTTTGCTGTGGCCTGTCCCAAGAAGTAGCGCAGCATCAAAAGTCTGCAAAATGAAAGTGTCATCCTAACCAAGTGATCAGACTAAACGTTCATAGAGAAACAGAAGTCAGGCAATTACCCCGGATGTAACAGTGACCCGTCACCCAGATAATTTCCAGATCTGAATGCTTCACCATCTCGTTTAGAGATGACCGGCACTTACATACCAGACGCGGTATTGAGTAGACACCGAAGAGCACCCTGATATCATCCTGACTGTCTGTATAAATCCAGATATCAACATCGATATTCACACCAAACTACTACAGCACTACTGCCATCTTTATCGCCAAGACCTCCGCATGTAAGACCCCATGGACGGGAATAAAGATACCGTGTACAACTCGATGGACTCGGGCATAATGCACGATTCTAGCGAGATACTCTCAGAAAACATTCTGTTCAAGAAGGCTTCTCTTCCAGTATATCAGATATCTTATTCAATAGGCTTGCCTGTCCACAATTCCGGAATAAAATCAAAATCGCAGAACAAATAACTTTTTAAGGCGGCAAATTCAACGAAAAACGTCGTGTACAAGAGAACGGTCTTAGCTGCTGACTTACCATGGAAAGTTTGATTGGCTGGACAAGTTTTGCACGCGGACGGATGTTACAAATGACACTTCGTTTGTGCTTAGCGCCATAGACAGTCTCTTGGCGTTAAAATTATTCGCTAGGAGTAGAAGGGAGTGGCAGCCTCATCAAATCAAGGCACACTAGAGCACATATAGCACACATAGAATTCAGACCAACCGGTGCTGATGATTAACCGGAGGCATGGCCCAGACTTACGTCTCTAAATTTAGTCGAAAACCCACCCGACAGTCTAGTGAACCTGGCTATCAATCTGATGTCTAGCATCTAAAGCACCGATAAGTAATCGAGAAATGGAGAGTCCCCAGAATCTGGCAGAAGAAATGTTCAGACGATTCAGTTTAAAAAGTTTGTTGATACGCTTTATGTCAAATTCGGGTCAGGTGAGTCAAGCAATAAAGCCAGAATCGACCTATAGTTAGCCTTTGTCCGTATTCAACAAGAATTGTGCCCAGTCTAGGTAGTTTATTAGTCTAACAGTTTTTGGGAATGTCCCTTTGACCAGGATACGGTAGTATCCCAAGGAAGTCACAATAGTCCCTGACCGTTCTAGAGCTGAAGGCCAAAAGAAATCTGATCGCCACCCGACTAACAGAAAAGATTATGTCATTGGCAAGTGACACATTATTCCGCAACATGATAAATGGCCATTACTTTTACTTGAAACACACTACAGATACCCTAAGGCTGAGCTTCACCGAAAAAATTCGACGGCCCACCTTGTTGTCAAGTTTAGCCCTCCACCGAAACACCGAAGATGATAAAGCCAGAGGTCTAATCATCATTAGTAGGAATCACGTTATGGAAGTCTCTATATAGTTCAAGTCCAGATGAGAAATAGTCGTTTCAAGCATATATTTACGGAAAATATTCAAGTTTTTTTATCTCTCAAATATTTGCTCTCACTTTCTGTTTCTTTTTATCTCCTCACCTAAGGTACTTGTAATTGTTTTCACTTTTTTCTCCGCAAAGCGTAGAAACTGCTCATCTCGTGGCTTAATTTTTATTTTTTTGCACCGTTTTCTAGTATTTATTACAGGCGTTTCGTTCGTTAAACACAGACACATAGAACACAGAGTTCGTTTATCATTTTATTAAAGAGCCTCAAGTGGTTAAAAAAAAACAAGGCAGTTTTTGTTACCACGTTACGCTTGTTACCTTCTACAAGTGTTAAGGGCATAACAGCATAGCAAAGCCATTGAAAACAAAGTGCGTAAGAGAGAGAGAGAGAGAGGAAGAGGGAGAGAGAATGAAAAATAATAAAATAAAATATAATCAAAATAACTGTCATAGTTATGTTGTTATTGTGTTTTATTATGTGTGTATAAGTGTGTATGTGTATGTGTGGGAAATAGCGAGATAGTCATAGAGAGTAAATAGAAAGACTGCTGGTGTTGTTTGTTAGTTGCCTCAGTTGGCATTTTATACTCGTAGTATAACCCAACAAACCAACAACGCGTGAATATCATTTTATTTTATTATATTTTTTACATTTTCCGCTGACTCTCTTGCTCTCTACCACACCCTTTACCCCCCTTCATTTATGTCATTTTTATGAAAATATGCACGTTTTTTTCTCTGTAGCATGTTTTTGTATGTGTGTATGTATGTTTGTGGGTCATAAAGGACTTGTTTTTGTATGTTTCTCTGTTGCTTTTTTTTCTATCTTTGTTTGTTTGTTCGAATGTTTGTGTTGTATTGTGGTGAATTCATTTTCATTTGCTCTCTTGCACACAAAAGCATAAAATTAAAAAGTCCTGGTACTTTTGGGAAAATTCTAATTTGAAAACAAAAGAGGTTTGTTAAGCAGTTTTTTCTTTAGTCGCTTTTGCATTTTTTCAAGTGCTTTTAAGCATAAGGAAATCTGCAATTTAAAATAATTTGTTTAAAAGGATAGAGGAAATCTATAAAAAACAATCTATAAAAAACACTGCTCAACCATATATTCATTATAAAGCGTGTTTTTTATAGAGGTAGAGAACTTTAAGTTGGCATTACTTTTCAGGATGGCGACCGATTTAACAGCTGTCAAGTGATTTATTCTCAGTTTGATTTAGCAATTCATCATGAATAGACTCACGCACGGCGTAGATTCGTCGAATTGGCCCAAAACGAGATTACCGTTTTTGCCGATTTTCATAAGCGAATTTTGTTTAGCGATGAAGCGTACTTCTGGTTGAATGCCTACGTCAACAAACAACACTGCCGCATTTGGAGTGAAGTAATCCTCAAGTGTATGTGGAAACACCGTTACATCCAGAAAAACTGACTGTTTGATGCACTTTATGGGCTGGTGGAATCATTGGTCTGTAGTTTTTCAAAAACGTTGGTGGCCAGAACGTTACAGTCAATCGGTATAGAGCCATGATTGCCAACTTTTTCATTCCTAAATTGAATAACCATGATGTACAGGAGATGTGATTTCAACAAGACGGCGCGGCATATCACACAGCTCGTGCCACAATAGATTTATTGAAAGACACGTTTGGTGACCGTCTAATTTCACGTTTTGGACCTCTAAATTGGCCTCCAAGATCTTGTGATTTAACACCGCTAGACTACTTTCTGTGGGGCTATGTAAAGTCATTGGTCTATGCGGTAAAGCCACAAACGCTTGACCATTTGGAAGACAATATTCGCCGAGTTATTGCCGATATACGGCCACAAATGTTGGAAAAAGTCATCGAAAATTGGACGTCCAGATTGGACTACATCCGCGCCAGAAATCATATTTAAAACGTAATGCCACAAGATTATCTTTCGGATAAATAAAATTCATGTCAATCGAATAATCATCCATCGTAGTTCTCTTGCAACTTAAATTTCTACACCTCTATGAAAAACACCCCTTATAAATAGGTATGAGATGGCGTATGATTAATGTTGTTCGATGTTAAGTGATTAACACTCATACGTACGTGTAAAAATAGTACGCGCAGCATTCGATGTTATGTATGGAATTTTTTTTTGAGGTTCGTGGTGTAGCGGTTAGAGTGACCTGGGTTCGAGCCCCAACAGAAGACATTACGAAGAAAAAATTTAATTGTGGTTTCGAATGTTTAATAATAAAAAAGGCTTCAATTTATTCCCTCCAGACAACTACATCTAAAAAAAGGCCCCCTGACCCTTCTCGCATCCCTCTGGCGATGATGACAATCATTAGACGATTGAGCAAAAGCACGCCACCTACTGGGAAAAAATTACAATGCTAAAGTAAAGATCACCACCTGTTAGCAAAGATCTTCACCACTACAAAAAAATCATATGGAGGAAGCTACAGCGGATTAATCATCCACTTGGCTTGAAATATTAAATTGATTAAAGAAACTGAAACAAAGCAATAGATGCGCTGTGGAAAGTCAATAGGGAGCATATTGAGGAGTGACGGAGAAAAAAATATATGGAATTTATGGCAGCCCTGACTGAATATAGGACTGGTGAAAAAGATTTTGTACAACAATTGATGAGGCATATTTTCCTATTTGCTTTAAACCCTTTAACTATGAATTAACAAATTTTGCACAGTAGATAATATCCTTCACTCAAATGTTTACTTTAGAGCTTTTGAAATTTCTTAACTCAATAGCTTTTACTAACAGATAAAGGGTCCGCCATCTAACGTTTGTTTCTTCAACTAGTGCTTACTTCGTGAATGGTAACACTTAACTCATGTCTGATTTGACAGATAATTAGTTTTATCCTTCCGCTGAACGAATATGGTTAAGTATACGCTTGAACAACGCTGGGAATCTGGGCCTGCGATCGACTTACAGAAGATGCCGATTTTGCCAAAAAAAATCAACTTTTCAGGTGAAGCTCATTTTGATCTTAGCGGGTATGTAAACAAGCAAAATTGTCACATTTGAGGCACAGAAAACCCGCACGCATACATTGAAAAGCCGATACACCCAAGACGAGTCAACTTTTGGTGCGGATTTTGCCCCAGAGACATAATTGGGCCATTTTTCTTCAAAATGAGCTAGGGGTGGCAGTTATAGTCAATGGCGATCGTTATCGGGCCATGTTGAAAGAATTTTTGTTCACAAAAAATGAAGAGGAGGATATTAGCAACATTTGGTTTCAACTGGACAGCGCTACGTGTCATACAGCCGAAGCTACACTCGATGTTTTGCGTCCTGTTTTTGAAGATCGCATTATCAGCCGCAGAGCTGATGTCGTTTGGCCACCTCGGAGCTGCGATTTCACACCGTTGGACTTTTATTTGTGGGGTGCTGTCAATGATAATTGTCACGCCAAAAAGCCAGAGACAATTGACGCTTTAAAGAACAATATTCGTGGAGCCATTGGTGAAATAAAGCTGCACACAATCGATAATGTGCTTAAAAATTGGACCGATCGCGTAGGCTACCGCATGGCCAGCCGAGGCAGCCATTTGAATGAAATTATTTTCCATTATTAACCGGAAGGATTGTACTTTCAAATAAAAAACAGAAATTTGAGAAAATATTCAGTAGTTTTTTTTTTATTGCATTTTCAAAAGAAAAAATTTATTTGGCGGATCCTTTATATTAATGAATCGCCAAATACCCGAGCCAAACAATAGCATTGAAGTGAAATAGTATAAACAACGAAGTCTTATTTCTTTGATTGCTTGTCAGAGCTTATCCTGAATATATTGCTGCGATCTCAGTGTGCGAGAGATTATTTATGCAGTTTAGGAGTAATGATTTTGATATGAAAAAGGATGACCTCCCAGATCAGGCAAAAATGTTCGGATATGATGAATTGAATCTATTGCTCTATGCAGTTTATTTTTAAACTCAAAAACCTATTCAAGCTGGAAAAAATTGTAGCAGCATCCAATCATAACTGGCGATGAAAAATTAGGTCTATTACGACAACGCTCGATCAAATGTTTCAAGATCAGTTGAAACTATTTCAGACATTGCCCGTCAGTCTACCATTTGTTTCGATCGGAGTACCTTTCACTTTAGAGCTGAGTATGAGAAATTGGTACGAAAAATCTGCAGTTTTTTGGCACGAAATCCATATGTTACCAGAAGGTTAGGAAAGACCAAAGCATACACACAACACAAAAAGCCTAAGTTTTTAAAGTGATACACTTAATAAGAACCTGGATAATAAACGTTAAAAGAAATCATTATAAATATTAAACTATTTTTTTACTTCGCTTTACTTTGAAATGTCTTATTCGATTTCGTTAAGTCGTACGTTCAACTCAACTCACCTAGCAAAGAAATAAGTGCTGTGCCTTGAAGGTATGTCACTAGCGCTTACTAAAGCAGTTACCAGGACAAATAACCAATAACTTAGATAACAAGAGGATCTTTTTAAACATAATCGCTTACAAGATCTTGTCAGACATATTGTCTGACGGCTTCAGGCTTAGTAAATCCACCATCGACCAGATTTTTACAATACGTCTTCGTAGAGAAGACCGGTCAGAAGAACATTGACACACGACACCTATTCCTCGATTTGAAAGCCGCCTTCGACGGCACAGACAGGAACTGTCTCTATACAATCATGTCTGAGTTTGGTATCCCAGCTAATCTTATGCGGATATGCAGTATGTCGTTGAGCGCCAGATTTGGGAAAGGCATTGTCAAGTCATTTTGTACTAAGCGACTTCCTATCATATGACTTCTTTAAAACCTTTCATTAGAGAATATTTTTAATGCCGCTGAGTTGAATCGCCAGGACACCATTCTGCTGGCACACGCCGACGCCATCGATATTATTGGTCTTAATACCCATGCCATGTCTTCTACGTACTCCAGTCTAACGAGAAGCCTAAAAAGTGAATCTCGTGTATAAGTATATTTAGTCAACAACTAAAGAGCGCACGCGTTTTGCACATTGTATCACTGTTGGCGACCACAACTTTGCAGTAGTAAAGGATTATCTCTATCTTGACATCAGCATTAACGCCGTGATCAAATGTATAATCAGTCTTTCCAACAGATACTACTTTAAGCTCAATGGACAACTGAGGAGCAGAGCTCACTCTCGACGAACCAAGCTTATGTGGTCCAGCTATGTGGCGCGGAAAGATGGATACTGTCGGAGAGACTTGCCGAAGTTTCTTTATCCATACGAGAGACGTGACCAAGGTACCGTAGCCGCTATATCTTAATGCGCCTCACTATATTCACATCCCTGTATTTCTCGTACAGCTCGCTATTCCAACGTATATGGTACTCATCTTCTATTCGTAGAGAACCGAAAATCTCCATTCATTCAAAAGTAAGAAAAGTGACTGCCACACGAGTTGAAGCCGAGAGATATTAAAGGAATATCCATGGCGCCAAGGTAATTCTCTATATGGGGTGGCAACAGAAGAGAGTTCCATTTGCTATAAACTGCTAAAATCGGAACACACAATCTAGGGGCATCCGTATCGAAAATAACTGATTGGTTTTAAGCGACTATTAACCAAAAAGCGCTCAAAAAATAAGACTAAACGTGAAGCCGTATTCGTATAAGTTTCAGAACCACTTTAAAACTACTCAGACCTTAAAGGTTGAGAATTTTTGCTGCACCCGCCTTAGAGTTAACTTACTACCATTTCTTTCCATTGCTGCCGAACAATACCACTGTACCTAGCAAAGAGTATACGAAATAGGCTTGATTAGTTCTTGATCGATCTTAAAAAAAATTAGCAGTTCTTTTAGCAGCAATTCTATAAGTTGGCCGAAAGATGGGAAAAACGATGTCTTGTATTCACAATACCATCTTGATCAAAAAGTTTCCGAAAAAGCAGATGTAACGAAGTTGGCACATCTGTTGTTGATCTTCCCGCTAAATCTTAGTGTCATAGCATGATATTTGCAAAGGCCACTTAGCCAGCGTACATTTATCTCTATGGGTGTTGGATATTTTTTACAATTTCAGAAATGGATTTAAATTTGCAACAACAGACTCGTATTTATTTTTGCGTAAAAAACGGCTCTAATGTTGGAAAAGTATTTCTGCAACGATTGTCTAAAGGAAACGGTCGTTTAACAGTGGCTCAAGCGGTTCAAAAGTGGTCGTAAGTCAATCGATGATAATGCACGCAGTGGCAGACCATCGACATCGAAAACCGACGAAGAAATTGTTAAAGTAAAAGAAATGTTGGTCAATAACCGCTAATTAACCATCAGTAAGATAGCGAAGGATTTAAACATTGCCTATGGATCCGTCCAAGACAATTTGGTTAATGTTTTGGATTTCCGTCCTGTAGCAGCAAAGTTGGTTTCAAAAGACCTCAACTTCATGCAAAAAAGAGACCGTGTTAAAGTCGCAAAAGACATGATTTGCGAGGCTGAATCTGATCATTAGACGAGACGTGACTTGGGCTTATGAGTACGACAGGCAATCCAGACATCAGGCAAGGCGTTCACCAACTTAGCCGCGACCAAAATATCCACGTCATTTTCAGTCAAAAAAAGAAGGCAATGCTCACGGTTTTTTTAGATTACAATGGTGTAGTGCATCATGAACTTTTGCCAGTAGGCCAGACAGTAAGCCTTATGAGACGCTTGCTTCCAGCAATTCGCCGAAAGAGACCAAAATTGTGGGCAGTTAACTCGTGGATTTTGTACCATGATAATCATTATTATTCGAAATTTTTTGACGAAAAACTCAAAAAATATCATCCAACAGCCCCCGAATTCACCTGATTTGGCTTCCTGTGACTTCTTTCTGATCAATCGAGTTAAAAACCCATTTCGGGGAACACGTTTCAGCAGTCGAGAGGAAATAATGCAAAAATCGCTGAAAGCTCTGATGGACATATCGAAAACTGAATGTAAAAAATGTAAATGTTAGGCTATGACGCTAAGATTTAGCGGGAATATCAACAACTGGGACGGCCACTCGGGAATATTCCGGAAACTTTTTGATCACCATGATAAAGCACCATCGCACAGTGCCTTCAATTTTCGTAATTTTCTAACGAAAAATGCAACAAATACCATCCAACAGCCACCGAATTCACCTGATTGGACTCAATGTAACTTCTTTCTGTTCAAAAAACCATTTCGGGGTAAGCGTTTCAGCAGCCGAGATGAAATAATGCAAAAATCCCAGAAAGCACTGATGGACATATCGAAAACTGAATGTAAAAAATGTAAATGTTAGGCTATGACGCTTTCTGATCAATCGACTTAAAAACCCATTTCGGTGAACACGTTTCAGCAGTCGAGAGGAAATAATGCAAAAATCGCAGAAAGCTCTGATGGACATATCGAAAACTGAATGTAAAAAATGTATTTGTTAGGCTATGACGCTAAGATTTAGCGGGAATATCAACAACGGCCACTCGGGAATATTCCGGAAACTTTTTGATCACCACGATAAAGCACCATCGCACAGTGCCTTCATTATTCGTAATTTTCTAACGAAAAATTTAACAAATACCATCCAACAGCCACCGAATTCACCTGATTGGACTCAATGTAACTTCTTTCTGTTCAAAAAACCATTTCGGGGTAAGCGTTTCAGCAGCCGAGATGAAATAATGCAAAAATCCCAGAAAGCACTGATGGACACACCAAAAACCGAAAATAAAAAATGCTTTAAGGATTGAAACAAGCGCTGTCTTTAGTGTGTTGTAGTCAATGGGGATTACTTTGAAGGGTATTAGATGGTATTTAGATGAATAAACTGGTGTTTTTAATTTTTCTGAACAAATTCCGGAAACTTTTTGCTCAAGGTGGTAAACAACAACAATGTTTTGAGAAATTTTTTCTCTATTAAAGCAGAACTACTTTGCCAAGTGATCTTTTTTTAAAAGGTTATTCTCTAAACACTTTTTAAATCAGTTTCCTTTTTGATATTTTCATTGGCAATTTTTCTCTGTTTTTATGCTCATGTTATATACTTGACTGTCAAGTTCGCGGCAATAATATTTGTTAATAATTCATATGTGTTTGTCAAATAAAATGAATATTTAAAAAACGAAATTAAAAAAGAAAAATATGAAAAACCCACATTTGGCCTTCCTTTGACAGAGAAACACAGCTGCAAATACTGGAAAATTAATAGAAAAAATAACACTGTGTGCTCACTCACACACACACTCACACATTTTTAAATATTTTAAAATCATACCAATAAAAAAAATCATTATTTTTAAGGCTGCAAATACCTTGACAAGTACACGCAGGCAAACATAAACAAATTATTTTAAAAAGTCAATGGCTGACTGTATTGATAACAATAACAACAATGACAACAAGAAAAAAACCACTAACAGCGAACAATAAAAAACTTGAAAGCAAATATTTTTACAAGCTTATGTCAATTAAGCATAAAAAAGAAAACAACAAACACAGACACAGACACACAGCCACATACTCTCCATAGATATATAAAAAAAAGTCTACAAATATTTTTAAAATATTTACACACCCGCTACTGTTTGTTACTTTATTGTCGTATTGGAGACCAGCGCACTTACACATACAAGCAAACACACATACCCATTATTATAGAAGTAAAGAAAATAAATAAAAAGAAAATTAAAATAAAGGGTCGGCCATCTAACGTTTGGTAACACTTAGCTCATGTCTGATTTGACAGATAATTTGTTTTATCCTTCCGCTGAACGATTATGGTTGTGTATACGCTTCGCTAAGTGGGCCTGCAATCGACTTACAGAAGATGCCGATTTTACCAAAAAAAATCATCTTTTCAGATGAGACTCATTTTGATCTTGGCGGGTATGTAAACAAGCAAAATTGGTACATTTTGGGGTACAGAAAACCCGCACGCATACATTGAAAAGCCGATACACCCAAGACGAGTCACTGTTTGGTGCGATTTTGGTCCAGAGACATAATTGGGCCATTTTTCTTCAAAATGAGCCAGGAGTGGCCGTTACAGTCAATGGCGATCGTTATCGGGCCATATTGAACGAATTTTTGTTCACAAAAATTGAAGAGGAGAATATTAGCACCATTTGGTTTCAACAGGACGGCGCTACGTACCACACAGCCGAAGCTAGACTCGATGTTTTGCTCCCTGTTTTTGAAGATCGCATTATCAGCGGCAGAGCTGATGTCCTGTCGCCACCTCGGTGCTGCCATTTGACACCGTTGGACCATTATTTGTGGGGTGCCGTCAAAGATAAGTGTTACGCCAATAAGCCAGAGACAATCGACGCTTTAAAGTACAATATTCGTGAAGCCAGTAGGCTACTTCATGGCCAGCCGAGGCAGCCATTTGAATGAAATTATTTTCCATTATTAACCGGAAGGATTGTACGTTCAAATCAAAAAAGAAATTTGAGAAAATATTCAGTAGTTTTTTCAAAAAAAAAAAAAAAAAAATTATTTGGCGGACCCTATATAAACTGCTTTCACCCTTTGGCGAAAATGTAGGTGTGTGTTTAAGCAACAGCAAGCACAACAACAACTAAAATGTCATATTAAGCAAATAACTGTTATTGTTATACTATGCATAGCATAGTTATGGTTTATTGGCTTAAGTAATTACTAAAAAAAAGAGAAATAGAGAGTGTGGAAGAGATACACATATAGAGAGTGTAAGGATAAAAGGCAGAGTTTTGTTAAGTATTTGTTATGTACTAAGTGTGGTTGTTTTTATGTATGTGTTAGTGTACGTAACTGCATGATTTTCTAAATAAAATTTATGCAATTTTTTCCATAATTTTGTTTAGTTTGTAGTAGGAAGATTGAACGGTTATTATTCGAGCGGTTTTAACCGGTTTTTTTGGTTTTGTCGGATACGGTTTCTTTTTAAATGTCCATTTTTCGAATACCGGTTAACACGAATAACCGGTTAATTGAAACCTGTATAATTTTTATATTTTTTTATATTTTTAAGTGCAAATACACTCTTCGTTTAAGTAATTTTCTAAATTTAATACTGTTTTTATGCCGTATGTGACAACCTTGAACTTCGCACAAATAACGTGAAAACCATGGTAGATCATAAAAGATATGCACATTAGAGCAAAAAAAATTCTTCTCATTTTCTGAAAAAAAAAAAAAATTAATTTTTATATATGACCTACCCAGCTCCGCCAGCTCCGAACGGCAGATGCTATAGTTAGTAAAGTTTTTCAAATGTAAACAGTCAAAACCAGCCGCAAGCAATGTTGTGAGGTGATACCGCTGTTAGAGATTGTCAGAGGGCGGATTGACATTGAAGCTACCTAGCGCTAGATGGCAGCACAAACACAAAAACTTTTTCTTTCTTAGAAATTACGATCTGTCAAACGTCAGCTGTTAAAATTGGAAGTAAGCAACTTTTGTGTTTCTTGGAAAATGGAAACGAGTGAATTTCGTGTAGTGATTAAACACTAGTATTTGAAAGGCAAAACGGCGAAAGCGACAAAAGAAAAGCTTGATAAACATTACGCGAATCTGCTCCGTCAGATTATAAGGTAAAATATTGGACTGCTGAGTTTCGACAGGAAGGCCAAAAGAGGTGGTTACTGAAGAAAATATCAAGAAAAAATCCCCGATATCGTTACGAATGATCGCCGGGTCAAAATAGGTGAGATTGCTGAAATGGTAAACATATCATATGAACGTGTGTTCAACATTTTGCATAAACATTTGCATATGAAAAAGCTATCGGCAAGATGGGTGCCGCGTTTTCTTACCTACCGAAGTTTCTACTGGCGTGCTACCTATCAGCTGTCTATGACCCAACATCTATATCACCTTCCAAGATTATTTTTGGAACTGAGCTAAAATTACCTAGTGGCTTAAAATTTGGTGTTAAGCCTTCCACAGAAAGGAATGCCACATTTTGTTTTACATAAAACCAGCACCCAGGGGATGGCCCCTACTCATGCAGTGCATTGTGCTGGTACTAGGAAAATAGGTTGTAGGAAGGAGGACAGCGAGAGTAGTGTTCACGGACTTTAGATTTATATTTACTCATGTCGTAAGTGGCAGGGAATACTATCACTGAGAGATTGTTCCACAACCGAACAGTGCGACCAAAAACGAATTCTCCTTATAATGCGTTGTGAGATTCACTGGACAATCAACTACAAAGGGATGCGCTCTACGAGAAATTCGAGTACTACTTAAAAATATATGAATTTCAGGAATTCATTGAACAAAAACGAGTAAGACAGATCACTTCACAATGGTGTTTGGACATGATAAAGCATAATCCGGCTGATTTTTGGCGTAGATTAATAACTGTTGATGAAACGTGGGTCCACCACTACACACCTGAAACCAAAAATCAATCGAAGCAATGGTTGGAAGCTGATGGAAGTGCTCCGAAGAAGGCGAAGACAGCGAAATCGGCTGGCAAGGTTATGGCCACTGTATTTTGGGATGCACACGAAATATTGCTTAGCGATTATCTAGAAAAGGGATCCACAATCACAGGAGAGTACTGGTTGATGCAATCAAGGAAAAACGAAAACATTTAAACAAGAAAAAAGTGTTTTTTCTTCAAGACAACGCACCGGTTCACACAGCATTAGATACGATGCTACTACAACTACGAGAAATCCACTTCGAATTGGTTGATCATCCACCTTATAGTCCAGATATAGCCCCTAGTGACTTTTTCCTGTTTCCAAACTTGAAAAAAAGGCTCGCAGGAAAAAGATTCATCTCAAACGAAGAAGTGATTACTGAAACTAATGCGTATTTTGAGGAGTTCCCAAAATGGTATTATTCAGATGGTATAAAAAAAGTTGGGAAATCGTCTTACTAAGTGTATTGAGCTAAAAGGAGACTATGTTGAGAAATGAATGGTTTAAAAAAAAATTTCTTTTTCCTACTTAGGTAGCTTCAATATCAATCCGCCCTCGTATTTATGTCTCTACACATGTCCTCTGAAGCATGAATATATTTGGAAATTGATGGAAAGCATAAGTCTAAATATATTGATTGTCCGTAAATACTAAGCTGAAAAAGCTCTTCGAGACCAGAAATTATAAACCACCTTAAAGAGATTGTGCAGCAAGGAAAACTTGTTTCTGTACCAAGTAGTCTGTAGACACTGGCATGTAGAAATCTTCCAAAACAAGCTGTAAAAAATGAATCACTCATTGCGGTGTCAAGGAAGAAATGTCGTAGTGTTGTTTTCGCATTTTTACTGGCTAGAAACTGCGACATGAGACAAAGATTTTCAATTTTAGTTGCTAATGCAACTTGAATTGGGATTTTTATTTTAATAACAGAACCGGTTAAACGGTTACTTGATAAATTTGTAACCGCAAGCCGGTTTTTTTTAAATTGAAATTTTTCGAATTGTTCGAAAACCGGTTTTGGAAAAAACTCAAATAATCGATCTCCCTAGCTTGTAGTACTAAAACTGATACTAAAAACGTGCTTCTAAGAGTTGCTGTATTAAAAAATGAGCGTGTGTGTATAACAATTAAAGAGTGTATTATGTGCATGCTAACTTATCTACAAAATATGTGTTCATAAGTGTGTGTAAGTGTATTGGTTTTGTGTGTTTCTATAACACTTTTAATAAATTGCGCGTATATTTTTAGAGTTTTTGTGTTGTTTTATTATGTTTTGCCTTTTTTAGTCTCTTTTTTCGCATAAAGTGTTAAAATTTGTGTATGTACATATGTATGCAAGTTTTATATCATTAAAGTTACACTGAAAAGAAAATATTCTAAGAATATAACATTTTATTAGTTTGTTAAATTTAATAGTAATAAATATTATTTATTAATATAATGTCGGCCCCTATTACAAGTTGCATTCAATCTTCGATATTCGTTGGCTATCGAATATCGACTATCGATTATCAAATTGGTATTATGAGCTGGCAATTCTGTTGAATATTTCGTTGAGCATCGATTTATTTATCTAACAGTTGTTAGCTTTCGACGCTGATGTTTTGTGTGTGAAAATTATTAAAGTGTGTATTTTTAAATTCTGAACAATATATTTAAATCAATAAAAATATTGAAAATGTAAGTCTTTTATCATTTTTTTTTTTTTTTTATTTAAAGAAACTGAACTTCATTTTTAATTTATTTTTATACAGGAATAAGATCGTAAGTACCAGCTAACAATTACATTGTACATTGCTGCAGTTGCTATCTGTAGTGGATAACGAATACATAAAAGCTTCTTTGCAAAGTCGGAAGTTATCTATAAAACTAGAAAAAATTCTTCAAATTATATAAATGCGTATATAAACACCACTTGAATGGAGTACACTTACGCCGTTGAATTCATTTCCAAAGGATTAGAGGCGTCCTTATTTGTTTTCAGTATCTAGCTAGTTCCACTAAGTATCATCCTCATCAAAGGATTCATCAAACCACAGCTCCGTTGAAGTAGTCATATTTTTTTATTTTTCAACAAGGATGCAAACGAAACGTATTTAAGCGTAATTTGAATAAAACTTTTCTATTGTCATTATTATTATCTATTCACAATAGATAAAATTCACAATAACACTTTTTTCTCTCGAATGCGCGTCATAATACCAAACAACAATTCTTTCGATAAACACCTTCGTTGGCTATCGAACGTCGAAAGCAACTCATAATAGGGGCCGTCATTAATACAAATTTGCTTATATGGAAAAAATCAAGTCTTCTCATATCAAATCAATAAATCAACATTACTAAGAGCAAAATTCGTTGTACATCGGTGGTGATCGTTTAACAAAACAACTGTTCATGCTCAATTCATATGTATTCACATGCTCTAGCTTTTAGTCGTCACTGAAACAGCAACGAACATGCGCAGCAGGTTAATTGTAATTTTTATTTATTGTTTTTTTTTTGGATAATACGTAAATTTTTATACAAAACCTAAAAGGGCAAATCACACTTTGTTGCAAATAGGCTTGCAAGTCTTGCAGTCGTAGCAAACCTAGAATACCTGCTACATTTCTTTCAGTCTTTCTTCTCCAGAACTGTGCGGTTGTTGATAGAGCAGTGGATTTACTTCCCACAGCGTTTATCTTGGCTGCGGTATCCTTGACAAGGCTTCCTGTGTATAGGAGCAGGCCTAGGCCTCCCTGGTAGAACCGTGAAGTCGTGGATCTTCGCCGCCTGTGTGGTAGGCCAAGGCAATGGGAGTCGTATAAGTCCAAAAAAGGCAGCTGAAGAATGCGATTAGATGTGCAAAAAGGGCTTCATGCAGGAATTTCGGCGGAAGCGTTGAATCCTCTTCGGAGGTCAGTCACCTTCGCAAGGTGTTGAGCTCTACCGGCAGATCTCTTGATTGCATTCGGAAACCTGACGGTGGTTGGACCAGCTCCATTGCTGATACACTTGACCTACTTCTGACTCTCACTTTCCGGGCAGTGTTCTATTTACGCAACTGGTTGCCACTTCAGATAACTTCTGATCAACTTCACTGGGCGATTGGTAACCTGACGGTGGTTGGACCAACTCCATTGCTGATACACTTGACCTACTTCTGACACTCACTTGCCGGGCAGTGTTCCATTTACGCAACTGGTTGCCACTTCAGATAACTTCTGATCAACTTCACTGGGCGATTGGTTCCTTCGAACCTTTCAAATCTCCTCGCGGGATGGCGTTATTTCGGCTGACATCCAGAGCCGGAGGAACCTTGTTCTTGATTTGGTTGATTTGGGTTGTACTTGCAACAAAATCGGCCAAGTCGTTTTCAAATCATTATGAAATGTATTGACATAACTACCATATTTTGGGCGAAAAATTTGTCACGCCCAAAAAAAAGGTTGAGCCCGACTGAAAAAAAACTGGAAACGGATTTGAATCGAGCGCATCAAAATCATTATATACCATACAGTTTTATTTATTTATCATTTTGCTGTAGATCAGTGTGATTTGTATTAACCATTGCCGTTTTGATAATATAAACATATAAAAAAAATTTATATGGGCGTGGCACCGCCCAGTTTAAGGTAAATTATTAGTGAAACTATATCTTTTCAACGCATGTATTGTTTTGTAAATGAGTTTAGTGGTTCTCGAGTTATAAAATGACTTATTTTTATATACATTGTTACGAAAATAAAAACTGCATTGTGGGATTTTGGTATATGTCAAGTTGGCAGCACTGCCACATCGAATATCTTTATGTTACCTTTGAATTAGCGAATATGGAAATAGAAGATGGTCGATATTTCCTGAAATGTAGGCCATTAGGTATATAAAGGTCTATTTTACCTGCATGTCCGTTAGTTAGTCATCGTTTGACTATCGTAAGATAAAGACATGTTAAAGCAGAAATAAAAGTGTTGTTTAAGCGAATATTAAGTTGTTGTAAACTGTACAAAAGCTGTTGTGTAGTAAATAAAAATATAACAGTAAAACAACAAAATAAAACGGTATTTATTTTATTTTAAACGAAATTTAAATGAACTCAAACGTTTTAAAAAGGTAAAAACGTAACATTATAAATATCTTGCAGTGTATCTGAATATAGAATATACATACATACGTATATATTCTCCTATGCTGTTTCATTAAAATATATAGGGTCCGCCAAATAATTTTTTTTTTTTGAATATTTTCTCAAATTTCTTTTTTTACTTGAAAGTACAATCCTTCCGGTTAATAATGGAAAATAATTTCATTCAAATGGCGGCCTCGGCTGGCCATGCAGTAGCCTACACGATCGGTACAATTTTTAAGCACATTATCGATTGTGGGCAGCTGTATTTCACCAATGACTTCACGAATATTTTCCTGTAAAGCGTCAATTGTCTCCGGCTTGTTGGCGTTACACTTATCTTTGACGGCACCCCACAAATAAGAGTCCAACGGTGTCAAATGGCAGCTCCGAGGTGGCCAAACGACATCAGCTCTGCGGCTGATAATGCGTTCTTCAAAAACAGGGCGCAAAACATCGAGTGTAGCTTCAGCGCTGAGGCACATAGCGCCGTCCTGTTGAAACCAAATGTTGCTTATATCCTCCCCTTCAATTTTTGTGAACAAAAATTCATTCAACATGGCTCGATAACGATCGCCATTGACTGTAACGGCCACTCCTGGCTCATTTTCGAAGAAAAATGGCCCAATTATGCCTCTGGACCAAAATCCGCACCAAACAGTGACTCGTCTTGGGTGTATCGGCTTTTCAATGTATGCGTGCGGGTTTTTTTTGCGTATGCCCCAAATGCGACAATTTTGCTTGTTTACATACCCGCCAAGATCAAAATGAGCTTCATCTGAAAAGATGTTTTTTTTTTGCAAAATCGGCATCTTCTGTAAATTGCTCCCAGGCCCACTTAGCGAAGCGTATACACAACCATATTCGTTCAGCGGAAGGATAAAACTAATTATCTCTCAAATCAGACATGGGCTAAGTGCTACCATTCACGAAATTAGCACTAATCGAAAAAAAAACGTTAGATGGCGGACCCTATAGTATTTAAATTAATTTTTTCAGGCACTATTTCATAGAAATTTCTCATAAATATTTTAATATGCATTTAAAAGCCATTTAAATAGTTCAATAATAGCTGTGTTAACATTTTTATTATTTAAATGAATTTTCGCTTTTTTCATTTCATTTGTTTTATTTTAATTTTAAAAATATTACTTATTTTTTTGTTTTAATTAGTAATATTCATAAACTTTAATAAAAATCTAAATATAATGCTTATATTTCACAATACTTGTATTTGAAAAGTATTATATGGGCTTATGAAAACCAATGTGTGTTTTAAACTAAGTGACATTGTGCTTTCATAATGGCCACAAATAATGTAGAAAAAAAAACTTTAAAAAAAAATTTTATATAAAAAAATGTTTTATAACCGAAAAAAAGGTTTTTTTATATTGACGCAAAATATTGGGTAAAAATTTAACATTCGCAGACAGTTCAATAGCATGCTAAGACTTCTTCTAATATTTTTTTTACAGGAATTCTATTTCCTATTTGATCTGGGTATCACTAGCGATACACCAGATATATCGCAATATAAAAATCGTGTAGAACTCCCCGCAAGAAGCCACTCATTCATACTGTTACGAATATTAGATTTAAGAGCCACTGTTGTTTATTACATTTCTAAGAAAATAAACAAAAGCCATATAAACAACTTGCTTACAAACAAATATAAACTACACAACAACAAAGCAAGCAGACAACAAAACAAATAAGACACAACAACAGCACAATAAGCACTGAAACAACCAAAATATTTAGGATCAGTTCGCTAAATAAGAACTGAAGAGAATGAAATTTTAGGAAATGGAGTATAACTGAAATATCGAGAGGTTCTAGAGTTTATTTGGTGTAAACTCAGCGAACAGATTTTTTTGATGAGAGGGTTGATGGTTGTAAACTTGGAATAGAGTACAGGTCATGATCGAAACTAAGTTGTAGCAACGATCGGTTGGGTGGATCTTTAGGTAGAAGGGTCTGTCGAGTAATTGTTGTTGTTTAAAAAGCTGTAAGTAAGGAGATAGACTAGGAATAGCTAAAATGTTGTAGCTTGTGTAGAGGTTACAAGTAGTGGAACACAAAACTGTTCCAATAATTACTGAATTAAAACCAAACAAATAATGCCTGCCATCCAAACAGCCCTGGATTCAATCTCCAGACATCGGCATCATCTCATTACATAAGCTTGTGAGTATATATGAGTATTTGTACAAATAATGCATCTACCGTTCGAAATCGACCTCAAAACTGTAGTTTTCCTTCAATCAGTTGAAAAATAGAAGATGAAGAAGATGCTGCTGGAAATATACTATGACACTAACTTAAGGGCTTCCATTTGAAAGCCAGCCGACACTTCTATACAGTATAACCTAAGACATGAGGCAACTACGATTGTAAATGTTTTCGTGAATAACTGGGTATGTCGCTATGGTGTTCCGATAGAGCTACATTCCGACCAGGGAAGAAATTTCGAGTCTGGCATTTTCAAAGAAAAGTGTAAGATATATGGCATTGCAATCGCGCAATCAGACGGAATGGTAGAACGATTCAACCGAACTCTAGAGGAATATTTGCGAAAAGTGGTTAGCGAGCAGCAACAAGATTGGGACGAACACAATCAGAAATTTCTATTAGTATACCGATCGGCTGTTCACGATTCAACGTCTAGATCACCCGCCAAAATTATTTTTGGAACGGAATTAAAGTTACCCGGTGACTTAGAGTATGGAGTCAAAGCTACAGCAGAAATAAAAGCCAATTACCACGAGAAACAACAAAGTGCGCTCACGAATAAAACTAACTAGCGATAGAATGAAAGCCAGATACGATCGAGCGGCAAATATTGAGGGTTTCCAAGAGGGACAATTAGTACTGCTTTATAATCCACAGCGGAAGAAAGGACTTTTTACCAAATTACAGTCTAACTACAGGGTAATCAAGAGACAGAACGATGTAGTTTACCGAATACAGAAACACAACAGCCCAAGAACTAAACTGAAAGTAGTGCACATAGAACGATTGGCAAGTTACGGAAGAGGAAGTAATGAGTCTATTTTACACGTCAACAGATAAAAATATTTTCGAATTGAACGAAATTTGCAAGCAGTTATAAAACCCGAAAAAAACCATAAAAAAACCCACTAAAACCGGGTGGGTCGGGTTTAAAAAAAACCCGGGATTTTTCCAACCCTGCCTTCAACCGGTTCGATCGAAGTAGAACGCTCACAATGAAATACGCTTCACTTTAGAGTAGGTCTACCGACGACTTCAGAATTCTGAACAGAATGGGCTGTAGTGTATACGTAGAGGGTTCTAACATTAGACCGACTTAAAGGTTGTCTGACCATTAGTTGAAAGACAGGATTTTAACTGACAATCTTCTGACTTACACGGACAGTCAGGCTGCAATCAAGTACCTTACAAGCATCACCTCAACGTATATTCTCGACTATTAATGCTGGAGGTTTCTCATCACGGATCATTCGAAGATAACTCTCATTTAGGTGCAAGACTCTGGAATATTGTTGGAAACTGCGTTGCTGATGGTCATATCGACCAGGCCACTGTGCCACTTCCAATCTATAGTTTGTTCAGCAGATCTGTTGCTTTCCTAATAAACATCAGCAAATCTTAAACCATAATGGAAGATATGTTACCCAGTTAGACTCTATGCTCGCCTAAACATTTCTGGCTAGGGCGATTACCGTTCTCGCAATTTTTGTACTGAAACAAAGCGTTTGTGTCCCGATTGCCTCGTTTAGGCTGGATACTATCCGGTCGATGTATGGTGGGAGTCAATGAATGAAGGCATTGCTAAGCCGGTACCTCGATAAAAAGAGGGATAAATGTCTTCTCTTCTTGAGATGCACAGCCATCTCTCGTATTATTGCGGTGCTCATGGGTCATTGCTTGATTGGAAGGCATGCCTATAGACTCGATATTTCCTTGCATGATTTTTGCATGAGCTATGGTTCTGAACAGGAGGATTAGACTGTCTTTCACCTCATGTAACAGTGTCCAGCCCTTGCCAAAAGACGACGGAAGTTTTTGGCCTACCATTTCTTGTCATATTTGACTGAGCTCTCCAAAATTAAGGTCAAGGTAATTGTGAGATTAATTTTGGCGTCAAAATGATTTTCTATAGAGACTGCTTAATACCCGGATTATCAATTATGCTTGTGAACAGTAAGGTTGATAAAGATATCAAGTATGATGCAGCAACTGAAATCATGGGCGAATTTTTACATTGGAAACACCATTGGAAACTTGCTAACCTAGACTTCCCAATCCGTCGACGTCGTATGGGTAGCTTCATATAGCGAAAAAATAACGCAGCAAATCTTGCTAAAGCTGGATCAAAGGCTTACGAAAAGTTTGCTCAACCTTTAGCGTCCTTATTGAAATTATTAATGTAGATTGTCTACTGAGCACTCATGCCAGGCATCTGGAGCTAAGAAATCCAGCCAATGACTTCAGCAGAAGTTGTAGGGAAAAAGAGGTAACAATTTTTCACCTACATGGCCGAAAGAGAAAGCACCATCGCAGAGGTTGGAAAATTTATAGGCTTTATCATGAGTTTAGGGTTGTTTAAAATGTATAAAATCTCTCACCCAATCCCTGGCCTAAGTGGGACTTCCTTGCTATAGAAGCGATAGATATCTCACTTAGAGTAGGATTTAAAAATCGGCTTCTCCGTTCTTAGTTGAAAAAATAGCTGAATCTTTTGACACGGATTCCTATATGGCCAAAACTAAAGCAAAAGTTCATAGCTAACGAAGGCCAATATTTTAAATATATGTGATAAGTATTACGCAATATTTCACAATTACCGTTCAAGGCTTTTGAAAAAAAACACACTTTTAAGTTATACACCCAATAAATTATTGAGCTGGATGTTTGGTCTAAAATGAAAGAATAGTACCATGTCTGTAGACCTACGCCTTGCTTGTAAAAAAAAAATACCACAATGTAGGAAACCTATCATTTCTGCTCCTGACGAACTTCGTATTGTAGAAAATGTCTAGAACTGTAATGCTCCCTTGAAAACGTGACCTCTCTCTCTGTCCAAGGTTGGACAAAGGCAGGGAAAGTGTTTTTAGGTTTTATCATTCTCCGCACAAGGTATACATTGATCTCCATACCTAAAGTGCGTAAATTTCATTGCTCTATTAAGTTGCTCAAAATTTTACTCAGTTTCTTATTATCCAGGCGCAATAAGCACTTTGTTCTTCCGCACTTCGGATACCGTTGCAGTTCTACTCTTTGTCTCACTATTGCACAGTAAATTGTAGGCATTTAAAGATTAATTTTCTAACTCGGATCCTATTGCCCCGTTTATATACCTTTTAGTTTCCTGGGGCCCCGTGACAACCATTAATCAATGACTTAATGAGTAAATAAATGAAACCTACATATCATTGATTTTATGTAGAAAAGCTCTAACTCGCATTTTTTCCCAAACTGAGGTTTTCAGCAATTCCAAGTCGTTTCATACAAATACATCCTGTGACAAGTTTTTCTGAAAATTTGAAATTTTGTTGCGTTAGGGCCTTTTCACATGAGACCAAAGATACATATGAATGTATGTATAGTGTGTTTTCTTCTCCGTCACTCCTCTAGGGAGCATACTGGCTCTGTTTCAGTTTCTTTAATCAATTTGATATTTCAAGCTAAAAGTAGATGATTAATCCGCTGTAGCTTCCTTGATATGATTTTTTTATGTAGTGGTGAAGATCCTTGCTAATTGGTGGTGATATTTACTTTAGCATTGTAATTTTTTCCCAGTAGGTGGCGTATTTTCTCCTGATCATTCCGTCAGATGTTTGTCATCATCGCCAGAGGTATGCAAGAAAGGTCAGGGGGGCCTTTTTCTTTATTTTTTTTAGATGGAGTTGTCTGGAGGGAAGAAGTTGAAGCCTTTTTTTATTATTAAACATTCAAAACAAAAATCAAATTTTTTCTTCGTCTTGTCCTCTGCTGGGGCTAGAACCTGGGTCTTTGTGTTGTTATGCGTGCGCTCTAACCACTACACCACGCCAACCCTTTTATAGGGTCCGCCATCTAACTTTTTTTTCAACTAGTACTTATTTCGTGAATGGGAACACTTAGCTGATGTCTGATTTGACAGATAATTAGTTTTATCCTTTCGCTCAACGAATATGGTTGTGTATACGCTTGAACAACAATGTTGCAGAATGTGGGTGATTTGTTCAAATAAAGCTCGTTTTGATCTTGGCGGGTATGTAAACAAGCAAAATTGTCGCATTTGGGGCACAGAAAACCCGCACGCATACATTGAAAAGCCGATACACCCAACACGAGTCACTGTTTGGTGCGGATTTTGGTCCAGAGGCATAATTAAGCCATTTTTCTTCGAAAATGAGCAAGTAGTGACCGTTACAGTCAATGGCGATCGTTATCGGGCCATGTTGAACGAGTTTTTGTTCACAAAAATTGAAGAGGAGAATATTAGCAACATTTGGTTTCAACAGGACGGCGCTACGTGCCACACAGCCGAAGCTACACTCGATGTTTTGCGCCCTGTTTTTGAAGATCACATTATCAGCCGCAGAGCTGATGTCATTTGGCCACCTCAGAGCTTCGATTTGACACCGTTGGACTATTATTTGTGGGGTGCCGTCAAAGATAAGTGTTACGCCAACAAGCCAGAGACAACTGAGGCTTTAAAGGACAATATTCGTGAAGCCATTGATGAAATACAGCCGCACACAATCGATAATGTGCTTAAAAATTGGACCGATCGTGTAGGCTACTGCATGGCCAGCCGAGGCAGCCATTTGAATGAAACTATTTTCCATTATTAAGCGGAAGGATTGTACTTTTTTGCATTTACAAAAAAAAACAATTATTTGGCGGAACCTTTATATGTTTTTCATATAATGGTATGATAATGGCTTTAGTTTGTGAAACATAATTCTTTTATTTTATTATGCTGGATGAAGGTTTTTTTTTTTGTAATTGTTATCAATTTATATTGTAGTTGTTGTCATTATTATTATGATTTTCATTATGATTTTCATTTTCATTTTCTTTGTGACATAAATTTAAAATAAGATTTTTCATTTATTCTTTTGATTTTGACAAACATTTGTGACAACCGCCGCCACATAACAAACGCAGATTTTAAAAGATATTTTATACTACAAGCGAAATCAGAAAGAGAAAGCAATATATGCTCTTACATACACACATGACAGTGTGTATTCACAGTTGGCGTTTATGATAAAGAATCTTAAAGGAAAACAATGTGGGTTGGTTGATATATCTTAATATGCTTTTGCATATCTTTTAATAAGTAACAAAGTCTAAGAGAGTGAGGAGAAAAACGAAGAAGAGAGAAAGAGAGAGAGAGAGAGTTTAATGCATTTCTGTAGTTAAAAAGTATATTTTTCATTTATAATTAATTTATTTATTTATTATTTCTTTCTGTTTATTTTCTTTTATTTTTAAATTTATTTTTGCAATTCGCCTTATTTTACTATGTCACCAACAGGCTCAGTCTGCGTCACTCCCTCTCTGTGTTGGTGTGTGTGAAATGCATACTGATAATTATAATCTTGCTTGCGTTATAATAATATGTGAATGATTCCACATCTAAATCTAACACAACTTGAAATAAAATCAATGCCATAAATTATGCAGTCATAGCATTAACTACTATTACGTTGTCTTAGACCTTAGCCGCCTAACAGTCGTGTCTCTAATTGAGACAAAGCAAGATAATAATTTTTAAGTTAAACCCCCCGCTTAATGGCAAGAAATGTAACATAACTAATATTGTTTTCTTTTCTACAAAAAAATATCGCCCTGTTAAAATGTGCCTTAAAAAAATGCCTTAATTTTGAAGAACACAATACCAATATTAAAAAGGGGAATGCCCGGTATTGAAACTAATTCAATAAAAGCAAGAATATATTTTATCAAAGCTGGGATCACACGATTGTCTCAAATACACTAAAATGACGTAATTATTTATTCAAATTCCTCCAAATTCTTTTAGAAAAATATTTTTAAAAATTTAAATATTGAAACGTATTTTTCACTTTAATTTTTGTACATACATAGGTGGGTAGAGGTGGCTGCCCTATAAAGGGAGAAGATACGTAGTCTAGATTGGTCCGTTGTGACAACATAATGAATCATCCCAAACTCATGATAAAGCCTATAAGTTTTTCAGAACCTGTTTCCGATAGCCCAGTGAGCCACCCAGTCTCATGGGGTCAGGTGTTTTCACCTCTTTATACACAACGCCGAACATGCAGGTGAAGAATCGTTTCCTTTTCCTATTCGCTCCTGCAATTTCTATAGAAGTCATTGGCTAGACTTAACAACTCCAGAAGCCTAACATGTAATAACTCAAATAGCGACGCTGCCAGATTTGATGTCATATCTTCCCGGATTGTAAATTTTGAACCCAAAATTTTCCAATAGTGTTTTTCACAATCTGAAAAACAGTTTATTACCTAATTGTTAATCCTACGCCAGCAAATTTCCAGGGGAAAATTTTCCCCAAAGTTCGATAGTTCCACCATGCCTGGACAATTCATTAACCCTACATTTCACCGGAATTTTACTGTGACACGGTATCAGTAATGTAATATGAATGTTTTGCTATACATTCATCTCATTGAGTGATCTGCGGCAGTCCATAACCGTTCTCGAATCATCTTATGAGATCCCAGAGTCATCACAGCCGTCAGTACACAAATGTGTAGCTTGGAAATACTACTCTTATCAATAGTCCTCATATGGCCGTTAATTCCACTGGCAAAAAGCTACAGTAGCCTTATTAAATAAACTATATTCGCCGACTTCGAAAAGATACCTCCACTCATAGCCCCATCCAGTTTTGAGCCATTAGAGTCATTAACGAGGAGTCATACATATATATTACTGTGTAGCCAATGCTATCAAACGATCCCAATTGCGTTAATATGTTGAAGTGACTCAAATTCGAACTCTGCCATTGAACAAACGCCCACAGGCGGTGACTCGTGCCGACAGCTGAGTACTTACAGAAGAGGTTCAACAAAACAATATAGGTCCATGACGCAAAGAATCTTTGTATCTGCTGTATCAGGTCTTGCCTTTGAATTTCCACCAAACCAGGTCAAGATAGGCCTGACCACAGCAGTTTAAGTCGGCTAGGGATCCCATTTCTTCTCCCACACTTGCAAGTGTTAAGTTACAAGTGTCATTCTATCGCTCAAGATCATAAAGTTCAGCTCCTATGATCGAATATGTAACGGTTTTTACCTCCGCGTGAAAAGCTTCATTTCCATCTTCTTAGAATTTACTTTCAAAACAGATGCTCACTCGCTAACATTTCCAAGAGCAAGATGCGTCTTGTACCGAACAAAAGAAATTTGACTGAAATATTAAGGACAACGTCATCTGCTTAGGCTATTGCCCTACAGCCGACCTGTTCCAATTTCACTACCAGCGTCGGGTAGATTGTTCTTCCATGAAGTAATTTTGCTATTTAGTTCACCAGACAAACAGGTTTGTTTTGTCCAGCCTGGTTAATACGCCCGTTATGGCGTCTAACTCTACGTTATTGAAAGCTCCCCCGTATCCAAGAAGGTAGCCAGCTTTAACTGTGAGATTGCCGCACGAGAACATAACAAATATTGGCGCACTTATGAATTTGTTGTTGCCACATGATTGCCTATTTTTACATTTGTTCCCTTAATAATAATGCATTTCAATATGAAATAACCCTCAATGGTATTACTCATACACAATCATTCGTTTAATGTGTTTTAATAAGAACTGTTAAAGAGAGAACAAAAACGAAACACTCATATTCGCTGCAGCAAAACAAAACCATTTATATTTAAAAGGCTGCATTAAAAACAACAATAACAACAGCAGCAGCAACGGTAGCGATATTAACAGAGAATGATGTACACCCACATACACAATAACAAAAATCTTGTTTTAACAACAACCGCAGGCATAAAAACGAAGAATACGAAAGATAATCGTTTATTAAAAAAAATAAGTAAATGAACAACAACAACAACAGCAGTATGAACAAATGTTTTAATTCATGTGTTATGTTATTGTATTCAAGTAAAAGAGATCGTAAAGAGTAGACAGTATAGAAGAAAAAAGAGATGGATTGTATGAGTGAGATGATGATGATGTTGATATTTTATTCGCAGTTAAATGACTGACTGACAGTGCATAAATATGACTGAATGAATGGTACGGCTGTGTGCACACATACAAGTTACGAGTATAATTGTAGGCAAATAGCTTCGTACACGAAGGCATATTTTTAAAAACACTTACAAGGGGTAAGCCAGTCAGCAAAGAAAATCAACGTTTCGTTTTTGTTTTCTCTACATTTGTTTGTTAAAGATTATCGAGCACAAAGGGGGAGAGAGGAAGTGTGTGAGTGTAAATAAATGTTTAAAATTATGTAGAGAGTGCATAAGCCTGTTGTGTTTTGTTTTTTTGTTGCTGTTTTTTTTCCTTTAATACGTTTTCTATATTGGCAGCATATGAGTGTGTATATGAGTGAGTATGTGTTTTAAGAGTATAAGAGCTTTGAACAGTGTTGCTGTTGTTTTTGGTTATTCTTTTGTTGTTGTTGCTTTATATTATAGCTGAAGAGAAGCTGAGTGATGAAAATGTTTTTTTCGCTGTTGCTTTAAGCCTTCTCTGTAATAGCATTCTGCTTGTTTAAGTGAAATAATGACTGGCATTCTTTTTTGTTTTTTTTTTTTTTTTGTTTTGATTTTCTTATTGTTTTTTTGATCGTCATCGTCCTTCGTGTTGGTTGTGCGAGGTTATTTTAGCCTCTTTACTGCTTTGTTGCTTTTTTAGTGAAACTTAAATTGTAATCATTGTTCTGTGAGTGCATGTACATATGTCTCTGTGTGTTTATGTTTTAATGCCAGTTGTTGCTGTAGCTACTGCTGTTTTAAACTACAAAGATATTTGCCATGAAAAAAAAACAACCTTCAGTTGATGATGCATTTCAGCCCCTGCTGTGTTAGTAGGCAGCTGCATTGATGGTGTTTTAATTAAAAATCTACCAAAAATTGTTTTTTTTTTTTTTCTTTTCATTTACTCTCTCTCTATCTCTCTTCTCGTCTATCTCTTTTATATTTGTTTCAGTATTTCGTTGTAAGTATTTGTTGTTGAAGCGTTATAACAACACAACTAAAATCTCAATTAAGTGGTGGGTTTGCTGTCATCGTACAATATTAAGCCTTGAGAGCTTGTTTTATACAATTTTGTGGGAAACAAAATTGGGACATAATTTTTTTTTTGTTTGTTGTTGTTGTAAGATTTGTTATTTTAAAGTTCATTGTTTGATAACCTTTTCATTTGACTTACCAAGTGGACATTTCTTTAAATTTGGCAACAACAAAGTAGAAACACTAATCTAAAAAGCAATTTAAATATAAGCGTAGCACTTTAATAATCCCCATGCCTATATCCTTGCAAAGTGTGCATTGGAGTGCAGTCTTAATAGAACATCACTCATTTCTGCAACAGAAGAGATTGTATTTTATCCAGAAATAAATTTTATTTCTAGATAATATCCACCCTTAATAGTTTACAACAAAGTTCCATCCAACGCTTTTGTGTCCATTACAGGGTTGGCAAAAACCTAGCCCACCGGGTTTTATAGGATTTTTTGATGAGTTTATTGGATTTTACAACTTAGTGCGTTCAAAGCAGCATTGTATACAAGTTGGCATTACTTTTCAATATGGCGACCGATTTAACAGCTGTCAAGTGATTTATTCTCAGTTTGGTTTGGCAATTCATCAAATAGACTCACGCCTGAACAACGCTTGCAAATAGTGCAATTTTAAATAATGGTTCTGTGCGGAACACGTATCGCGCACTACGTCCATTTTATCGTCGACAAAATCGTCAATCAGAGCTATTAATTCGATTAACCATGAAACGTTTTCGCACCACGTTTACTCTTATTGATAACTCGCATCCACAGACACGCTGTACGGTGCGTACAGAAAAAGCTATTGCTGCTGTAGAGCGAAGCATTGAGGAAGACCCGAATGAGTCCATCAGCCATCGAGCACAGGAATTGGATCTGTGTCCATCCACTTTATGGAAGATTTTGCGGAAGGATATTGGTTTGCGTGCTTACAAAATGCAACTCGTGCAAGAATTGAAGCTAAACGATTATCAAGTAAGGCGTAGATTCAACAACACTGCGCAACTTGCCACACAGCTCGTGCCACAATAGATTTATTGATTTATTGGTGACCACCTAATATCACATTTTGGAACTGTGAATTGGCCTCCAGGATCTTGTGATTTAACACCGCTAGACTACTTTCTGTGGGGCTATGTAAAGTCATTGGTCTATGCGGTAAACCCACAAACGCTTGACCATTTGGAAGACAACATTCGCCGTGTTATTGCCGATATACGGCCACTTATGTTGGAAAAAGTCATCGAAAATTGGACGCCCAGATTGGACTACATCCGCGCCAGCCGTGGCGCTCATATGCCAGAAATCATATTTAAAATGTAAGGCCACAAGATTATCTTTCGGATAAATAAAATTCATGTCAATCGATCCATCGTTGTTTTATTGCAACTTAAAGTCCTATACCTCTATAAAAACACCCATATTTCGGTTGAACCGTGCTTTATGAGAAAAACGCCCGAAATATAAAGACAGAGAGACAGACAGACAGATAAAGTTTTCTTTTTGCTTGACAACGCTCGGTCTCTCGTAGAAAAATTGCCAAAGAATTTTTAGAAACGATAAAATAGTCCAAACATAGCTTCTTCCGATTATTGGCTGTTTCTATGGATGCAATATCTATTAGAAATATAAAATCGACCTCAAACTGCATCGCCTCAAAAAACGGGAAGTTTTTCTGAAACGGGATTGGGAGATGGGGAAAAGATAAAATTCATTATCTTTTTAAAATAAAAAAAAGAAACCGAATTAGTTTGTACTCCTAATAAGTAAATTTTTCATTTTTTGTTGTAAATTAACAACAAAAACCTTTAAATAAAAAACCCACCCGGGATTGTTTAAACATAAAACCCATTAAAACCAGGATGAGTTTATTTGGGTTATCCAGCGGGTTGCCAACACTAGTCTATTACCATTATTAGCCGACAGAACTACCTTAACTTTCTTAAGTGTACGACAACCTGAAGGAAAAATAGTTTAGATTATTATTCTATGTCTGGTAGGTTGAGATGAGTCCAAGCTAAGTTCCCAGTTCCAAAAGGGACCTAAAATAAGTTGCTTTTGATTCGAAAATGTAAAATTTTGTACAAACTACTTAACATTTGCGGAAAATTTAGTTTTCCTTGTAAATTTTCAAAAAAAAAAAAACTGCTGAAGCACATCGTGTGCTCATTCATGGTGATCGTGTAATCAATCAAAAAGACAAAAATGATTTACTTAAGACATTGGTTGACTTAAATGGTAGTTTGCTATGCAGAAAGAGTCAAGTGAATTCGGAAGGACTATGTTTTGACAAGACCACACCACTTGCCAGATGTGTTATAATGCTTAGCAATCTGGTATTAGCTTCAGCCTGTAATCTTAATATCTCGCTGTATTTCATTCATTCGAAACCCAGACAAACCCCCATTCTGGACATTATGTAGCTTGCAAGTAATCAATATCTCTTGACAACTATGGCCACTTTTCAATCTTTTACTGTTACTACCACTGTTACTACCATCACATGGAAAGGGAGACCAAGCGAGACACAGCCTAGCAATCTATGATCAGTTATTACTGTCAGCAGCAAGTTGTGGTGGCATTACTCGATCAAAATGGTTAGCAGTCACTTAAGCAGCGAATGTTGAGTGAAGATTTTGGCCGTGGGAAATGCTGAGTAAGCCTTATAAATGAAAAAAAAAAATTAATAATAAAAATAGTATGTGAAGCCTAAACAAACCAACAACAAACTCTAAAGTATCCCATTTCTAATGAGCCCTTGAAATGCGGCTCAACATGCCGATTTTGCAAAACAATCATCTTTTCAGATGAAGCTCATTTTGATCTTGGCGGGTACGTAAACAAGCAAAATTGTCGTATTTGGGGCACAGAAAACCCTCACGCATACATTGAAAAGCCGATACACCCAAGACGAGTCCCTGTTTGGTGCGGATTTTAGTCCAGAGGCACAATTGGGCCATTTTTCTTCGAAAATGAGCAAGGAGTGGCCGTTACAGTCAATGGCGATCGTTATCGGGCCATGTTGAAGGATTTTTTTTTACAAAAATTGAGGAGGAGGATATTAGCAACATTTGGTTTCAACAGGACGGCGCTACATGCCACACAGCCGATGTTTTGCGCCCTGTTTTCAAAAACAAATTTATTTCGCGGACCCTTTAAATTTCCAATAAATCCTAACGTTGCTGAAGCAAAAATCGATTCATTTCGTTCCGTAGAGATAATAAGCTGAATTTTGCGACAGAATAGAATAACATAAGTATTGCCAGATTCGAAATAACCGCTGGCGCAAATTTAAGCTTTTAAATTGCCCGACCTATACATAACAGCTTACATTAGTTTTTTGCTTGGTTTGCAGCCTGTTGTAAACTCTAGTTCGTCTCTGGCTGCTGGATTCATTTGGGACCTACACTGGTAGTAGCATTTATGCTACGAAACCAGACCGACGGCTTAATTCTAGTAGCATGGATGTCGGGTGCCACAGGGACTTTATTCCCTGTCATGACTATGGCGAGGTCCCCTTGTTGGAGCATTTTGTGGTGAGAGCAAAAACCACAGGGATAGCTATTCTGGCTCAGTGTGTTGTTACACTCTTCACCGGGTGCCGTAAGCCATAGATCGGTAGGAGTTTAGTTAGTCTCTGACACCTCATCAATATGGAAGTCAAGTCCAAACAACACGGCTTCGAATTGGTACTGACTGGTGACTTTAATCATAGGTGGGGGCTTTGGTGAATGCATTGTATTCACTCGTGCTTTGGCCCAGGGCAGGTACTCACGTTAAGCGACTGTTTCATATACTGGATACGATTCGAGAGATGTATGAGATTTTTAAAACCATGGCCATCTGTAACAACCACCAACCACATTTTGGTATTATACACCCAATATCATAAAAATTTTTGGCAATTATTGTTTTCTATGAGAAAATCAACAGATTTTTTAGACTTTTCTTAGCATTTATAATAGGCTTGTATGCATAATAGGCTTTTAATTTTAAATAAGTCTTTTTGTAAAAAGTCTTTTAAATAATAATGACATTTTCTTGTTTATAAATTTTTTATGAACTACTTTAGTATCGCCTAACAGCCTATCCAACCATCTGCCTTTGCCCGACCCTAACTTATGTCTTTTTATTCAAACGACAGCATCAGTTAGGCAGTTTAATTAAAACATTCATAAGCTTTTTTTTCTATTGTTGCCCCTTTAAGTTGTTGTTTAACCTCCTAATTGTCTTACAAAGTACGAGCATAAAAAGTATTCCCATACGTATGAGTAATGAGAATTAAAAGCAAAGAAAAAATAAAACAAAATATTACTCATACGTACGTGTATACTTCGTCTCTCTGATATAAACAAACGTTGGCTGTTTTATCCTTCGTTAGTTGACTCTTGAATTTCTTTGGTTTTTCTTATTTTTTTCTTCTTCTTTTTTTTCTTTTGTTTAATACCAGCAATTTAGGAAGATTATAGCAGAGCAAAAGAGAGAGGGAGAGAAAGAGAGAGAGAAAAGAACAGAATGTTTTCAGAGAATTCAAGTATGCCTTGAACATATTTTTCTTTGTTTTCATTAGTGTTGTTGCTGTTCTTGTTGTTTTCTTGTAATATTAGAGCACAATTAAAACAAAGCAGAGACTATGTGTGTGTGTGTATGTATTTTAGGATGTAAGTCGTTAAACAGCAATCATCATACAAGTAATTGACATTTAAAACATTTTTCGTACTACAAAAGCACAACGTAGGTATGCGAGTATGTATTGGTGTGTAGTTATTCAAATGCTCTCTTTTATTAAAACCAACACAATATACTTGCCTTTGTGTGTGTGTATGTGTATGTGTAGGTTTTTTGTTAAACAAGTCGTTTTTATGATCTTAAGAACTTTATAAAACTATTTCTAATCTGTTTTTTAAATACCCTACACCATCAGCCAATTTTGGTAAAGTAAGTGCTGTACATTGTAACGCCTCTACAGAGTGTCCGCCGAGAAGGTATACTACTTTGTTTGCTTATAATGTTTGATTATATGAAAGAGAAGGGATCTTGTATGGATTATGTATGGAATACAATATCAGATAAATGCCCGCCTCTGTTAGCCTCACAAATGCCAGCCCTTTTGAGCACATTTTGTTTGAGTTGCTCCAGCGTTTCTGCTTGCTTTTCAGATATCCCCACAAAAAGAAGTCCGCAGCAGTCAAATCAGGCGACCGTGGAGGCCAATCAACGTCACTATTTCTTGAAATAATTTGTTGTGGAAAGTGGTCTGTCTCGCAGTAATTGCATTGTAATCCTGGCTGTATTCGATGTGGCACCATCTTGTTGAAACCACATGTTAGTCAAGCCCAAAGCATGCAGTTTTGGCATTAAAAACTTTTCAATCATATCACGATATCGCTCCCCATTGACAGTTGCCGTTACGCCGTTTTCAGTTTCAAAGAAATAAGGCCCAATGATTCCTCCTGACCAAATTGCACACCAGACTGTCACTTTTAATGGATGGATCCAGAACCGACTATTCTGTTTATTCACATAACCATTCAAATGAAAATGTGCCTCGTCACTCATTATGATTTGAATTTTTCATGAAAATCGGGTTTGTCATGGGCGAGCAATAACATCCTATTGGCATATGTACGGCTGCATAAATGGTCTTCTGTAAGAAGCTTTTGTGTCGACTGAGTCTTAAATGGAAACAAATGCAAATCCTTGTGCAGAATAGTGATCAAAGTTGTTCTTTGAAGACCAAGCTCCTGAGCACGGCGTGGAATTCAGGTTGATGGATTGTTTTGAACACTTTCTTGAACAGCAGTTATGTTTTCAGCCCATCTTGCAGTACATTGTGGTCCATGCTTCCATGCTTCATTCACTACACGATAAATTGTACGTCTTGTTGGCACGATGTTTCTCCAAAAAATTTCACGTAATTTTCTCACCGTCACAGTAATCGATGATTGATTTCGATAAAATGTTTTAATGATTAAAACACGTTGGTTTACTGAATATTTTTCCATAATAAGTTTGCCACGTATCTACTTCACAACAGCCAACAACCAAAATGGCGGCAAAACAAAATAGTATACCTTACCGGCGGACGCCCGATAGTATAACAGACGTGTCTACACATTTTAAATGTAATGTCGATGAATTTACAAGACATTCAGTTATAATGGGTTTAACTTCAGTCTGTAGTCTCAAATAAATACAAATTTTTTTTCTAGGGTGCATATTGGCGTATTAGCTTTCCACAAAGCATCCATGGCTTTCTTTCCGTTTCTTTAATCAACTTGATCTTTCAAGCTAAGTAAACGATTAATTCCACTGTAGTTTCCTCCATATGATTTCACGTAGTGGTGAAGATCTTTGCTAATTGGTGGTGATCTTTACTTTAGCATTGTAATTTTTTCCCAGTAGCTGGCGTGTTTACCTTCCTAATCATTCGTCTGAAGTCAGGGGGGCTTTCTTCAATATGTTTTAGATGGAGCTGTCTTGAGGGAAGTTGAAGCCTTTTTAGTAAACATTCGAAACCACAATTAAATTTTTCTTTGTCATGTCCTCTGCTGGGGCTCGAACCTGGGATGTTTGTATTGTTATGCATGCGCTCTAACCCCTACACCATGCCACTCCCAGATATATTTTTTTTATTTTTCCCCGTTACTCCCCTTGGGAGCATATGGCTTCCCCACAGCACCTCCATCTAACACGCTTTACTACTGTTGACTGCCTCCTGACATGTTAAGTTGTTCTGTCTCAGTTCTTGGATTATTGTTCGTTACTAGGTGTTTTTTGGTCGACCACGATTCCTTGAGCCTTCAGGATTCCACTCGAGTGACATTCGGGTGGTGTGTGCGATCTATTCCCACTTTCTTTTCCTTATCTGTTTCAACATGGGTTCCTCATTAGTCATGCTCCACAGTTCACTGTTACTTATGGTGATAGGCCAGAATATTCCGCATATGATTTTGAGGCACTTGGAATACCTGGAGTTTCTGTGTGATGTTTTTCGATACAAGCCAGGTTTCACTGCCATACAGTAGTACCGATTTAACACATGACTTGAATATTCTGAGTTTAGTCCGTCTAGATATATGTGACCTTTTCCATACTGACTGCAGTCGTCCAAATGCCACTCTCGCTTTATTGAGCCTGTTATCCACGTCTGTTTCTACGCCACCGTTTGTAGTCACTGTACTTCCTAGATAGCAGAAGCGATCTACATACTCGACTGGTTGACCCTTTAGCATGATATTTTCCGTGCTCGTGTTGTTTATTCTGATGGCCTTATTTTTCTTGATGTTTATCTCAAGTCCAACACTACAAGCCATTCTTTTCGACTGCATATTGGAAATCTTATGCGAGAGTAGACAAATGTCATCTGCATGGCCCAAGGCTTAGAGTTGGTGTGAGAGACTCCATGTGATTCCTCTTCTTTTCGAACAGACTTTGCTCATTATGTTATCCAACACCATGGTGAATAGCTGAGGTGATAGTGGGCATCCTTGTTTAACTGGAATGGTTGGCTGATGTTTCCGTTGTAGAGAACTGAAAGTTCTGCATCCTCATACATCGCTCTGAATTATCTTCTGGGGTACTCCTTTTGTTCTTAGTGCTTTCCATATAGCCGTTCGCCTGCTGGTATCAAACGCTTTTTTGAAATCGACGAATAGTAGATACAGGGGGGTACGCCAGTCTATGGACTGTTCAATGATTATTCGTAAGGTTTTAGCCTGCACAGCTTCTATTCAGTCTGAAGCCAGCTTGCTCGTCTCGCAGTATGTTGTTTATTCTGCTCCGAAGCCTCCCCCGTATTATGACTGCAAGTCTGTTATATATGGTGTTAAGTAGAGTAATTCCTCTCCAGTTATTACAGTCTCTCAAGTCACCACTTTTTGGTAACTTTAGAATGATGCCCTTCTTCCACGTGGGAGGCAGCCTAATCTCCTTCCATACTGATGTGATGTGAGGCAGTAGAAGTTCAGCTGTGGTTTGGATGTCAACCCGCAGAATTCCGCTGACAGTCCAGCCGCCTTATGATTTTTCAATTTACCTATGGCCTCTGTTATCTCATTCAGATTGGGTGGGTTGCAAAGTATGCTTAAACTGTTTTCCTCGTCTATCTCAGATACATAGATAGCAGGTTGATTTCATTTAATGTATAAGGTATGTAATAAGACAAGCTAGACCGACTTTAAAGCCTTTATATATAAAATTATTGTTGTGGTTGCTACTGCTAACAACAAAACCCAACAAATATCACAAAAAACGAAGAAAAAACATCATCATTAACTGTAAGAGAATTCCTAATAAACCCCAACAGCTACACATACATACACGCATACACATATTACTTGTTTTTTTATAACAATAGTGTACATCCAATATACATGCAACTATACACACGCACACATAGATAAGTATATATTTCTATTAAAAAAAAATTAAAATTTCTTAAGTTTTCTTCATTGAAAAGCCAAGCAGACACACACATATACACAGACACAAAACCTCAATTATTTTAGATAAAAAACATTTTTCTTCTGTTTCTCTGTTGACATTGTTGACTGGGGGTATGGCGCTTTATATGACAGCAAATATTTATACATTTGTGTGTGTTTGTGTGTGTTAGAGAAGAAAGAAAAACATAAATTTACATTCTTGTCTTAAAATATGTTTAAAACAATATTAGAAAAATATAATTTTTCTTTTTTCCTTTTAAGGTGCCTTAATAAAGTTCTTAATTTCATTATACTTGTTTAAGGATATCCTTAGAAAAAAGGAGTTTAGAAATATGTAGACCAATAGCAACAAAATGATATATTAGTTCGGTTAGAGCAGTAGTTTTTCTTAAATATTTGAAATATTTTTATTTATACAAACAGTAGAGCCAAAGCAGAGTCCTTTTGTAATCAAAGCAGCCTCTAAAGAGTCTAAAAAAATATTTAAAAAATAATTAAAACCAATCAAGGAAACTATAAATGTTACCACGTCTTCGCTCATGAATAACAATAAAAATTGAAGGCAACGAGGGCCGTTCAATAATTCATTTGAACTAAATCTCTTACCGGCAACTTAATTCTTGAAATTTCGCAAACCAATACAGACGCCATGCGTTCGTACTGAGTCCCACGTTACCATCTCGGAAACAGGACTGAGATGGGCGCTGAGTAGGTTTGTTGAATACAAATCTCCGGGCCCGTATGGCATTATTCCTACTGATCTTTAGAATAATGCTGACATAGTATTTCGTTGGCTGATGGCTATTTATATATATATGTATGCATAGCGTGGTCGAAAGGACTACGGACCCACCAGCTTGTCTTCATTTCTCTTGATCGACAACTTCGCAGCACGATAGGACCTGACCTGACCCCACATCCCTACGGGAGGGGTAAATCTGTTGAGACTGCTCTTTATTCATTTGTGGGTTTTATTGAAAGTGCCCTCCAGAACACGGCATATGCATTAATGGCGTTTCTGGATATAGAGAGGGCCGATTAAGTCGGCTGTGGTTTGATTAATTAGTCTGTGATTAGATTCATAGGGAGACTTCTGACCTACAAGATCATTGTCCCGAACCGTTTATAGAGTCGCTGTAAAGGGCATTACACAGCGAGAAGGGATTACTCCCGCTTCCATGGAATTTGACCGTCAACACTTTGCTCGTGAAGCGCGTTTCTCTGAGATTCAAGATGTAGCATATACGAATGATGTTGCTGTGGCTGTGTCAGGTAAACATATCAACACAATGTTGCTGCTCCTCCAACTCTTGGCCTTCTTAGTCGATGGAGCACTAATAGAAAGCTGATCATTAAACAAGAAAAGACGGAACTAGTGCTGTTACCGCGCAGGTAAAAATATCGCGTCTGCCTGGGTTGGAACTGTACTTTCGCCGTCTCGTGTATGCGGTTGAGAAATCACAATATAGACTTTAAAGTTGAGAGTTGTACTTTGGGTCGGATATAGGTCTTGTAAATACTAAGGAGATCACATGGAGCAAAATATTTTTGCACCGTCTTAAAAAACCGAGATACTTGAATGCTTCTTTGAACACGTGATTGTTCCAATGAACGTCATTCTCATGCCCAGAACATCAAGATCATTTGATTGCTCAATAACTATATTACCCTTAGACACAGCTGTCACCAGACCACCAGCTCCATATGTTAAAAATTATGTTCTACGTAATAGTATTGGCGACTTGCATGGCCTTGCCTATACCAAGTTTCACATTGCAAAACAATCTTTCCAAGTCCTCCAGTTTTGAGCATATATTGGCGATTCTATGCGATAGCAGACAAATGTTGTCCGCGTATTCTAAGTCTTAAACTTGGCGCGACAAACTCCATTTTATTTTTCTATTCTTTTAATAGATTTTGAATAGAGCAATGATGCCAGCACGATGGTAAGTAGCAGAGGGGACAGTGGGCATCCTTGTATGGCTGATATTGCCGTTGTGCAGAAAGAGAGAGTTCCGTATAGACAAAAATCGCTTTAATTATTTGAATTATTTTCTGGAGTACTTGTTTTCTTCTCAAAGCTAATCATATGGCAGTCCGCCTTATGGTATTAAATGCTAAAGTAAATACAGTGTACCGCCCATTCTACAGATGTACGCAGCTCCTACTTGAACGGTAATCTGCTTGTTCGTCTCGAAATTTGTTGTCTATTTTGCTTAAGGTCTTCCTTGTATTTTGACTGCCAGTATTTTGTATATGATGTTAAGCAAAGTACTTCCTCTCCAGTTGTCCAGAAGCCACTTTAAAACAACTGTGTAATAACGGGTTGCTTTTAAGTTGAAGATAACATTTATTTCTCCCATACCGATGTGATGTAACCTAAGGCCATAAAAATTCAGTCGTTGTCGTAGAACTCTCTCTGGTAAACCATGATCACTAGTATGTGACGAATGATTCGCCCAAGTGGCAAGGAAAATTGTATTCTGTGAACTTTGATTGGGTGGCTTGCACGAACTTAAACGGAAACAAAACTTTCCTCTATAAGTGATATTGTTACGAAAATGAAAACGCCTAAAAGGATGTGCCGCATTTAAAGTCATAAAATTAATTTTTTAAAATTATATTTACTATTGGTTTGTGTCAAGGCTGTATTTACGTGTAATATGACAATGCTTCCAATACCACTGCACGCCGCATATGTAATTCAAATCTTAACAGAATTTGTATAGCAGGTTGCGGAATGTACTAGAACATTCGAAACGAGTGTTATCTATATACACGTATATAAAAAGACTAAAATGCTTTATAATTGAAATTGTCTGAATTGCGCCTACCGATTTTATTTTGCAAGCCCTTAAACGAAAGATAAACTCAATTGTAAAGCGTGTTTTTTATAGAGGTATAGAACTTTAAGTTGGCATTACTTTTGAAGATAGCGATCGATTTAACAGCTGTTAAGTGATTTATTCTCAGTTTGGCTTGGCAATTCATCATGAATAGACTCACGTCCGGCGAAGATTCGTCGAACGGGCCCAAAACGAGGTTAACCTTGTTCCCGATTTTCATAAGCGAATTTTGTTTAGCGATGAAGCGCACTTCTGGTTGAATGGCTATGTCAACAAACATAACTGCTGCCTTTGGAGTGAAGGTAATTCTCAAGTGTATGTGCAAACACCGTAACATCCAGAAAAATTGACTGTTTGGTGCGCTTTATGGGCTGGTAGAATCATTGGTCCGTACTTTTTCAAAAACGATGGTGGCCAGAACGTTACAGTCTATGGTGATCGGTATAGAGCCATGATTATTAACTTTTTCATTCCTGAATTGAGTAACCATGATGTCCAGGAGATGTGATTTCAACAAGACGGCGCAACATGTCCCACAGCTCATGCCACAATAGATTTATTGAAAGACACGTTTGGTGACCGCCTAATTTCACATTTTGGACCTGTGAATTGGCCTCCAAGATCTTGTGATTTAACACCGCTGGACTACTTTCTGAGGGGCTATGTAAAGTCATTGGTCTATGCGGTAAAGCCACAAACGCTTGACCATTTGGAAGACAACATTCGCCGTGTTATTGCCGATATATGGCCACAAATGTTGGAAAAAGTCATCGAAAATTGGACGTCCAGATTGGACTACATCCGCGTCAGCCGTGGCGGTCATATGCCAGAAATCATATTTAAAATGCAATGCCACAAGATTACCTTTCTTAACTTTTTATCTCATTTACTATAAAAGGCGCCGTGTTCTGTTGGTTATAATTATAACCAGTTAGTCAGTTATAATTCTAGAGTTGCAGAGTAACGTCTTACCAAGAATAAGTTGGACACAATAAATAATAAATTCATGTCATCTACTTTATTTAAGGCAATTTGAAAGAACTTAAACGTTTCAAAAAGCTTAAAACGTAACAATGTTGCGAATTTGAGAGTAAAACTTGACTTCATCACTTCTAAAGTTCCTCTTTTTTCACTTTAACACGGAAAACAATTTTCTAATTTTCGTTTACATTGTGTCTGTTTCTTTATTAAACGGAATTAATGCCTTTAAATATTTGATTACAAATAATAACTCCCAGCATTGTTTATATATAGTCTCTCACTCTCTCAGTATCTCTCTCTCTCCCTCTCTCTCTTTCCCTATTTCCTTAATTTACTGCTCCTCTCTCACTGTATAAGAAAACCATCTTTGATTATAAATAATTGACAAATATTTATAAGAGAGTATACTGCCTGTGTATGTATTTATGTATGAGTGTGTGTCTATAGTGAAGATTATTAAACTTAGCATTCACGTACATGTTTATGTACGACTAAGTAATTGTGTAATGGTGTGTTGGGTTGTTATTCAATTTATTAACAGTGTGTGTGTTTAAATGCGTGTAAGAGTTTATGATTGTTGCTGCTACTACTTACTCTTGCTTAGCCTCTGGGTACGTACATATACAGTGAGTGTAAATGGATTGTTTTCTTTTTAAGGGTTTAACTCATTATTACGTATTGATGCGTTTATTAAATTAGAGAGACAGAATGTATTTATTCATGTGTATATGTTTGTGTGTGTGTGTGTGTGTGTTAAATAAAAATAAGCTTTAGTATTTAAATTAATTGTTTTCGGTTATGAATTCAATCAACAAAATTAGTTGGTGTGTTTATACTGACAATTTTATTTATAATAACTAATAACGAGTAGTTATTGATAAAATCACAAAAAAATATATAAGTATATATTAAATGAAAAAACTACAAAGGATATAAATTATAAATAGAAAAAAAAATAAAATTGAAATAGAATTTTCTAACAAATGACAACAATTTAAATGACAGCAATATTATTTATTGATTATTTTTCTCTCTTTCTTTCTCATTTATATTTCTGTGAATGTATTAGTGATTTTTTCTTTCTGTTAATTAATTTTGTATAATATGAGCTGTAATTATTTTCCATATCAGTGCATATTTTGTAAGTATTAATTTATGCCATATATTATTATTGGGTGTAGAACTAATAGCTGCTGGACTCATAACAGATGGTGTATCTGTGATTTTAATAACTTATATGGTATTTTGAAGGGTAAATATGTATATAATACCCACTTAAGGTGTTTCCTTTACTGCTGGAAAAAATACTGCCTTTCAAAAATGTGACATTTTAAAAGTGTTGTTTCACCCTATCAAAGTTTTGTCAAAAATGGCATTTTCTAAAGCATTGTTACGAAAATAAAAACGCCTAAAATGATACACCAACTTTTTCACCTTTAATGCTATAAACTTTATTGTGAAAGTTATTGTATTGGCTTGTATCAAGGCTACAATCACCCTGTCAGGTCTGTATTTATTTGAACTGTCCTAACAATTCAACTTTGCGTATTAGGACTTTGTATTTGAATTAACGTAGCAGGATAAAAGGTTGTAGAGAAAACTAAAACATTCGAAACTAATGTTAATTAACAACATAAACTGCGCCATTCTCTTTCGTCAGTCAGTCATGATTTATCAATTAAAAAACTTGTACTAAGACACTATTAAAAGTTTGGAGTAATTTCTGTATTAAGTGGAAGTTAAGTTACTATATAAAGTTAGTCGTGAAAATAAAAGTACTGTATAAAGCAAAACAGCAAATTCTCTGCATTTATTTTATTCTACGCAATTTAAAAAGACTCAAAGGTTTTAAAAAGCTTAACAACATAACAATATGTATGACCAAAAATAGTTTATGGCTTAATTTCAAACAAAAATTATAATAAAAATCACATTTGCTTACGAGGCAACATTTTAATCCTGCATTTTTTTTTTCTTTTTTAAGACGAAAGTTTCTATACTTTTAGACTTCCTATGAACAACAGTTTCAGAAGAAGACATGATGCCTGTACTAAGCGCATTTTCTTTTCAAAATAGCACAAAAATGCAAAGGGGAAAAATTTCTTATCGAAATACAAAACATTTAACGAAAATATGTAAACAAAAATGTCTTTATCGCTTCAGAAATAACGAACTATACGGCCCTAAGCACATCACTTGTGGGAAGTCTTTCTATAACAAACCATGCCCATCTTCATCGGTTTGTCACTGTTGTTTTCACCTGCCCCCTATAAGCATATAATTAGGTAAAGTACGTCTCAAGGTGTTTTTTGGTCGACCACGGCAGACCTCTCTAGTGCTATTCTTTCTTCTTTTTAGCATTTTTCAGACGTATTGATACTTTCTATGTTTCACTTACTCCGTGTTAATATTGCTGGAAATAAATGCATTTATCCAGGTAGATTGCTAACGAAATTTAGAGCTTGCAAGCGGCTTGGGAGCCGCTCAAGTAGTAATTTCAATGCGTTTATAATCAGAACAAATTCAAATCAAGGAAATTCGCTGCCACACGAATGTAAGCCGTGCAACAATTTTGCATATTCGGAATGCAATTAAATTTATGCTCCTCTTTGGAGCATACGACTTTCCACAAAGCATTCGTTTTAGTTTTATTAATCAGCTGATTTCAAGCTGAGTAGGTGATTAGCCTATTGTCGCTCGCCTCCATGGAATTGTGTAGTGGTAAATATCCTGGCTAAGTGGTGGAGGTAACCTCCACTTAACATTAATATTTCTTCCCAATGAGTGGCGCTTTTGGCTGATCATACAGGTGATGGAGTTAAACTGCAATGTCAAGAGGTTTTATTTAAATGAATTCGCCTTCAAACTACTACACCAAGCCACCCCCTTAATAATTATTATTGCCGATAAAAAAAACAGACTGATTATGGCACTCCGAAACTGTATGTAATACGAAGAAATTATATGAAAAACCCAGGCAATCAGCGAAATCCACATAAAGTTAAATACCCCCATAACACTCTGTATTTCCTTAGACCTAAACTTCCCTGGTTATCTTGTATAAGAATCTAACATAAAGCCAGACACAGATTGCAGGGGATCTATACAGATCACAATTAACTCGTTTGAAGTCAGCATTGGCCAAAAAACTATCAGACATGATAGTTGTATGTTAGGACAACCATAGTGCACATAATTGATTAGTTTAAAGGGAGCGTTGGCCTAAAACTGCCCTCAAGAAGTAAGTAGACATAGAGATGAAATATTTCATTGTTAAAAATACTTTCTGGAAAAAAATTATTGAGAAGTTTTTTCTCATCTCCCTTACAGAGCAGACTTTGCCACATTCGACTACAATTTGATGTGGCCGAGGTTGAATGCTGTCTCTTGAATACGCTATACTTCAGAACCATATAACAGAAATTGACTTGATTTGTTGTCGGCTTAAGAATATGAGCGTTTCTTTCGGCCGTTCATGTGGCTTTTGCCAAGAACCACCCGTTTGGCCACGACATTCGATAATAACATCATCCCCGAACGTTCGGCAAACATTTCTCTAATAAAACATAAGAAAACGAATATTGGAAGCGAAACGAAAAAGATCGCACAGAGTTCACCCGTTGCTCAATTTGTGGCAGCAAATCATTCGATATTGAAGGTTTGCCTGTGTTATCAACAGCAAACCTTTAGCGTATATCTAAAGCGAATAACATTGCTTTGCTCTCTACAGTTTATGCCGTTACTTTTGCTTTTACTAAAAACGAGAAAAATCGTTTACTTGCTTCTGTGGAGAAACACGCAAACAAATAAAATTAAAAAATTAAAATAAAACAATATCAGCATATAGCCGCTACGCGTGTTCATTCGTCGCTGTTTCAGTAACGAGAGAAACTTTTTACTGGCTTCTGTTGAGAAACACGAAAAAAAATAAAATTAAAAAATTAAAATAAAACAATATCAACATATTCCCGCTACGCGTGTTCATACGTCACTGTTTCAATAACGACTAAAAGCAAAAGCATAAGAATACATGTGAATTGGGAAGGAACAAAAGTCTTATGAAATGAACGGCAATGTTCTAGGCTCTGTTAGGCATTTTTGTTGCAAAAATTTTTCGCTAATAGTAAACAATTGTTTGTTACGAATCCCAGGTCAAACGAATATTTGGTTTTGTTCAGTTTCGTTGTTGTAATCGAGTATTTAGCGTGTCGTTTCCCTTTGTGTATTTTATATGTTGATTTCTCATGTATTTTTCCCAGAAACTAGACCTTGCCTGAAGTTAATGTTGTTGTGTTTTACTTACGAGCAAATCAAATAGCTTTTTAAATGGACCAACTGGAGCGAAATGAAGCCTTTTATTATTTATAACTCGAAATCATAATAAAAAGTTTTTTGTGATCACCGGTATAAGAACGTGGGCTGCTAGGTTTTGAATGCAAACTCCTGAGGGTCTCTTCTGTTGATTAAAATATTGTTACGTTTTAATCTTTCTGAAACATTTGAGTTCGTTTTGTTGTTGTTTTACAGTTTTTATTTCCTCACTTTTACAGTATACAATTATAACTACACAGTCTCTAACTTATTTATCTTGCACTTAATATTCGTTTATACAACACTTTTATTTACGCCTACACACGGCTTTACTTTATGACTGAAAAATGATAACTATATCGACGAATTTCCTACAGTTTGGAAAGTTCTAGAAATGTCTCACATCTTCTTTTTATGTCCTTTAATTTTAAACATGTAAGATTGTGTTAGGCAAAGTTGGTCGAATTGGCAATGCCGTCAGATATAAATCAACATTTAAAACCTTGCCACTAACCAATGGACTAATATCCCACTATACAGTCCCTAATGGTGTATTTTCTTTTTATGTATTTTTATTTTCGTAACAATATGATAAAGGCTTACAATGGCCAAGTATTGAATAACTCGGCCAAAAATTTCCCTTTTTTTAATTTATACACCTAATATTACTATTATTACTATTACCATCATCGGTTTAAAAATCATTATCATTTTAAATTCATATTCACCGAAAATTGATTTTTATACCGCCCCCCCACCAACTGGAATATTGAAAAACGTTTATTTAATCCATGTTTATATTTAAATTTGGAAAAATATTTTTAAAATTAAACGTTTGATAAATAAATGAATGAAAATATTTCAATTCAAATGAAAACTATTATTTTAACGAGGGCCAGATTGATAATTCCAGTAAATTTGTAGTAGTTTTATGACTACAAAAAATCTGTTCTTAATAAGAGAGGCTACAAGGGGTAATTGTTACACGAGAAGCGTTTAAAGGGTTTGCCTAAAGTTTTTTAGGCCTGCCAGGATGTTGTTGAACAAAAGTTTTCAACACAAGTTAGTATCGTTAAGTTGAACCATAGCCTCAAACTTGCGTGCTGGAAAACAATTCCGCTTATTGCTGTCTTGTTTGTTCTCCAACCGAAAAAACCATCATATGATTATTATCACTCTCGCATATACGAGTATGATGTACCTGCCACATCTAATTTTCTACACCATAAGTCTCTTTAGATATTTCAACTTCTAACCACTATACGAGTTGGAAATTCTAATCGCACTGGCACAAAAGCCAAAATTCATTAGGTCTCACCTACCACACCTACACCAGCTCTTCTGACTAACAGCCACATATTGTTTCTGGCTTTCGAGAATATCTTAAAAGGCAGAAGGAGTGGTATTCGTACAAAAGAAAACAATAAATTTCATAATGACGGTATAGATGGATAAATAGATAGATAGAGAGAGAAAAAGAGAGAGGGAGAGCATTTAGCGTTAATGGATTGTAGAAGCGATGCCATGAAATTAACAACAAAATATTGACAGCTACCATCACAACAGCAGGAGTAAGACGAACAATGACAATGTCAGGGATAATTTAACACATACCATCAGCATTATCATCATAACGAAGGAAAAGGTATCGAAATTGAAATTGGGTGAGTGCGAAAATATTTTACAAAAAATATAAGTTTTTATTTACTTACTGTATAAGAAGAAGAAAAAATTAGTAATAAAACTCACCTGTAAAGAGAAAAAGAGAAAAATTAAATTTTAGGACTGTTAACTGACTGGTGCGAAATAAAAACAAAGTGCGTTAGACACCGTCATATACAAAAAAAATTAAAAAGTTCGTGAAGTATTTTATCGACTTGTATAAAATATCCCCATAATTTTCCTCGCAAATTTACCCAAAACCCTTTTGATATACATATAGTGCAGCATTAGAGTGATGCCTAAATTTTTTTTTTTTAAACTTTTGGTCGCAACTTTTCCCAGAAATACTTTCCGCTGCCGAAAAATGCGCTGTGGCAATTTTTAGGCAGATTGTATTAGAGAAAGGCGTGATGCATGATTAATCTACTATAGCTCGCCTCCATACGATTGTGTGTAGTGGTAAATATCCTTGCTAAGTGGTGATAATCCTTACTTATCATTGTAATTTTTCCCAGTAGGTGGCATTTTCTTCTGATCATTCGTCTGATGTTTGTCATTTTCGCCAGAGGTAAGCTAAAATGTCAGAGGGAGGAATGGCTGGAGGAATGTTGAAGTCTTGTTTATTAAGCACTCTAGGCCGCAATTTAATTTTTTTTTTTGTATCCTCTGCTGGTATTCGACTGTTTGTGGAAAATGTCTGTGATCTAACCACCATACCACGTCACTCCCACTGAATGTGTAATGTGAATGTGTGTAAGAATGCCAAGGATGTGGCTGAAGCTCTAGCAAATACCATGCGTAGTATGGCCAGACTGCGTCTAAGTCATCGTTTACTAATATCTTTAGTTTTTAACATAGTTCTACTCTGCAAAGCACTATTTCATGAGTCGACTCCTCTTGGGAGCATATGACCTTCGCAAAGCATTTAAACCTTATTTTAGCTGCTTTTAAGAGACCGCACGGTGAACTGGATTATTATACCTGCACCGTTTTGGGCTGACAGATAGTCCTTTGTGTACAAATTGCCAGTGTGGGCTTGAAACTACGGAAAACGTAACTTTCGAGTGCGTCGGATTCACCAGACTTGGTTAGAGGGAACAGACGCCGCTGTTACAACAAAAGGACCATCCACAACATCAACTACCGGTCGGATAGAAGTTGCGGATGAACGATAATTGTACAGAGACAATTGAACTATAACGAACGTGAAGCTTGAACTTTGCGCTCTTGGTTTAATACTTAATCGGTAGTTTTGGAAGAATCCACGACCGGAGAGTTAAAAAAGTAATTGCAAATTGCGGATGTCAGAAATAGGAGAGGAGCTGACATCGGCAGTGACCACGAGCTTATCACTGGTGATATCGAGATTAAATTGAAATGTCAAAGAAACACCAGAAACACTCCAGAATGATGCAACCAGGCACTCATTAACCTTGGCAATCCGTGAACGGCTACCAACAAACCAACGTCACTCATGGGAAGATATCAAAGCAATATATAATCAAGACGCGGAGGAAACACTTGGTGTAGTGCAACCAAATAGAAGAGTTCGGATATCAGATTACACTTGAAACCTGGTTTCTCAAAGAAGGGAACTAAATTTGCAGCTGAATAGCAACAATACCTTGAGGCTGCAATACCATCAGCTGGCGAAACAAGTAAAGAAAGCTGCAAGAAGAGACAGAAGAAAGTTGTTGGAACGACTAGCAGCAGCGGCAGAAGAAGCAGATGGCCAGAATAACATGAGAAAACTACACCAGACGATTAAACATCTCACTAATCAAAAGTGTAATAGGAACCAAGCCGTTGCTGATAAAACTGGTACACTAGTAACGATCAATGATGCACAAACACAAAGATGGAGAGAATATTTTAATAAAATTTTTAAATGTCACGAACACATTTGATTTAGTTGGTATTGAAAGTAAAAGGTTAAGATAAATGGACTATATCTGTTTCGGAGACTATATGGGTGAAACCTCCAATTCATCTAGGTTAGGACACATCAAATTGCTTATTGCTTTTTGGGACAAACTTACTTAAGTTTCATTGTATAAGGACATACAAACGATTTTTAGAAGGCAGATATGTATAGGAAGCAGGTGGTGTTATAACACATACATACCTCTATAATTTAGCCAAAAATTTCTCGAATAATATCTCTACCACGTAAAAACAGAAGCTACATTTTTTAGAGGACACGCAATATAAAAATTAATTTTAATTTGGATGGTATACCGGCACTGGTCCTGAAGAAGTGCTCTTCGACGCTTACGCGTCCATTAGCTCACCTTTTCAGTGCTTCATATCGCGAGGGTATTTTTCCATCTTGCCGGAAGTTTGCTAATGTAACGCCAATCCCCAAAAAGGGCGAGGCTAGTAATCCTGAGAACTACCGTCCAATAGCAGTTTGTTCCGCACTCTCCAAGGTTATGGAGAGTATGATTAATCACCACCTTGTAGGATATCTGGAGTCCAACGATTTACTCACCCATTGTTAGTACGGTTTCCGAAAGGGTCGTTCTACTGGTGACCTGCTGGCGTTGCTCTCGGAGAAGTGGAACAAGTCCATTCATGGTTTTGGCGAGAGTAATGTTGTGGCTCTGGATATCTCAAAGGCGTTTGATAGAGTTTGGCATAAGACTCTCATTTCGAAACTTAATGCCTTTGGTGTCGGTAGTCACTTCTCTCGATTTATATCGAGTTTTCTCAGAGATCGCTCTATAAGAGTGGTTATAGATGGAGTCTCATCCGACGAGTTCAGGGTAAACTCAGGGGTACCGCAAGGCTCTGTTCTTTCTCCTACTCTTTTTCTAATATTTCTTAACGACTTTCTTCTTCTCACTTCTAATCCTATCTACTCTATTGTGGATGACCTGGTGAAGGTCTCCGAGTGGGGTCGATTTTAATGCACGTAAGACTCAATGTTGTTTTTTTAACACACAGACGTGGTGGTGTGCTGTCATCTGTGTCAATGGGTAATGTGGATATTGAGGAATCAGATGCTCTTGATGTTCTGGGCATGAGAATTCACTGTGACGTTCGTTGGAATGATCACATATTTCAAGTGATCACATACTTTAAGACGGTGCAAGAAATACTTCACTCCATCTGATCTCCTTAATATTTACAAGACTTCTTTCCGACAACTTTCATGTATGGGCCGGTGCTTCAGAGTATATTTTGGAGCTTCTCGACCGCGTACAGGAGAGGACGAAGATGCTCATCAATGACGGTAGGGTAGCCAATTCTATCGATTCATTAGAGCATCGTCGCAATGTGGCGTGTGTTTCATTGTTCTATTGGTACTATAACGGAATATTTTCTAACGAAATTAAGGAATTAATTCCCAAAAATCATATATTTTTACGTAGTACTCGTATTTCTCGTAGAGCGCATCCCTTTGTAGTTGATTGTGCAGTATATCGCACAACGCATTGTAGGAAGAATTCGTTCTTTGGTCGCACAATTCGTTTGTGGAGCAAATGATAAGTGACTTTGATAGTTTGTTTTGTCCCAAAAACAAATTTCCGAAAATATTTCAATATGCAAATCAGTGATTTCTCAAATAATATGTCGATGTCGAACAACTAGATCGATAGTAAGAGCACATTCTGGAGGTAGACCGAGGACAACTTCACATCGTACAGATAAAAAAAAGAAACCGTGAAATAAAAAAGAAGCCTTTTGTCATTGGACGTAAGCTGTAGAACTGTAAGAAGACGAGCTGTAGAAGCAGGTTTTAATGCTCGGAAACCATCAAAGTAACCATTTATTTCCCAGAAAGATCGCACAGCCAGGTTAGTTGTTGCAAAGGCCCATATTGATTGGCTAGAGTACTGCTCAGTGGAGAAACATATTGTTCTCGAATGAATCCAAATCCAACATAAAAAGTTCAGACATTAAGAACTTCATAGTATGAAGACCAAAAAATGAACGCCTTAGACCGCAATATTGTAAAGGAACGGTAAAACATGGTGGAGGCTCAATAATGGTTAGGGCTGTTTTTCATACCATGGAGTTGGACCAATTCACCAAATTACTGAGAAAATGGGTGAATTTGTTTATAAAATCTGTTGGAGCACGTAATGCCTCCATACGCAGAAGGGGAGTTGGGGTTTTCCAACATGACAATGACCCAAAATATGCTATACAATTTGTTAAGGAATGGCTGAGTCAATCAAAAGTACGTGTTCACGGGTGGCCAGCTCAATCGCCAGACCTTAACCGTATTGAAAACCTTTGGAGCATCGTTGACCGCGAAATAAAAGGGGATTTAGGGGCAAATAAACACACCATTTTTAATCCTATTCAGAACGCATGAAATAGCATTTCTAAAGATCAAATTTAGAGGCCAATTGATTCAATGCCCCTTTGATTTGCTGCCGTCATTAAAAATAAGGATTACGCACGCTATTGACGATTAATTTAATTTTTAAGTTTTGTTACCGAAATACGAGTACAAAAGTTGCTTTAGTTTTGACCACTAGAATTTTATGGTTATTTCGTTATTTTGAAAAAAAAAGAAATATTTGAAGCAAATGGATTATAAATTTTGTGGATTTACGTTTAATCTGAATAAAGTCTAAACCTAAAAACCAAAAAACATCCAGTTTAAGCCTTTTGAACGGAACATATTTGCTAAAATATGAAAGTGTAATATCAGTTGCTTTAGTTTTGGCCATCAGTGTATATATATATGTATATATAATATAAAAAAATAAAGTATCACTTTTTGTGTTTATACAAATCCCAAGAATTTATTTTGCCTCTTACCCAATATTTTGTATAAAATTTTTGTTAAACGCACTTGACATGTTTTATAAATACGCACATCAATAGAGTGTTATTAGTAAACAGAGTTTCATTATGTATAAATGCAATAACGTTAACACTCTCTGATAGACATACACACTCACACACACTTACATATTCATACACATACACACACCACACACATTGACAAGAAGAGAAATATCGAACATTATACTTTACTTAAGGGAGCAATATTGTAGAAATCGATGTTTAGAAGAGCAACAGTCATTACTTGATTCAGCTTTCAAGACACTTAACATTTTCTCCCTAAACTTTAACTCTCATATGCTGCTCTTTACTTATTTAAACGCTATATAGCTTGAGGCTTTAGTCTGGTCTGTTGCTGCCAGAAGATGCAATTCCTACAATAAAATGTCATTTTACTGCTTAAAGAGGTATCAGTAACGAAATGTTTACATTAAAGCCTTTCATTGATTCATTCGTTCATGGCATTCATTTACTTATTCCGGACATGCACTCATTCAAAAGCTCATTTATTTATTTGTAAGGAATAATAACAACAACGACTACAGCAACAGCTACAGCAACAATAAAAAGCTAAAGTTGTAAGAAAAAGTGTGTGTGTGCATGTGTTTGAAAGGAACGTTGGCATTCATTTAAAGTCTTTATAAAGAAAAATGATCTTCTCCGTCTCTCTTTTTGTTTCACCACCATCTTCTTTATATGTTGCTCTCACTGGCATTAACACTTGCTCTACACTATAGTTTACAATGTTTGTAAACAAATGCATACACTCGCCGTGTGCGTGTTTGTATGAGTGTATGAGAAAATTAATGGTTTTCTTGCTTAAATGCAGGCACACTTGTACGACAACTCTTCTCATATGCATGCATGCCATTGTTGTTGGGTGGTATTCCTTGTGTTGTTTATTATTGTTGATGCTTTATTGTTGTTGGTATTTTAAATAGTGTATAACTCTCTTGCATTGCCAAGCAGCCCAGACAAACGCGCATACTTTATTACAAACTATTAACACCATTATAAAGTGCAACAAAGGAAAAAACAGCAGTAAGGAGGAGAAGAGAAAAATTTAAATAATTCCCGCATGAATTAAAACATTTTTTTCCTCTTTAAAGTTTTCTCACTTTTCCGCTCTCTGTTTTCATGCTAAAAACTTTTGTACGATAAGAGAAAATTACAAAAAGATACATAAACACAACAACAGCATTAAATTTGTAAATATTTACACACTTTCTTACACACACACACACATACACACATACAAGTATACGCATAATAAACACAATACATTAATCTTTTATTTTTCCTTATCCTCTCCCAGACTCTCGCTTTACATAGCTGCACTCACATGCATTACTCTTCTATACGAGAGCATTGTTAAAGACATTTAAAGATGGTGATGATGATAAACAGCAACTACTGGAGGAACCGACAACAAAAAGTACTCAAAAGAGGCTGAGTACCAGAAGACGCATAAGTAGTGAAAGGAAGAATAAATTAAGTTGTTGAAAATATATGGTTGAGATGAACAAAAAAAAAAAAAACAACAACAAAAAAAAACAAAAAAGAGAAGAAGAAAAAAAGCAAAAAGTAAATAATAAAGAGGAGTTTCTGTGTAAGAGGTTGGGCTCATAACAAACAGCGAGAGAAAATAAATATAAATTTCGATTGAAAACAAAAGTACTACAAAAAGGTAAGCGCGGAAAGCACCAAAATAGTAAAATTTTAACAACAAACAAAAAATGATTTGAAAAAATACGTTTATTGAATGAAATTTCAATAAAATTAAAAATTTTATAAAAAGTACGTTGTATTATCACTAGAAAAATTATCTTTCAAATTTTACTCTCTTAATTTCATACAGTTTTCTACTTCTAACAACAATAATCTTATTTAACGTTTTATTTCAATATAAAAAAAATTTTGGTACTTTTTGAAAAAAGTACTTTTTAAGTAAATTTTTTTCGTTCAAGATGAAAGATTTATCTTTTTTTTAATATTGGTCCCTCTTGTAAAAGTACCTCCTTAGCTAAAATCTCTTTTTTTCTAATGCTTCTACAAAAGGGGATAATATAAGTTTCGATATTTTTATAAAAAGTGCTTTTTAAGATTCCAGTACTTCTAAAAATGAAACAACGTAGGTTTTTTGTAAAAAGTGCCTTCTTAGCTAAATTCTCTTTATTCCTAATCCTTCTGAAAAAAAGGAAAATATTTTTTTATAAAAAGTACTCTAGTACATATTGATACTCTTTGCAAAAAGTGCCTCCTTAAAAAAAAAGAGGAAAATATTTGTTTTGCTTTCTTTTTAAAGTAATTTTAAGACTAAAATTTCTTAACTACTAACGCTTTAATAATATCAAAACCAATAACATCAAAATTTGTTTTATACTGTTTTAAGAAAAGTACTTTTATATAAAACTCCTTCTCGCTAGATATTAACGCTTCGAGAAATATTGATAGAAATACTTAATTTTATATTTTCCTTCAATATATACATATTAGTACTTTTTGTAAAAATACTGTTTTAAGAAAAGTACTTTTATATAAAACTCCTTCTCGCTAGGTATCAACGCTTCGAGAAATATTGACAGAAATACTTAATTTTATATTTACCTTCAATATATACATATTAGTACTTTTTGTAAATAGTACTTTTTTAGGCTAGCTTAACTCCTTCTAAAAACGTGAAAAATGCTTATTTGGTACTTTTTATAAAAAGTACTTTCCCTTTGAAAAAGGTACTTTTTACTTTCTCGTTAGGAATTAACGCTTCTAAGAAGGCAAAATATTAGATTTTTTATATTTTGCAAAAGGTATCTTTTTAGCTAAATACCCTCAACTTCTTGGAAAATTTGTTTTACTTGTTAGAGGTACCTTTTCAATTATACCCTCTAAAATTCCTGCTTTTCTAAAGTGGAAAAAAGTTGGCTTTACTTTTGGTATACAAATTTTGGTACTCTTAAAAAAATACTTTTTATTTTAGCACCTTTAATTCCTCAAACTTCTAAACAAATACTTGTTTTTCTTTTTAATTTTGGGCATAATAAATTTTGGAAAACGTACCTTTAAAATAAGGCCTACTTAATTTTTAACTCTTCCGAAAAATGAAACCAAGTACTTAGGTAAGGAGCAACCGGACACACTTCGGCTCGGTAGAACACATTGTTATACTTATGATTTTCCTCCGACAGCCTGATCAGTTATCAGACCAGTTCGCCCTTTCAATTAACTTGCCAATAAGACTTGCAAGAATCTCCCGTAGAGCCCCAATACTCACAATTTGCCAACCAAATATCCTGAACCTAAAATGTTACGTGGTCTCTTCATCTTCCTACAAACAGCAACTACATAGGACAGAGTCCATTTAGCACAACCTAAGGGCGTGTCTAGACAGTGACCTGTAAGTATTCCTATTACCGCAGAAATCCTGCCTTTAGGCAAATTAAGCAGTTGGCCAGACCTCTGGTTGTCCACTCTCGGTCAGAGAGTTCTAGCCAGTCTACAAGGCATTATCGACCCGTTGCTCTATACGCAGAGAGCAGGTGTGCCAAAACTCTACCTCGTCAAAGAATCGAGCCATGGTACCCTGTTTAGGTACCACATCTGTTGCACAGTTGCCTGTAATGTCACTGTGACCAGGTACCCAATAAGATTGGTATCAAAGTTCTCAGCCATCACTTCTAGTGGTGGGTGATATTTCCTCACCGTCAGGGATTTAGTATACATAGCCCCTATTGATTAAAGAGCAGACTTTTCGGACCATTTTAACACTATCCTTTAATAAGTCAGCAACCTCAAAGATGGCGGAGACCTCTGCATGAAACACACTGCAGTGATCCGGCAACCTGTAGAACTTATTTACATTAAGATTAGGAGAATAAACGCCATAACCTACTCCACCATCCAAATTTGACTTGTGCGTGAAGAACCGAGTCTCCCTCCAACGACTTTTTCCAGGTATTCCTACTCGGGATTGGTGTCCTTAGATTGGTTGTTGATAATAGGCACGGAATACAGTAGTCCGTCGTCACGGTAGACAAGCCAATCCGTTGCAGCAGATCAGCGAAATTCTTCGATAATCTGACCACACATCTGCTGATTCTCAGCAGAGATATGGAAGCAGTCGGCCATGATATCAGGTGTTCAGGCTTCAACAAGTACTTACTCGTTAAAGTTGTCACTTTAAATCATAAAATTTTGGCACTTTTTCCTTCTTGTCCCTTCTAAGAAATAGAAACATGCATAAGTCTATCAACTTAATTTTGCTATAAAAATTTTGGTACTTTGTGTAAAAGTACTTTCTAACAAAAATTAAATTTTTTTAAAAAAGTACTTTTCTAATTAAACTCTTTTATGCTAAAAATTAACGCTTTTAAAACGCGGAAAACTTTTATTTTTAATACAAATTGGTGACTTTCATAAAAAATAAGACGGGGAAAAATAAAAAAGCTATGACACTTTTGATAGGTCAAAATTGAACTAATCTTAATGGGCAAAACATTTTTTACGCTGTTTTTCAATATGAAAATTTTAGTACTTTTTGCAAAAAGTACATTTTAAACTTGAAACTTTCTTAATCCTATCGCTTCTGACTAAACGGAGACAAACAATAGCTTACGTTTTGAATTTATATTTGCACATTTTGGTACCTCTTACAAAAAGTACCATTTTATGAATGTTTTATAGTAGTTACTTTTTGGTCGTCTCTTGAGAAGCCTCTGTAAGTCGTAGAATTATCGAAAAACTACGCATAGGGCTGCTCCATGGAGAGCTCTATTTGTGGTGTTGAACTGGTTATCTATTTAGCTTATGGCGTAAAACTGATGTACTGGTAAATCGGGGAATTATATATCATATTCAGGTACTCTTTTTACAAAAAAGAAAACAGATTGGATTAAGGATTACAGCAATGATGCTGTATAAGTGGAAGAAGTTGGCCATTAGTTTTGTGAATTGGTCGTATGAATAAGTAAACAAGGTTGGATTAAATCGTACAAAAAGACGCTGTAAATGGTTTCAATTGTACATCTGTAGTAAAACCAGCAGCTTCAATTGTTAAAACAATTGCAAACGCATACTACTCAGAGTTACTTGGGTAGATTTATACTCATTTATGTCATTCGAAAAATTAGGTGCTGCATTGATAGGCTACTTGGTTAGGACTGGTATCAGACTATCCGAGTTGTAATTTAAAGATGACAGAAAGACGTCTGCTGAGTGTGTACATGGCCACTTCCGTGCATAATAATTATTTACTCCGTATATGTATACAAAGAAACAAAAACGAATATATGAGAACAAGATAATAATAAATAAACAACAATTTCATTCAGTTCTGTGATAGATCTTAATGAAAGCAGACGTATGTCATTTTGAGATCTAAAATTGTTTATTTGTGTTGCTATTTATCTTTTTAATTATTTTTTTCAGTATACTCTGCAAAAATTTACTACTACTACCATTACAAATTAAGTTATCTCTCTGGTCCAACTTGGTTTGAGTATCCACTTCAATGTGAACATCAGAAAATACCAGATATTCGCTTATATTACAGAAAACTTGCTCAAAATCATAGTCGAATCAAACAAAACGCTTTCAAGGGAATAAATAAAACTACGATAAGCATGCCAAAGTAACTTTAAACTCGTATTTATAAGACAAATTCGATTACTTGCTTCTTTCTAAATGTCTTTTATTTCTTAGATATTTTTTTAGATCAAAAAAAGTCATCAACACATTGTCAATTTAGTAGATAAAGAAAAGATGAAACCAATATTGACGAAAGGAAAGGTAAAATAGACTGAAACAAATTTCCCTTTCGTGTCAATTTAAAGCTGTTGCTGGCTGGTTGGCTGGATATTCCTGTTGCTGTTGAAATGTCCAACACAAAACTGCCAAACCATTCACTTATTCGTTCATACACTTCTGCATTCATTCAAGCATTCCTTTTGTTCACCAGTCTTATGCCTGTCTAAACGTCTTACCGTATGACTGCCAGCATATATGTTGGTTACATTGCTGGCAGTTATATAGAATGCATTGTCTTGAATGTAAAGGTAGCTATAAAATAAGAGAGAGAGAGAGAGAGAGCAGAAGAGAGTAAGAGAGTAAAGTAAAAAAAGAAAACAATCAACAAACCAACAAGTAAAAGGCATCATCATCAAGCAACAAAAGATAAAGTTAAATTGTCATGTGAAGATAAACAGCATTTAAAAGTACTTTACACAACACAAGCAAACACACAAAGAGAAGCAAATCTCTACACAGCTAAACACAGGACACATGGAGGGTGAGAAAGAGTAGGTGAGTAGAGAGTAGTAGTAGTGGGTTGTTGTTGTTGATTTTTAAAATGACAAATACCAGCAACAGAGGGAGTGAGCAGACAAGTAAATGTATGAAACTATACAACACATGCCTTTAAGTGATAAATTAAATACAAACTTACACTTACGACAACTTACAATTATACAAACACATACATATGCACCTGTATAAATATAAATTTAATGGCAACACATTATCTCTCTCTCTCTCTCTCTCTCTGTTTGACTCCCTTGATCTTTTCTTTGCTTTCTTGCTTCATATTTTCCTTATTAATACGTTTCTAGCGTTGAAAGGGTTTGAAAAGAACACAAGAACATATTTTTTGCTAATATTGCTGTTGTTGTTATTCCTATATCTTGCTAAATGCATTACATACACACACGCACATTCATACATACATAAACCATTTGTTTAGATTGAACAGAAAACTTTAATTCCAAAAACTGTTTTAAAATGCAGTTTAATATGCGTCTGTTTGTGTGTCTGAAAGAGTGCGTGTGTTTGCAAGTGAGTGTTTAAGTAAAATTCATTTATTTTTCTTAATGCATATGAGCTTATGAGCATATGAGCATATTAAGGAGAGTGTGTGTGTGTGTGAGTAAATGTGTTAGAGCCAGCTATCCAAAGCACACTGTTCACGACATTCAATGCCATAAAACTAAGAGTGTTGTGTAAGGTAAAAAGGCTCTTAAAAACTAAAATAAACAACTTTTCGTATTACTAAAAAGTATTAGGACTTCGAAAGTGACTTAAGACTTGTTAGAGAGAAAATTACGAGTAGTGGAACGCCAAACTATGTTACTAAAGACTTATTAATTAAAAACCAAACACAATATTTATTTTATTTTAACTGCAATCTACGAACTCACAAATAAACGTTATTAAAATGTAAAAAGGAAACAATATATACAAGTCGTTTAAGTAGCCTTGAAGAATCCGGATGTTTTTCTTAATAAAACACATATCTTATCCATTTTTTTTTCCAAATTTTTTAACCTTAGCGCACTATTTTATGTAGGAAACGCACTATTTTTGAGGTAAATAAGGAACTACATTATGTTGTGAATAAAATGAGACTTAAGGCTTAGAAATCCGTGGGAATTTAACGGAATAGTTAAATTTTTTTAGGAAAGCAAGCCATGCAAAAATCAAAATTAATACAAAATCCAGCTTTAACTTTTTAACTCAACCAAGATTTTCTTCTAATAAAATGTAATAAAGGGTCCGCCATCTAACGTTTTTTGTCAACTAGTGCTTATTACGTGAATGGTAACACTTAGCTCATGTCTGATTTGACAGATAATTAGTTTTAGCCTTCCGCTGAACGAATATGGTTGTATACACGCTTGAACAACGCTGGGAAATATTGCGACATTACTTTGAAAATCATGGTAATGTTGCAGAATGTGAGCGATGTGTTCAGATGAAGCTCATTTTGATCTTGGCGGGTATGTAAACAAGCAAAATTGTCGCATTTGGGGCACAGAAACACGCACGCATACCTTGAAAAGCCGATACACTCAAGACAAGTCCCTGTTTGGTGCGGATTTTGGTCCAGAGGCATAAATGGGCCATGTTTCTTCAAAAATGAGCAAGGAGTGGCTGTTACAGTCAATGGCGATCATTATTGGGCCATGTTGAACGAATTTTTGTTTACAAAAATTGAAGAGGAGGATATTAGCAACATTTGGTTTCAACAGGGCGGCGCTATGTGCCACACAGCTGAAGCTACACTCGATGTTTTGCGTCCTGTTTTTGAAGATCGCATTATCAGCCGCAGAGCTAATGTCGTGTGGCCACCTCGGAGCTGCGATTAGACACCGCTGGACTATTATTTGTGAGGTGCCGTCAAAGATAAGTGTTACGCCAACAAGTCAGAGACAATTGACGCTTTAAAGGTCAATATTCGTGCTGCTATTCGCTGCATGCAATCGATAATGTGCTTTAAAATTGGACCGATCGTGCATGGCCAGTCATTTGAATGAAATTATATTCAATTATTAACCGGAAGGATTGTACTTTCAAATAAAAAAAAGAAATTTGAGAAAATATTCAGTAGTTTTTTTATATAACATTTTCAAAAAAAAAATTTATTTGGCGGACCCTTTAGTTAAGAATACATAGACATACTCGCGCATATACGTACATGTACGTTACCATATACATACGTCTGAGTGTTGCAGGGATGTTTATTGTTTTGAAACGTGATGGGGAAGTTTCTCTTCCACTTTTCTTTTCCAACAACAATAACAGCAATGGCAGAAAGGAAGGAAAAAAACCCAACAAGTTTTTGTTGGTTTAAGGTGTGATCTAAACGTCACTTGAGGCAAAATTATGCGTGCCAAGTGTGTTGTTTAGTTTTTGCTGCCACACAAAAAACTTCAGGTATAACAATAACAAACAAACCAAACGAAAAAAAAATAATAATAAAAAAAGACTCCTCTTTAGTAATGCTGCTGCTTCTTCTCTTCACTCTTGTGCTAGTCAAACTAACGTTAAATGATTTTTCAAAAAGTTAAAGTTACAGCTCTGCGTGTGTTGATATGTGTTATACAATAATAGAATATACAGCTGTGTCAGTGTATATGTGTGTGTCAGTGTATATGTGTGTCAGTGTATATGTTGTTTGTAAAATAATTTTGAAAATTTTAATTTTATACCACTTTTTGTTTGTTTTTGTTTTTCGTTTATCATTTTAAAATGCAACCTAAAAGTATGCTATGATTTTTCGTTTTTATACGTTCTATTTTGTTATTGCTGATGTGCATGTCGTTTTAAATTGGCAACACACAGTGTCAGAGAGAGAGGGAGGGGGAGAGAGAGAGTGAAAGCATATATAATACATGCATACATGTGTGTGTGCGTGCGTAGTTGTATGTGTTAGTATACGACTGCAGGCATGTGATTGCACTTTAGTGTGTGTTTATGTCAAGTATTCACTTACAGCCTGTTAAACACTCAATGAAAAACAGTTTAGCAACAATACTAACAACAACAACAACATCATTTACGACAACAACTTTCATGTAGTTTTAGCATAAATTTTACGAAACATTTTTAAACACACTCGCTCTCGCTCTCGCTCTCGCTCTTTTCCTTCTGTGCTATTTCAAAAATGGCTTGTTCTAGAGCTGTGTGCATGCTTATGCTTATAAGTGTGATTGTATATGTATGTAAGCTGGTATTTTAGTTTAAAATTTATTTCTCTGCCACATAATTTTGCTTTTAAAAAATATCAAGTCTTAACTAAAATCGTTGCCGTTTATTTTCTAACTTAATTAGCCTTTAAAATGAGATTATTTTGTGGTTGTTGGCAATTTTTTTTTTCTTTCCAATTTTTGTTTTTTCAAGTGCTAAATATTCATACTTTAATACACGAGTAATTACATTAAATTCTTCACATATATATGCACAGGCACACACACACACACACACTCACTCGTTTAGATTAAAAGCCACAAGAAATCCATAGAAATACTTATGCATGCAGCAGCAGCTAGGCAGCATATTGCCGAAATCACTTCATAAAAAACCACAAGCATATAATTTCATTAGGAAACCTTCTCTTCCCTAACCCAGAAGAAAAAATAACTATTAAAATAATCATTTTCAATTAAAAGTAACCATTACGCATAAATTTTAGTTTTAAATACAAAAAAAAGGAAAATTAATTTCATGAGTACCCAACAAACCAAAACGGTTTAAGAATAACTTGTAACAAGCTTACTAACATAAGCCTTAAGCTTAGAAAAGTGTTGTGAATACTATTGTAAAAGGCTTATTAAAATAATAAAACTGAACCCTTGCGATTATATTGCTTGTCTATAATATACAGTGAGCTTAGAAGTCGAGTTATAACGTAAGCTTACCCAAAAATAATTTTCTAATCATGCTTATAAAAAGCTTACATTACATAATAGTTTGGAAAGTTTAGGAATATAAATATAAGCATATGTATAAAGAATGGCTGTCACAACATTTATTTTCCAGCATAAACCCTAATTCTGCTCCCATTGAAAATTTATGAACAATAACAACAGAAAATTCCATAGATGTTCGCGTTCGAAGAGGAGCAGACATGTCTAGTGATCATCATCAAGTAGTCGCAGAAATGCACATGTAACCAATAATGATATGCGGCCCGTTGACTTGTGTAGATTAAAAGATGCTGATGTCTCTGCTTTGTATTCCAAAGCCTTGAAAGCTGCGCTATTTTCTTGCCAGGATGGTGATCGGATGCAGTGGAATAGGATAAAATCTATTTTCATGGATCCCGCCATTGATATTAACGTTTACAAGAAAAACGTGAGGAAAGGTTGGATATCCGTTGCTACATGACAAACGATTGAACGACGATAGAGCATTAAGGCGGAATTGAATCGTGCAAAAACGGGCGGGGCCAAGCGACCCCTATAGGCACGCCACAGCGACCTTGACAAGCAGGTTAAGCGTAGAGCTTTACGGGACAAACGGCGGTGGCTCGACTCTATAAGTAGAAATGCTCAGAGCGCTGCTAAGAATCATCGTACTAGCGATTTGTAGAGGTCACTTAGGAAGATCACAACTAGCCATACCATAATATAAAGACCTCTAAGAGGGCCAAATTGTAAACTTGCAATGACAATGGAGTATCAAGTTGAGATTTATTTCTAAAGAAATTAATTATTTCTAAAGAAAACTGACTGTATTAACATTTTTAGATTTAATTTCTAATTTTGTATTTAAAATTGTTAATCATTTTGCCATGAAAACAGCAAATGTTCTTGAAATTTAAATTTGCTTTGTCCTAATTTCTCTCTCTCTCTCTCTCTATCTCTGTTCCTCTCTATCTAATAAAATTCTTAATTATTTTGTGTTAAAATTGTCTGATTATTTTAACAACTTATGGTTGTGGTTATTGTTATTGTTTTTTTTTATTACACTCATACCCCTTTATACGGCCTTGATTTTTTCTGTCAATCCTTTAGGGAGTTGTTTCAATTTCAGTCATATTCAGTCATTCAATTGCAGTTTAAAGATGATTAGTCGCTGGTAGCTCGCCTCCATGTATCCATTGCTTTGTTTCAGTTCATTAATCAAGTTGACTTTTCAAGCTCAGTAGAATATCAATCCGCTGTAGCTCTCCTCCATTTGATTGTATAGTGGTGAAGATCTGTGCTAAGTGGTCAGGTGTCATCTGGTTGTACGCGAGTCTTTGCCGTGCGGCATACCCCACGGTGCCCCAATGGCACGAGTGAATACCCACAAGTGAGTAACAATTCGATGGCGAGTTGTTAGGACACTCATAACCCTAACACCTTGGTGAGGAGTCGAAGGCTATCTAAACTCCTGCCGTGATATGGATCACAGCATCCGGTTGAGGAGATGCAACACCACATCGAGCTAGCGCTCTGCCTGCGCTTTAGGTCTAAACCACAGCCACCACGAAGCTCCCACAAGAGGGCCTACCCAATAATCGAGCAGAGATCGGAATCCCTGGGGCTCCCGATTCCCGTGGCACCAGAATACCTCTGATAAGACAGGTGAGTGTAAATACAAACATATGCCGAGGACTGGTTACCGGTAAAATTATTATTCTGTGCTAAGTCGTAATTGTAATTTTCCTCCAGTAGATGGCGTTTTCTCTTGATAATTAGTCCGTTGTTGAAGTCTATTTATTTAACACTCGAAACCGCAATTTTAAACTTCTTCTTTTGTTATATCCTCTGCGGGTATTCGCACCTGGGCCGTTTGTGTTGTATGCCTGCATTCTAAACACTACACCATGTTAACCCCACCGGTCTAATTAGGTGCCGGAAATGTAGGCCATAGATCTAAAAGCCATATATCGAGTTGTGTTTGCTTGTTTTGTACTTTTTCTTAAAAAAATCTGTGAATTCCAGAACAAAGGAAAGACAGACAGTAAAAGCAGGCATGAGTGTATTTACTCGTATATGTTAAATATGCTGCTGGTATTTGTATTTGTTTTAATTATTATTACATATGATTGTTGTTTTAGTTGTTGGTATTTGGCAATATTTTCTGTTTGGCATAATCATACAAATATTTAATGACAATCATTATCGTCATCATAATGACAGTGGTGGTGGTTTTAATAATTACAATTATGATAATAGTTATGATGATGATGATGATGATGTTTATAATCATTATGATGATGACATCATTTTTTGGCTTATTACGATTTTCTAAAATTTCAAAAATTTCAAAAATAATTAAATTTTCCGACAACACCAACAACAACAACTTATTTCTTTTCATAGCTTTTGGCTGTGTATGGCCATGATAGTTTGTCTGTTTGAAAATTTTTGTTGGCAGCCAGGCAGTTAAACCACAACAAATTAAACTAAAAAATTGAAGAGAAAAATATAAATTTTAATAATAAACTGGGTTAAAATGGTTTTGCCAATGGCCAGACAACAACAACAACAACTACAATAATCGCAACAGCAACAGTAGAGCCAGGCAACAAGAAAACAAATGGCTGAGAAAGACAAACAATTAAATAAAAGGACGACGGACAGACAGACAAAATAGAAGCCAAAAAAGAACGAATTAAATGAATGACTAAAGAAATAATTGTTGAAACCAAAAAGTGTTAAAACAAACAAATAAAACCACAAATACACAAATATACATACACACACACACACACAATTATTATAAATTAATTAACACAACAGGACATAAGAAAATAAATATTTAGTAGTGATTACTATGTATATAGACAGCAATACGAATAGCAGACAAATAAGAAAAAGCCTAATACGAGGGCAGGTTGAGAAATCAGCACACTAACATATAACATAAGCGAACACACACAAAAACCTATTAACAATGAACACATAGAACATAATGAGAATATTACATTTCGTTTATGAATATTGGTTATAATTCTCATTGTGTTCACATTATTTTTAACATAAATGATGCCGATTTGGAAGTAACAAGAGGGTGTTGATTGAGTAAAATCCACTCAATTTTTTTTTTTTTTTTTTTTTTTGTTTGCAAGACGGCTAACCAGAGCTACTCTCTGGGTGTTTTTAAAAATTTATTTTATATTTTTAATAACCTCCAATTGTAAGGTCTACCGAATTTATCCTTCTATAGGATTATAAGTAGTTGATGACAAGCTCTTCGAAATTAATTCTGTCATCATAATTGTGTGTATACACTAAACCCACAATTGTAAGGGCTTTCGTATTCATCCAACAATTGGGTTATAAATAGCTGGTAAAACAAGGTCTTCCGCATTTATGCTGTTACCATTGTAGCATACTAACGGAGACGGCTAACGAGGACGACTCTCTTGACGGTCAATACACTTATATTAACCCCAATTGTAAGGTCCTTCGAATGGTGATAAACTCCTCCGAATTTATAATGTTATCATAGTAGTGTGTGTACACTAACTCCCAATTGTAAGGTCCTTCGAATTCATCCTACAACTGAATTATAAGTAAAAAACGTGCCGTATTAAACCTGCCACCACTCACTCGAGTAACCCCCACTCCAGGCGACAACTCCTGCAAAACCCTACCAGATGTTACCGCCGACAACAGTTCTTTTAATCTCGTTAGGCTATAACCACCGATAATCGTTCCTGTACTTGGAAGTTTGTAGGCAACCGCTCCTGCCTGGCTAACTACCGATAGCCGTTCCAGTACTTGTAAGTTTATAGGAAACCGTTCCTGCCCGTCTAACTACCGATAACCTTTCCTGTACCTGTAGGACTGTCGACTACTGTTCCTGTTCGTGTGAACTTGCCAAGATAAATTTACGAAAAATATTTCCATAAGCTCGCCAGATAAATTGCCGCCAACTATTCCTGAGCTTCTGTTAGATTGACCGCCAGACGGCCCGTATCCTAAGCTCCTAATCAACGACACCCAATCTAATCCTCCTCGAACCAAATCTGTGGTGTAATTAAGTTAGAAAGCAAGCGTAGAAAATAAGGGTCTAAATAAAGTTTTGCTTAAATTTTAAAAACGAAAGAAATAATCGTATTTTATTTACAAAAGACAGACTGAGTCTTACCCCAGTTGGGAAGGAAAACTGAGTTACAGTACAACATACTACCTTGATCAAAAAGTTACCAGAATAACCTCCATGTGGCGGTCGCATCGTTCTGATTTAAGTTTTTTTTTACTAAGATGGTACATCTGTTGTTGATATTCCTCCTAAGTCTTAGCAGCATAGCTTGACATTTGCAAGATTACGTAGCCAAGAGTACATCTGTCTCTTCATGTTTTAGCGATTTTTTACAATTTTGACCGTGTTGAGGTCGCAAAAATCATGATTTGCGAGGCCGAAAACGATCCTACTTTCATTAAAGGGATTATTACTGGAGACGAGATGTGGATTCAGACATCAGGCAAATGAATGGCCTTCACCAAATGAGCCAAAACCATTTTCTATCTAAAAGGTAGGCAATGCTCACGATTTTCATGGATTACAACGTTGTAGTACATCATGAATTTTTGCCAGAAGGCCAGACACTAAACAAAGCGTATTATTTGGGCGTTATGAGATGTTTGCTTAAAGCAGTTCATATATTTTGCATCATGATAACGCATCGTCGCATACTGCCATCATTATTCGAAATTTTTTGACGAAAAATGCAACAAAATTTGGTATTTCATACCATCCAACAATCACCGAATTTACCTGATTTGACTCCCTGTGACTTCTTTTCCTTCAATAGCTGTTTTGACTCCCTGTGACTTCTTTTCCTTCAATCGAGCTAAAAAACCATTACGGGGAACGCGTTTCAAAAGTCGAGATGAAATAATGGAAAAATAACAGGAAGCACCGAATAAAAAATGCAAATGTCAAGCTATGACGCCCAGATGTAGTGGTAGTATCAACAACAGATGTACCAACTAAATAAAAAAAAACCCAAATCGAAACAATATGACCGCCACACGGGAATTATTCTGGAAACTTGTTGTTCCAGGTAATACATATTTTTCAAAAGGGTGGCGTGTTATATTGGTTAGAGTGCTGTATCTAGTGAAAAATCCTCTGGCGATGATGACAAACATTGGACGAATGATCAGGAAAGAAACGCCAAATACTGGGGGAAAAATTACTACGCTAAGTAAGCATCACCGCCACCAAAACTTAGCATACCGACGACCAGTCGGGGGCCGTTATGGGGCCAAAACTGCCAGCGGCACGAGGGTATATTCCCGCCACTCACGTGGCACTAAGCATGACCAGAGGTATTCTGGTGCCATGGGATTCGGGAGCCCCAGGCATTCCGATCTCTGCCCGATTGTTGGGATAGGCCCCCTTGTGGGAGCTTCGCGCAGGCAGAGCGCTAGCCCGGTTTGGTGTTGCTAATCCTCAACCGGTTGCTGTGACCCATATTACGGAAGAAGTTAAGATGGTCTCCAACTCCTCATCAAGATGTGAAGTTAGTGTCCTAACAACGCGCCTTCGAATTGGTTCTCACTTGTGATATTCACATGCGCTTGCCATGTGTAGGGGCGTTGGTGTATGCATTGTATTCAACGTGCCATTGGGGCACCATGGGGTATGCCGCACGGCAAAGACTCACGTTCACCCAGATATCATCACCACTACTCACAATCATATGGAGGCGAGCTACAGTAGATTAGTCATCTGCTAAGCTTGAAAATCAACTTAATTACTGAAACTGAAACAAAGTAATGGATGCTAGAGGAGTGACGGAGAAAAAACATATTAACCCTCTTAAGTTTTAACGATAAAAATGTCTTTCGTTGTTAACATGGAATCCTTTTTATGATTAAAGAAATTTAAGACAAGCAGTGGCTATTTTTGAAAAGAAAAAAAAACGTATTTTGAATGTCCTGGCCGTATGTCACGAATAACACGATGTTGGCCTCAAAAAGGTCCATATGAAAAATTTAATTTTAACCCAAACATACTTTTTCTTTGAACGATCAATAGGTTCTGAGGTGGTTCTGTTCACTGTTCAAAATAAGTCTCATCGTCGAACACAATTTCGCGCTAAATTATAACTGATATTCAAACTAATTTGGCATAATTTGGTAGCATTGCTGAACAGTCAATCTACCAAAGATGAGAGCATTAGAACAGTTAAGCCGTCCGTAAGTTATTTATTTATTAAGTTTAACGGAATCAGAGTTGCATTGAAAGCTTGTGCGCATAATATATAAGAAACTACAGAATTATCAAACAGCTTCCGCATATAATAATAACAATATGCAGGAGACATTATTAAAATAAAACATTTTTTCTATAGAAAAAAGTCTTGTTGATTTTTAATAATATTTTCTATGGAAATCTTTGCTAAACCCAACAATTTTTCTTAAGAAAAGTTTATTTATTTACTTTTGTTCATGAGTAATTCAAGGAAAACCATAAGAAAATTTCTATATACTTGCTCTCACATACACATACAAAATGAGAATTATTTATTTAATAGATTTCATTGCTTTAGTGCATACTCATAAATACATGCACACACACATACACACACACGCAATAAAGTGCGTACATATATTATAATCTCATTTGTAAGTTTATTTGCTAATTTTTTTATTTGTCATTCAATCACGCTCGAACGACTGAATCGACCTTGAGAGATGATATAGGGGGAAAACGGAGCAAATTAGGTCCGTTTGAGAGTTTGGCATACTTTCTAGTTTCTAATTGAGATTTTTTTTTAACCTGGAAAATTATGTTAAAATTTAAAACACAGATAGATCGGCTAATAAAAGTGTAATTTTTCAAAATTGGCCCCAGCAAGGGTTAAGATAGGGGTTATGCTAGAGCTGCTAAACTATCGATAGTCGGCACATTCGATAGTTTCGATAGTTTGCAAAAAAACTACCGGTACTATCGGATTCTTTTAAGTGCTACTTGTGGCTACAATATTAAAATTTAAGTGAAAGGGAAAGACTTATAAAAAATATACAGTTTTTGAAGCAAATAATAGGGACACTTTTTTTCCGTATTTTCCGTATGGAAGAGCAATCCTTAGACATATAAAATGAAAATTGTTCAGACCATGAAGTGCTACAAAACTAAAGTAATTAATAAGAGGACGGATGGACATTGAAGCTACCTAGCGCTAGATGGCAGCACAAACACGAAAACTTTTTCTTTCTTAGAAATTACGATCTGTCAAACGTCAGCTGTTAAAATTTTAGCCAAATTCATCGATTAGTTTATTTGTTGTAGTCGTTTGAAGTAAGCAACTCTTGTGTTTCATGGAAAATGGAAAAAAGTGAATTTCGTGTAGTGATTAAACACTATTATTTGAAAGGCAAAACGGCGAAAGAGACAAAAGAAAACCTTGATAAACATTACGACGAATCTGCTCCGTCAGATTATATGGTAAAATATTGGACTGCTGAGTTTAAACGGGGCCGAACAAGCACTGCAACAATACCATCAACAGGAAGGCCAAAAGAGGTGATTACTGAAGAAAATATCAAGAAAATCCTCGATATCGTTATAAATGATCGTCGGGCCAAAATCCGTGAGATTGCTGAAATGGGAAACATATCATATGAACGTGTGTTCAACATTTTGCATGAACATTTGCATATAAAAAAGCTATTGGCAAGATGGGTGCCGCGTTTGCTCAGTGTTGAACAAAAACAAGTTCGACAGGTCACTTCACAGCGGTGTTTGGACATGATAAAGCATAATCTTGCTGATTTTTGGCGTAGATTAATAACTGTTGATGAAACGTGGGTCCACCACTACATACCTGAAAGCAAAAATCAATCAAAGCAATGGGTGGAAGCTGGTGGAAGTGCTCTGAAGAAGACGAACACAGCGAAATTTGCTGGCAAGGTTATGGCCACTGTATTTTGGAATGCACATGGAATATTGCTCATCGATTATCTTGATAAGGGATCCACAATCACAGGAGAGTATTATCGTGCATTATTGAATCAAGTGGTTGATGTTTTCAAGGAAAAACGACCACATTTAAACACACCGGTTCACACAGCATTAGATATGATGCTAAAACTACGAAAAATCCACTTCGAATTGGTTGATCATCTACCTCATAGTCCAGATTTAGCCCCTAGCAACTGTTTCCTGTTTCCAAACTTGACAAAATGGCTCGCAGGAAAAAGATTCATCTCAAACGAAGAAGTGATTACCGAAACTAATGCGTATTTTGAGGAGTTCCCACAATCGTATTATTCAGATGGTATAAAAAAGTTGGGAAATCGTCTTACTAAGTGTATTGAGCTAACAGGAGGCTATGTTAGGAAATGAATGGTTTAAAAAAAAATATATGTTTTTTGCCTACTTAGGTAGGAATATCAATATCAGTCCGCCCTTGTAAGATCTAGCGAAGGAAAACTGCAGAGACTATGGGAAGAAAGCGTGGAACAGCTGTCAGTTTTGAACTTTTAATACCCTCAAGTCATCAAAAACCCTCAAAATTAAACCTATTCTCCTGCTTCAAGTCACACAATAAGAAAAAAAAAAAAACTTGTGGAAGCAACACCTGCACCGTAATAATTAGAACAACATGCTATGGTCTGACGAAATGAAGATTTATTTTTTTGGGTCAAATGCAAAATGGTATTTTAGTTACTATTTATACTTTATTTGAGTTTAATAAATAGAAATTTATGAAACTGCTAAGCTGTGTCCCTATGTAACTATAAAAGTTTACAGACGGCTAACAACAGACGGCGTCGAACAAATTTCTGCAAATTTGACTTTGACTACATTAGTGACAGTATGGATAGTATCGATAGTGGAAAAAAACTATCGATGGTTAGTCAAAAACAAAACCATCGATACTATCGATAGTACTATCGATGGTTTTGCAGCTCTAGGTTATGCCTGGAAAATATTTTTTTTTTTTTCTCAAATCAAAATTTTTTATTTTCTAACGTTCATCAACCACTAAAATGTTTACACGAAAGTGCATTTTCAAACATTACACTTTTAAGGCTAATAAGTGGTAAAATTAGCGCTTTTGGTTCATATTCAATTCCTACGACACGGGTAGTTATTACGATATATCTTGGAAGCTAAAGGGTCCGCCAAACAATTTTTTTTTTTGAATATGTTATCAAAAAAAAAAACTACTGAATATTTTCTCAAATTTCTTTTTTTATTTGAAAGTACAATCCTTCCGGTTAATAATGGGAGATATTTTCATTCAAATTGCTGCCTCGGCTGGCCATGCAATAGCCTACACGATCGGTCTAATTTTTAGGCACATTATCGATTGTGTGCGGCTGTATTTCACCAATGGTTTCACGAATATTGTCCTTTAAAGCGTCAATTGTCTCTGGCTTGTTGGCGTAACACTTATCTTTGACGGCACCCCAAAAATAATAGTCCAATGGTGTCAAATTGCAGCTCCGAGGTGGCCAAACAACATCAGTTCTGCGGCTGATAATGCGATCTTCAAAAACAGGGCGCAAAACATCGAGTGTAGCTTCGGTTGTGTGGCACGTAGCGCTGTCCTGTTGAAACCAAATGTTGCTAATATCCTCCTCTTCAATTTTTGTGAACAAAAATTCGTTCAACATGGCCCGATAACGATCGTCATTGACTGTAACGGCCACTCCTTGCTCATTTTCGAAGAAAAATGGCCCAATTTTGCCTCTGGACTAAAATCAGCACCAAACAGTGACTCGTCTTGGGTGTATCGGCTTTTCAATGTATGCGTGCAAGTTTTCTGTGCCCCAAATGCGACAAAAAGGTCCTTGCAAATCTCAACGTTAACAAGTCTTCTGGGCCGGATGGCATACCAGCACTGGTCCTGAAGAAGTGCTCTTAGACGCTTACGCGTCCATTAGCTCACCTTTTCAGTGCTTCATATGGCGCCGGTATTTTTCCATCTTGCTGGAAGGTTGCTAATGTAACGCCAATCCCCAAAAAAGGCGAGGCTAGTAACCCTGAGAACTACCGTCCAATAGCAGTTTGTTCCGCACTCTCCAAGGTTATCTCCTTGTGGGATATCTGGAGTTAGCGATCGTCAGTACGGTTTCCGAAAGGGCCGTTCTACTGGTGACCTGCTGCCGTTGCTCTCGGAGAAGTGGAACAAGTTCATTCATGGTTTTGGCGAGAGTAAGGTTGTGGTTCTGGATATCTCAAAGGCGTTTGATGGAAATTGGCACGAGGCTCTCATTTCGAAACTTAATGCTTTTGGTATCGGTAGTCACTTTTCTCGATTTATATCGAGTTTTCTCTCGCTCTATAAGAGTGGTTATAGATGGGGTCTCGTCCGACGAGTTCAGGGTAAACTCAGGGGTACAGAACAGAGCCTTGTTCTTTCTCCTACTCATTTTCTAATATTTCTTAACGACTTTCTTCTTCTCACTTCTAATCCTATCTACTCTATTACGGATGACAGCAACATTTGTCACTCATATTCTTTTGATCCTAGACCGAGCCTTTTGGAGGTTGGGGCAAGAAGGATGAATATGAACGTCACACTCACAAGTGACCTGGTGAAGGTCTCCGGGTGGGGTCGATTTTAATGCACGTAAGACTCAATGTTGTTTTTTAACACACAGGCGTGGTGGTGTGCTGTCGTCTGTGTCAATGGGTAATGTAGATATTCAGGAATCAGATGCTCTTGATGTTCTGGGCTTGAGAATCCACTGTGATGTTCGTTTGAATGATCAAATATTTCAAGTGTCGAAAGAAGCATTCCAGTGCCTTGGTTTTTTGAGACGGTGCAAGAAACACTTCACTCCATCTGATCTCCTTAATATTTACAAGACCTATATCCGACCCAAAATGGCCGGTACTTCAAAGCCTATTTTGGAGTTTCTCGACCGCCTACAGGAGAGGGCGAAGATGCTCATTAATGACGGTAGGGTAGCCAACTCTATCGATTCATTGGAACACCGTCGCAATGTGGCGTGTGTTTCATGGTTCCATCGGTACTATAACGGAATGTGTTCTAACGAAATTAAGGAATTAATTCCCAAAAATCATATATTTTTACGCAGTACTCGTATTTCTCGTAGAGCGCATCCCTTTGTAGTTGATTGTCCAGTAAATCGCACAACGCATTATAGGGAGAATTCGTTCTTTGTTCGCACTGTTCGGTTGTGGAATAATCTTCCAACGAAAGTATTTCCAGCCACTTACGACATGAGTAAATTTAAATCTAACGTCCATAAACACTACTCCCTCTGTCCTCCTTCCAATAACCTATTTTCCTAGTACCAGCACAATGCACTGCATGAGTAGGGGCCATCCCCTGGGTGCTGGTCTTATATAAAAAAAAAATGCTGTTTTACCTACATGTCAGTTAGTTATCGTTTGGCTATAGTACATATATAGATGCATAAAGATTTGCGGGCAACGCCGGATGGCTAAAGCTAGTATATTAATAAGTTTAATAACAATAACAAAAAGAAGAAGCAGCGATTTTCTTCTATTGAAGAGAATGAAATGTGGGTGGTGAGCAATTTCAATTGAATTTGTTACTGTTGCTATGGTTACAATTGTATTCATTCTCTCTCTCTCTCTCTCTCTCTCTCTCTCTCGCTCTCGAAATATGTTTTCTTCTAATGGTATTAAATATTTAAACATAATTATTTCTGTATGTGTAGGTGAAGCAACTTAAAAAGAAATTTAATGCATGTGTACTCCTTCCACATGTGTTGATGTGTTTGTTTGTATGTATCTTCTCTTACTTGCGTACTCTTCTCATATTGCTCATTGATAACGGTATTTAAATGTATTGTCATTGTAGCTGTTTTTCTTCAATGTTTTAATTATTATTACTGATGTTTTTGTTGTTCTTATTACTGCTGTTCGCTTGTTTTGTTCACTTGTCTTCCTTTTTTTTGTGATTCTTTTCTTTTTTTTGGTAGAGTAGGTTGAGTAGGTTGGTTTCTTTGTTTCATGTTTTTGCTTATGTATGTAGTGGTGTTGGTGGCGGTACGAATACGTTGTTGCTGTATTATTGCCTGATGTTGTTTATTTGTTTGTTTGTTTGTTTTCGATGACACAACCACAAAAACGCAAAATCTACAGCCAACGACAACAATAATAACATTAAATGACAACACAAGTTATAAAACAGCAATACAATAATAATAATAATAATACAACAACAAAAATAATAATAAATACAACACATTTTGACAATATACGTTGTCAACAACAACATGTTGTTGTTCAAATTCCTACATAAATGTGAACAACGATAACAAGAAATTTCATTTTTACTACAACTTCACTTCCCCTCTATACCGCACTTTGTCTTTTATTTTTGTATTTTACTGGCAATAATAATTTTCACATGTGAGTCTAATTGGAAATTTAATTATTTTATGCGCTTATACTCCATACACACGTACACATATACCCATACATCTACTCATACAGATTAAAATGTTCATATACGCGCACAACGGCAACAACATGTTTAGATAAGATATGCTTTATGCTTTAATATTTCTATCCCACTCCCACTCCCACTCCCACTCTCTCTCTCTCTCTTCTTATATTTGTGTATGAGTTTGTATTTGTATGCACTAATTTAGGTATGTTTATAGAAATTTTCGTATAAATTAGTTCTGCCTGCCTATGATGACCAACTAAACACAGAGATGGGATCACAATGAAGTTAAAAAAAAACAAGCTGAAGATATAAGACCCTGTTGTGGTTTTTAAAGGTTCAAAACACTTCAAATAAAACAAGGAAAAAATGCAACTGAACGGCAGATACAACCAATATGTAGTCCAACGCGCGGATGCAGTCCAATCTGGACGTGCAATTTTCAATGACTTTTTCCAACATTTGTGGCCGTATATCGGCAATAACACAGCGAATGCTGTCTTCCAAATGTTCAAGCGTTTGTGGCTTTACCGCATAGACCAATGACTTTACATAGCCCCACAGCAAGTAGTTTAGCGATGTTAAATCACAAGATCTTGGAGGCCAATTCACAGGTCCAAAACGTGAAATTAGGCGGTCACCAAACATGTCTTTCAATAAATCTATTGTGGCACGAGCTGTGTGACATGTTGCGCAGTCTTGTTGAAACCACATCCCCTGGACATCATGGTTATTCAATTCAGGAATGAAAAAGTTAGTAGTCATGGCTCAATACCGATCACCATTGACTGTAACGTTCTGGCCACCATCATTTTGAAAAAGTACGGACCAATGATTCCACGAGTCCATAAAGCGCACCAAACAGTCAGTTTTTCTGGATTTAACACTCCAAATGCGACAGTTTTGTTTGTTGACGTAGCCATTCAACCAGAAGTGCGCTTCATCGCTAAACAAAATTCGCTTATGAAAATCGGGAACAACGGTAATCTCGTTTTGGGCCCATTTGACAAATCTACACCTTACTTGATGATCGTTTGGCTTCAATTCTTGCACGAGTTGGATTTTGCAAGCACGCAAACCAAGATCCTTCTGCAAAATCTTCCAATAAAGTGGATGAAAACAGATCCAATTCCTGTACTCGATGGCGGATGGACTCATTTGGGTCTTCCTCAATGCTACGCTCTACAGCAGCAATAGCTTCTTCTGTACGCACCGTACAGCGTCTCTGGGAATGCAAGTTATCAATAAGAGTAAACGTGGTGCGAAAACGTTCCATGGTTAATCGAATTAACTGCTCTGATGGACGATTTTGTAGACGATAAAATGACGTAGTGCGCGATAAGTTTTCCGCACAGAACCATTATTTTTGAAATAAAATTGCACTATTTGCAAGCGTTGTTCAGGCGTGAGTCTATTCATGATGAATTGCCAAAACAAGCTGAGAACAAATCACTTGACAGCTGTTAAATCGGTCGCCATCTTGGAAAGTAAGGCCAACTTAAAGTTCTATACCTCTATAAAAACACGCTATATATAGTAGTCTGACTACGAGCATTTGGGTATGCAAAAACTCTGTTCAAAGTGGTTACCGCGTGAGCTCACAAATCGCACCACAAATCGATGGAAACAATGGCAAAATTGGATGAATTTCGCTTCGAATTGCAAACCCACACACCGTATTATCCAGATTTATTCCCCAGCGACTTTCTCCTGTTTTCAGATCTCAAGAGAATGCTGGCAGGAAGAAAATTTAAGTCCAATGATGGTGTAATCGCTGAAATTTAGGCCTTTCTTGACAAGAAAGAGAAATCGTGCTATAAAAGTGGTATCCAAAAATTTGGAAAATCGCTATACTCGTTGTATCGTCCGTTGAATAACCATGATGTCCAGGAGATGTGGTTTCAACAAGACGGCGCAACATGTCACACAGCTCGTGCCACAATAGATTTATTGAAAGACACGTTTGGTGACCACCTAATTTCACTTTTTGGAACTGTGAATTGGCCTCCAAGATCTTGTGATTTAACACCGCTAGACTACTTTCTGTGGGGCTATGTAAAGTCATTGGTCTATGCGGTAAAGCCACAAACGCTTGACCAACATTCGCAGTGTTATTGCCGATATACGGCCACAAATGTTGGAAAAAGTCATCGAAAATTGGACGTCCAGATTGGACTACATCCGCGCCAGCAGAGGCGGTGATATGCCAGAAATCATATTTAAAATGTAATGCCACAAGATTATCTTTCGGATAAATAAAATTCATGTAAATCGAATAATCCACCGTTGTTGTAGTGCAACTTAAAGTTCTATAGCTCAATAAAAAACACCCTTTATATATTCTGAAGGTTAGTACTAAAGAAAAATTGTATGGACAAAATTCTAGTAACGCCATCTATGTCTTATACTAGGGCCTTATTAAGTGACCTGATATATATTTTTTAAATTTTTAAATTTTTTAAATTTATGTTTTTGTTTTGTTATTTTTATTTATTTTTCTAATTTTTCCTTACTTTTTTCCACTGTTTTCTATTAACGCATATTTAGTTGGTCACGTTATTTACTTTGAACACAAAAATTATTCTTTTCTATTTCCGTTCGTTTAATGATTCTAAATGAATGAATGAATTTTGTTGTACGTTCGCATGTACACGTGTGTGTGTGTGTGTAAATCTAAATAATGCATTTATTTCTCTATAATCTGAGCAATGTGTGTATGTGTAGGAGGTGTAGGTAGATATGTAACAAAAACTACTGGCTACTCGTATGGTGTACTGTATTTATAAAGGCATAAAATGGTTATGTCACATATAACAGACCATGTGGCTATTTGTCTGTATATTTATACTAAATAATAAAGAATGTAGACAATACACACATACACATACACGACATCTTTTAATATGACACATCACACAAATGCTCACAAATACTTACACACGAACTGTCCACAAAATACCAGATTGTTTATACATTGTTAATTGTGTCTCTCTATCTCACTCTCTCCCTCTCTCTCCATCTCTCTCTCTCCTTTTTTCTCTTACTCTATACTTTTTATGTGTGAAGTATGTAAGTGTGTATGTGTGTAAGTTGGGTATCTGTTTTCTACAATCTACGGAAATATTTTTGTTTTAAAATGTATTGCTGACAGTGTTTAGGAGGCGGTAAATACGTGGAGAATTTTGGTTTTATTACAATTGTTTTGTGCTAAATAATGAGCAGAAATATGTTGGAACATTAAATTTTGCAAAAACACACATGCTTACCCACATATACAAACATACATACTAATAAACACTTTCATGAAGCAAAAAAACAAACGACAATATCGGTAATAAAAGCAACAAGAATTTTCTAAAATTTTGTTCGAAAATATTTGCAAAAATTAATGTCGCTTTTTAGTTAACAGCCTAAATGAATAGCGCACAAACATTAAACAAATACGTACTCCCTACCCTGGTCTTTAAACATATTGGATAATATTCTCTAATGAAATGTAATTTTTCGACTTAGAAATTGCCAGTTGGTAGGGTATAAAATATGATAGACACGGCTAATGTGCTGAGGATACAGCTGTTGGTGTCATAGCGTCGATGATGACACACCGAAACCAATGCCAGATGACGGTATTGAGTGTATAGCGCCTATCCAAAAATGAAGTCAAAATAGCAGTAACCCAGCTGTAGAATAACAAGGAAGCAAAGCCGATGGGTTACCAGCAGAACGATTTATGCATCAGCTTGTTTACTCAATCTGGCTAGAGATATGCATGCCCGTCGATTGGAACCCCAGCATATTATGACCCGTGCTCAAAAAAAGGGGAAAAGACATTATGTAGCAATTACAGAGGAATAAGTCTTCTTCTCTTTCGCATCTGCGAAAGCCTGACTCCTTAAGTCAACAAAATAATTGGGCCATATCAGTGCGGCTTTAGACCTGGCAAATCCACAATCGACCAAACATGCACGCTACAACAAATTCTTGAATAGATCCTGGAAAAACAGAGCGACACCTGCCATCTATTTGTCGACTACAAGGCTGCTTTCGATATTTTGACAACCCTATACATTCAAAGGTGCTTAGAGCCATGTCTGAGTTTGGTATCCTTAGTTAATACGACTTTGTTAGATGACACTGATACGCGATGCTCAGTTAAAATAGTACCAAGCGAGGTTTCAGACAGGGGGATAGTCTTTCGTGTGTTGTTTTTAACATCATGCGATGCAGCGGCACATTTTACACCAGAAAACATATGCTACTCGCTTAAGCCGTCGAATTCGACATCATGGGTCGAGTATTGCGAGCAGTTACCTCCAGCTTTTAAAAAGTCGAGAAAAAATCTGCTAAAAACGGCTTGGCAGTTACCGGAGATAAACCGGAGATAAACCAACGCAAAAAACGTTCAGTAGACTTGGGCAGACAGTGGAAGTTTGAAACTACAACTTTGATGTAGTCGGCTCCGCCATAAATAAAACAAATAACATCAGTTTTGAAATAAAAAGAACAACAACACTGGAAAATAGATGCTATGTTTTGGATTAAAAAAGCAGTTTAAGAACAAAGTCACCTTTTGACAAATGAAGATTAGCCTATACAAGGCACTGATAGTACCCGCGCGATTATATGCCAGTGCGTGGAGTGTTCGAGAGAAAAATTCCTCGCTAAATATATGGTCCCATCTGCACTGGCGGAGAACATCGATGTCCTATGAATCGTGAGCTGTATGAGCTATACTGCCCTGATTAAAGAGTTTCCGGAATAACCACCCATTTGAGTTTTTTTTTTTTTTTTTTTTTTTGTTAAGTTGATACATCTAATGTATTCCCGCTAAATCTAAGCGTCATACCTTGACATTTACAAAAGCTACGTAGCCAAGAGTACATCTATCTCTATATGTCTTGGCGATTTTGTACAATTTCAGAAATGGGTTTAAATTTCCAACAACGAACTTGTATTAAATTTTGCGTAAGAAACGGATTTAATAGTGCGCGAATGTTGGAAATGTTGGAAAAGTGTTTCGGCAACGATTCTCTAACGAAAACGGTGGTTTACCAGTGGCACGAGCGGTCCAAAAGTGGTCGTGAGTCAATCGAAAACCGACGAAAACATTGATAAAGTAAAAGAAATGTTGGTCAATAACCGCAAATTAATCATCAGAGAGATAGCGGAGAACTTGAACATTGCCTATGGATCCGTCCAAGATATTTTCGTTAATGCTTTGGGTTTTCGTCGTGTAGCAGTAAAGTTGGTGCAAAAGACCGCAATTTCATGCAAAAAAGAAACCGTGTTGAGGTCGCAAAAGACGTGAGTTGCGAGGCTGAATCCGATCCCACATTCATCAAAAAGATCATTACTGGAACCGAGACGTGGGTTTATGAGTACGATACACAATCCAGATATCAGCCAAGTGAATATCGTTCAGCAAATGAGCCGAGACCATTTTCGGTCAGAAAAGAAGACAATGCTGACGGTTCTCATGGATTACAACGGTGTAGTACATCATGAATTTTTGCCCGAAGGCCGGACATTAATAGAGAGTATTGTGTGGGCGTTAGGAGACGTTTGCGTGAAGCAATTCGGTGAAAGAGAAGGATCATTACTGGAGACGAGACGTGGGTTTATGAGTACGACATGCAATCCAGACATTAGCCAAATGAATATCGTTCAGCAAATGAGTCGAGACCATTTTCAGTCAAAAAAGAAAACGGTTTTCATGGTTTACAACGGTGTAGTACATCATGAATTTTTGCCCGAAGGCCAGACAGTAACAAAGAGTATTGTGTGGGCATTATGAGACGTTTGCGTGAAGCAATTCGGCGAAAGAGAATTGTGTGCAGAAAACTCGTGGGTAACGCAATGTCGCACAGTGCCATCATTCTTCGAAATTTTCTGACGAAAAATGCAACAAATACCATCCAACAGTCAACGAATTCACCTGATTTGGCTTAATTGAGTTAAAAATCCTTTATGATGAACGCGTTTCAGCAGCCGAGAGGAAATAATGAGAAAATCGCAGAAGGCGCTGATGGACATAACGAAAACTGAATATAAAAAATGCAAATGTCAGGCTATGACTCTCAGACTTAGCGGGAATATCAACAAGTGGGACCGCCATTTGGGGGTTATTCCGGAAACTTTTTGATAATTTGCAATAATTACGTTGGCTAGGACACGTTGTGCGAATGTATGTACATGCTTCAGCTAAGAAGTCGTTTGAGCACGAATTTGGTGATGGTTCACGCAGAACGCCGCTGAAAGGTTCAAGCAGAGGAATACATCTCGAAACTAAATGTCAGAAATTGGAAAAGGAGTGCAGAAGACCGTAGCGTTGGGAGATTTCTTCTATGTGCGGCCACGGGAGCAAATGTTCTGTGACTGCCAGCTTAGTAAGTAAAAAGTGAGAGTATATAACAGCTTCAGGCAAAATATATAAATGTAATTTAACAATTGTGGTAGTAATTTGAAAGTCTCTCACTCAGTCCACTTTACACTGTATTTTTCAACTTGTTTTCACTTTACTTCTCTTTGTTTAGTTTCTGTTTATTTTCTGCCTATGCGTACGTGTGAAAACAAAAGAGAAGAGCTTCCCTTTGCCTGACTCTGGTATAAAATAACACAAGAATATCATACACTTCACTAAACAGGGAATTCTTGAAAAAAACAAGGAGCAAAAGGGAGGAGTAAGCCAAGTGAAAATTCTTTCAAAAAAAACACAAATATTTGTAGACCATAAATGCAATAATTAATACCACAAGAAATTAATATTAAGTATGTGTAATGGCAGTGTTTTAAATAAAACAAATATATTTGCTTACACGGACACACACACTATAACAAAAAAAATTATAATTAAAAGCATCCAAGTAATGGCTGAGCAAAAACCTTGTTATAGCTGGTGTTGCTTCATTTACAATAAAAAAAAAACTGTTATAAGAGAGAGGAAGAAAAACATAAACAGCACAACGCCTACAAATAATTTAACACACTTGTACAAGCAAGCAAAACATTGCTTGTTTTTGTTTTTGTTTTTGTCATTTTATTAATTATAACATTTATGGATAAATGAGTGAGCCAAGGGGACGGTGAGATAGAGAGAGAAAGCAAAAGTTTATGTGTTTAAGTAAAAAGTATAACTGTTGGAGAGTACCAAATGTGTTCTGTGTGTGTGTGTGTGTGTGTTTGATAGGTTTTATTGCTGTGTGCTGGCTTTGTAACAAAAATTTAGTCTATTTTTTTTAATGTTTACATGCACTCACACACATGCTCTCTCTCCTGGCTTACCTATGTAAAAGCACATATACAATTATTTATTTATGCAATATTATTTAGAGCATATTTTTAGGTGGCTGTTACTGTTATTAACAAAAGTCTACAATTTTTACATACATTTGTTATATCAGTTTATAGCCAACAACAATAATAACAAAAATAAAGTTTCATTTTTATTTGCTGCTTATAAAACAAAACATTTGTTTATTAGGCACTCTTTCTACCATTTTTTTTATAGAACAAAAAAATAAATTAAAATAAAACGAAAATTGTGCTGTTTTTGCTACAATTTGAAAAATGTTTGTATGCCTTGGTTTTATTTGCTAACAACAGAAAATATTTAAAACGTTTTTCATGTGCATTTAAACAACAAAAGACATTTTAGACATAATTATTTAGTGAAATTTTGTACAAAAAAATAAACATTAACAATAAAATACAAAAAGCTCATAATCAGTGAAACAAAACAATCAAAGAGACACAGTATGAAAAAGAGACAGAGAAAGTACACAATAGGAACTCTTACAAATGAAGAAGTTTTTGGTGGATATGAATGCATGTAATGTATGAATAAATAAATTGAAAATTAGCAGATGAAGAATGAAACACAAAAAGAAGCAAAATAAAGGGTCCGCCATCTAACGTTTTTTTTCAACTAGTGCTTATTTCGTGAATGGTAACACTTAGCTCATGTCTGATTTGACAGATAATTAGTTTTATCCTTACGCTGAACGAGTATGGTTGTGTATAAGCTTGAACAACGCTGGGAAATGTTGTGACATTACTTTGAAAATCATGGTAATGTTGCAGAATCAAAAATCATCTTTTCAGATGAAGCTCATTTTGATCTTGGCGGGTATGTAAATAAGCAAAATTGTTGCATTTGTGGCACAAAAACCCGCACGCATACATTGAAAAGCCGATACACCCAAGACAAGTCACTTTTTGGTGCGAATTTTGGTCCAGAGGCATAATTTGGCCATTTTTCTTCAAAATGAGCAAGAAGTAGCCGTTACAGTCAATGGCGACCATTATCGGGCCATGTTGAACGAATTTTTGTTCACAAAAATTTAAGAGGAGGATATTAGTAACATTTGGTTTCAACAGGCCGGCGCTACGTGCCACACAGCCGAAGCTACACTCGATGTTTTGCGCCCCGTTTTTGAAGATCGCATTATCAGCCGCAGGGCTAATGTCGTTTGGCCACCTCGGAGCTGCCATTTGACACCGTTGGACTATTATTTGTGGTGTACCGTCAAAGATAAGTGTTACGCCAACAAGCCAGCGACAATTGACTCTTTAAAGGACAATATTCAGCTGCACACAATCAAAAATGTGCATAAAAATTGGACCGATGGTGTAGGCTACTGCATGGCCAGCCGAGGCAGCCATTTGAATGAAATTATTTTCCATTATTAATCGGAAGCATTGTACTTTCAAATAAAAAAGAAATTTGAGAAAATATTCAGTAGTTTTTTTATAGCATTTTCAAAAAAAAAAAAAATATTTGGCGGACCCTTTATTATAATATTTATTAGGGTGGTAGCTAATTACTTACTATATGTGTTCAATGTAACCTAAGGCAGTTTGGTAATTCTTACACATAAAAATTTTCAGACTCTCAATGCTCCTTTTGTTAATTGTAAGTTTTACTTGACCACGGATACTACCGAATTGAGTTTAGCGTTTAGTGCGTATTTTAAGTTATTTTTGAGAGCCATAGGAAGTAAAGGAACTCGTTAATTTTGGCAAAAATGGAAGAGTATTAACTTTGAGTCATTATTTGTGTCAAAGAAATTAGTTTTTTTTTCCGTCACTTCTCTAGGTTGCATATTGGCTTAACACAAAGCCACATCCATTGCTTTATTTCAGTTTCTTTAATCAATTTGATCTTTCAAGCTAAGTAGATAATTGAACCGCTGTAGCTTCCTCCATATAGATTTGTATAGCGGTGAAGATCTTTGCTAATTGGTGGTGACCATTACTTTTTAGCATTGTCATTTTTGAAGTTTGTCATCATCGCCAGAGGTATGCGAGAAGGTCACGGGGGCTCTTTATTTATTATTTAGATGGATTTGTCTGTTTAGCATTCGAAACCACAATTAAATTTATCTTTGTCTTGTTCTCTGCAAGTGCTCGAACCTGGGTTGTTGGTGTTGTTTGTATTGTTATGATTGCGCTCTAACCTCTACACCACGCCACCCCCAAAAAAACTAGTAACGAGGTCAAAATAGGACTTAATAAGTTTAAGGTCTTTCAATAAGAGCTTTCATTTGTAAGTTAAAAAAAAAACGAATACATTTAAGCGAAACCAGCGGATGTTTATTTAATTGTAAAAAGCACGGAAGGATGGCGTGGTATAGTAGTTAGAACGCCTGCAAAACAATACAAGTGGCCTAGGCTCGAGTATGAAGAAAATTTATTTCACATTAGTCCTGTCACAAACCAAGAGAACAAATTCCATAAAAAAGTTTATAGTTTTAAATGTACAAATTATTGTGCATGCTTTTAGGCGAATTTTTTTTTCATACAATATGCTAAGAAATAAGACATTTTTTTGTCGAGAAAAGAAATAATCAACTAACCTCTGTCAGTCGTTTTTTTATATAGGGTACGCCAAATAAATTTTTTTTTTTTTGAAAATGCTATAAAACAAAAAACTACTGAATATTTTCTCAAATTTCTTTTTTTATTTGAAAGTACAATCCTTCCGGTTAATAATGGAAAATAATTTCATTCAAATGGCTGCCTCGGCTGGCCATGCAGTAGTAGCCCACACGATCGGTCAAATTTTTAAGCACATTATGGATTGTGTGCAGCTGTATTTCACCAATGGCTTCACGAATATTGTCCTTTAAAGCGTCAGTTGTCTCTGGCTTGTTAGCGTAACGCTTATCTTTGACGGCACCCCACAAATAATAGTCCAACAAGTGTCATATCGCAGCTCCGAGGTGGCCAAACGACATCAGCTCTGCGGCTGATAATACGATCTTCAAAAACAGGGCGCAAAACATGGAGTGTAGCTTCGGTTGTCTGTGCAGGTAGCGCCGTCCTGTTGAAACCAAATGTTGCTAATATCCTCCTCTTCAATTTTTGTGAACAAAGATGCGTTCAACATGGCACTCCTTGCTCATTTTCGAAGAATAATGGCCCAATTATGCCTCTGGACTAAAATCCGCACCAAGCAGTGACTCGTCTTGGGTGTATCGGCTTTTCAATGTATGCGTGCGGGTTTTCTGTGCCCCAAATGCGACAATTTTGCTTGTTTACATACCCGCCAAGATCAAAATGAGCTTCATCTGAAAAGATGATTTTTTTGGAAAATCGGCATCTTCTGTAAGTCGATCCAGGCCCAGATTTTTAACGTTGTTCGTTCAGCGGAAGGATAAAACTAATTATCTGTCAAATCAGACATAAGCTAAGTGTTACCATTCACGTAATAAGCATTAGTTGCAAAAAAAACGTTAGATGGCGGACCCTTTAGGTGTTTTGAAAACTTTTTTTTATATAAAATATTTTATAAAAAACCTTTTTAAAAAATCTAATTTTTTATATAAAAATTAAGAATAAATTTAATTTTATTAAGGGATTATTTTCAGCCACTGACGCTTAACAATGCACTATAATGAGCGTATAAATTTAATTGAAAGAATTAATTCAATTTTTATCTTATTTTTTATTTTTTAATTTTATTAAAAACCATCAATATTATTATTATTATTTTAATGATTTTTTTTTTATTCATTACAGTCAATATATAATGAAATTCATTGTATTTTGTAACTGAATAAAATTGAATCATAAAATTGTAAATTGTTTTTAATTTTTTGTTGTTTTTTTTACAATACGAAGAGTAATTTCAATTGTAAAATAAATAATTTACCAATTATTGCATAAATTAATAAAATAATAGTAAATAAGTTTTTTTGCTTTTGTTTTTTTTTTTATGCCTCATCAAATAATAAAATTTTAAATCAATTTTAATGGTAAGGTTTTTTGCTGTTCTTTTCGCAACATAACAGCTGAGCGTTACGAAAAAATAATTAAATAAAAAAGGTAATAATAGCAAACAACAATAAAATTAAAACAACAACAACAAAGTCTATCTATATAAAAATTAAATTTAATAAACCATTTCATTTAAGAGCAATTGACTTTAAACCATGTTTTTTTCGCTGTTTTTCTCTCTCAAATAAAAAATGTCTTTTAAAGTCGAACAGAAAAAACCTCTTGAAAATTGTTTATGAAAAATCATTGAAAATGACAATTTAATCTCATCGCACAAAAATATATGGAAAAACTTAAAAAATAGAAAAACAATTAAAAATTTCAAATAATTAATGAGCATTTCAACAGCAAAATTAGCAATAAATTAACTAAATAGGCTCTTAAGTAGGGGAAATGTCGAGCATTTGTACAAGTAAAATGGTAAACAAAGAGTTGCAAATAAAAAACTGCAATTTTATAAAAAGTCACTTAAAAAAATAAATAAAAAAAAATAAAAAAAAATATATAAAAACGAGAAGAAGTTTCTGGAATGCCGGGCAACAACAGCAGTACAAGCAGCTGGCCAGAATATTGAAGGGTGTCCAAAATTGAGGTATAATTTAAATTTCTTCAGATATTTAAAATCATTTTATTTCAGTCCATTACAAATAAGTTCCGGTTAAAAATGAAAAATTATGTCGTCTCGGCAGGCTCCCAATCCTTTACCAAAATGATCAATCACGTTTTTCAATAAACTGTTGTCAATGCTTGATATCTGCTCGTTAATGTTTCAGTGTTAAACCTCACGATCTTGGTGGACAATTTACTCCTCCTCTATGAGTAACAATGCGATTTTCGAACTTTTCTTTTAAAAGATCCCTTGTTTGCCTTGCTGTGTTTTAAGTCATCAATTTTACGCCACAGTAAGCTTCGGCTCATCTCCCTGTAGCGATTTCCATTGACCGTAATCGCATTTCCATTTTCGTTTTCAAAAAAATATGGTCCAACGATTCCTGCGTACCACAAAACGCACTAAACCGTATTTTTGTGTGGAAGTAATGGCTGCTCTGGGGGTGGCGTGGTGTCGTGGTTAAAGCGCACGCATAGCAACAGAAGCGACCCAAGTTCGGGCCCCAGCAGAGAACATGACGAAGAAAAAAATTTAATTGTGATTTCGAATGTTTAATAATAAAGGAAAGGTTTCAACTTCTTCCCTGCAGACAACTCCATCTAAAATAAAATAAAGAAAAAAGCCCCCTGACCCTTCTCGCATACCTCTGGCGATGATGACAAACATCAAACGATTGGTCAGGACAAGCACACCACCTACTGGGAAAAAACTACAATGCTAAAGTAAAGATCACCACCAATTAGCAAGGATCTTCACCACTACACAAAAAAAAAATCATATGGAGGAAGCTACAGCGGATTAAACATCTACTTAGCTTGAGAAGATCAAATTGATTAAAGAAACTGAAACAAAGCAATAGAAGCTTTGCGGAAAGCCAATATGCTGCCTAGAAAAGTGACGGAGAAAAAAAACTCTTGGATTCTCTTCACCCCAACTGCTGCTATTCTACTTGTTGTCATAACCATTGAGCTGTAAATGAGCTTCGTCGGTGAAGATTATTTGGTTAAGGAACTCTGATTTTCTTCTCGATTTTTCGATGGCACAAGCAACGAATTGCCAACGTAAAGCGTGATCAACTGGTTTTAATGCTTGGATCAGCTAGATCTTATAAACCTTTAAATAGAGATCACCATGCAAAATGTTGCATAATGTGGATCGTTTGATGTCTAATTGCTGCGAGCGATGGCAAATGGTATTTTGACATCTTCTTCAACACTTCTACTCACAGCTGCTCTATTCTCGCTTGAACGACCACTACGTTAATAATGAAAAGAACCTTCATCATGAACAGATCCGGTTTCTTTAAATTTCTCAACCACCAGCTTGATGGCACGATTTGTTGGAGCATTTTCTCTATCACATTTTGTTCTAAATTTCCTTTTGCCATTTTTGCTGATCGTAATGGTACACTAATAACGAACAATGAAGCACAAATACAGAGATGGAGAGAACATTACACTGAAATTAGTAACGTCACAAACACTACTGAGGACAGTGAAACTGTTCAAACAATAGCGTTGATCAAAGAGGTGGCTGGTAAACTGAAAATTAATAAGGAGGCAGGCGAAAAATCTACATGTTGACATCAAAATCATGGCTGTACTTCTACGGCCTCATATCAAATCAGTATGGGAGGAAGAGAGCCTGCCCTTAACGTGGATGAAGGGTATCATAGTAAAGTTACCAGAAAGTGGCGACTTAAAAGACAGTAATAATTACAAAGGAATTACACTATTCACACCATACAGTGATAGAAGAAATAATAGACACTTTCATTTATGCCAAATAACTAGAAGAACGAAGATAAATTTATTTGCGTCAGATGAAAAATCGTCTGCATACTTTATTTGATTTTCGTAATGATAAATAAAACTTTAAGCAAATTTTAATATAAGAAAATTTTGATGTGTCCTTATTATTTCTTCTACTACTGTATATGAGATTATTATTATTCTAATATTGACCAGGCACTTTTACAGGACACTACGACCCATGGGGTCTATTGTGCCCCTTCCAGTGTATTGTGTGTTCAGCAGATCTGCTGCCATCATAATGAATGCTAGCAGATAGATCTCAATCCATAATGATGAATATATCACCCCTTGAGGCTCTATGGCCAACCTTTCCACCTTAATCTATCAAAAAACCTACATTCACACAATATGTGTTCCGCTGTCACTGATACCTATAACCACAATCTACAAATATCCACAAATGTGACCATCATCCTCCCCAGGCCGATCTTAGTCTACAGTGACTTGTAAGAAACTCCGTAAAGAGTGTCAAGTTCAGCCTACCTTACTTGAGAACCACAGAGCAATGCCCAATACCCGGACCAATCGCCACGTGTCGCAGTTCTCTATGAGCATTAAAGTGTTCCAGCATCTTTAACACTATTACGAATGGTAGTAAGTGGAGCTGTTTCCAGACTGATATAGAGTTTGATGGAACCCTTTCTAGCCAATACATCCGCTATTTCATCAGCATCTATACCACTGTGCCCAGGTATCCAAAACAACTGGACTTCATTTTCAAACGAAAACTTTTGCAACGTATCGTAGCAAGATTTGATCAGTCTAGACCAGTTGTAACAAACCACACTCCAACTGCTGTGTTCATCTCCGCCTCTATATTTTCCACCGTCTTAGCTACCGAGACTATGGTTATATCGTCCGCGAAGCCTACAATTGTAGTCTTGACTTTATTTATAAATGGAAGCTTTTGCAAAGCATCGTAGCGTCTAAATGTTATACGATCCTACCCAAGTATCTTTAATGCAGCTTGGCTGTCACAGAATATGTAAATTGTCTTTCCATCGAGCCCACTGTTCAGATCGATCACCACATATATTGCAATAGTCATGATCTCGGCCTTGACGACACTTAGACATCCTCCTAATGGGATCGAAAAATCTCGGTTGAGTCCATCGACACCAGCACCGACAAGGTCAAACTCATTCCGAACTAAGGCCCCATTAGACTAACAATCCCGGTCCGAGAATTCACAGATCTAAAGGCATAATATCAAGGACTGAAAATGGTTCTCCGACCGCCATGCGTAGAATGGACAGACTTCCTGATATATTTCGCGACCGTTTAGCTAAACCCTCATCAAATGGATGTGAAGCGGTTTAAACCAAACAAGGCCTCCAAGGCCGCTGTATGATACGTTTTCGTTGCGTTATACCAAAACAGGTGAATCTTTATATCCTGCCTAATTTATTCATGGTGGTAGCTTCCCCAACTTTTCTCCACCAAGCTATAGTCGCATAAATGGGGTGCCTATTGTGTCATTTTCTGCGAAAGACCACAAGTCTTATCGTATTCCTGAGTGCACAAATTTGACACCTCGCCCAGTTCTGTCCTCATGAGAACACACAACGTACTCTCTTAGCATAATCAATTAAACCGACACCTCCAACATGATGAGTAAGCTATTAACCACTACCGTTCATAATACGTATAGATACGTACTAAATCACAGTGGATTCCACCACATCAAGAGACGAGCTGATAATCCTGCTCCTAAGCATGGAACTAATCCAATAACCTTGTAATGGAGTCACGCTTGTATTGTCAAAGGCGCCCTGGATATCTACGACGGCGCAAAGAGTCACTTGCCTTTTCAATACTGCCAAGAACAGAGAAAAGGGCTCCCTCAGTGAATTCTCCTTCACTGACTCGGATAAAGAGGGCGTTCGACAAGGTACCTTTCCCTTATATGAATCTCTCAATTTTTTCATAGGCTTCAAAGGCAAGAATGAGAGTGTGATAGGTCTATATGGGAAGATCACTAGGTCTATTTGCCTTCGGTTTAAAAATAACCGTGATCTCCCGCCACGCTTGTGGGACAAAACCTAAGCCAAAAATGGCCTTAAAAATCACTAAAGATTTTGATAGGATTATATCAGAACTACTTTGCAAAAGTCTTGGAAATATTCTATCTCCACCAGTAGCCTTCCATGGTTTGAAGGAGCCAATCGCCCACAAGACCCTGTGCGGGGTAAATGTCCTACCCGCAAGACTCATGACCCTTCGGGTGACACGTGAAGATGCTGGACACTCAATTACAGGTGCAACCGCCCGAGAGTTAGGAAAACGTGTTTAAACAAGAGATCCAAAGTCTTCATTCCAGATCTCCATAGTGTTAGAATGATCTACTGATGTTTGAAGCTTGGCCAAAGCCGGAAAATCTTCAATGAAATAAACCTTCATGCATCCTTTCTGTACCTTTTGTTTCCCTATTGTACACCGTGAGGCTAGCACTATAAGTTTGCCAGTCGCCTGTGAGCTTGGCTGTACTGAAATTCCTCCTAAACATTATGATGCAAACAATTTGCTTCCACTCGACTATTTTAAATAGGGTCAGTTACTAAGAGAATACACGGCAAAATAGCAACGATATCGGTTTTATATTGCCTGTATAAGAGATAATATCAAATGCACTTCCATTTATTTACAGTGTACTGTCATACATTCTGTCTTTTTCACATATTTAAGTATTTCTATTAAAATTCTAATTTAAATTTTTTGTTTTGTTATCAAAATGAAATCAAAAAGTTTCACTTCCAATAAAAATGAAAAAAATCTATGAATAATCTCTTTCACTCACAATGAATATTATCGGTATTTAAAATATTTTCTTTTTATTGTTCGAAATAATATTATTAAAACAGGCAATACTAAAACGTGTACACTACTGAACTGATACACTTGCATACTCGTAAATCGCCTTAAATTTTATTCAAAAATTTTAAATTAAATTTTAACAAAAATGTTTAATGCAAATAGACAGGCCGAAAGACAGACAACAAAGGCAAAAGGCAGGAAATTTTATTACAAAAAAGGAAACTTTAAATAACAATTATAGATTTAAAAACTTATCTCCTATGCATGAGAGAGAAAAAGTCACAAGGAGAAAGAAAATGGGAAAAAAATTAAAAGTCCTTAGCATACCTTAAGGGTTATATTGTATGTGTCAAAGAGTATGTGTGTTAAAAAGCAAATTTATTATAAGAAAACTTATGTATGAAATTATTTTTGACATAAAATGTCAAGGATTTACTGTAGAAATATAACAAAAGAAAGTGATGCAGGCAAGCAAACAAATAAAGAAATTAATCTTAATAAGTAAACTAAAGCCTGTGCGTAGGCCACATTTTACCTAAAAAAATAAGTAAAAAAAAAATGCATAAAAAGTTTCTATTTTGAAATGTGGTTTAAAGGCGAATTTTTGTTATTCGAAAATCGAAAATTTACGAATATTAAACAACATTAATTAATTTTAAATTAATTTTAAACAGTTTTTATGTTTTCGAACTTAAATTCGAATTTTCGAACATAAACTAAAAATTTACAACGTGTAAAAACACAATCACATCTGCTAGAAATAGAAAAAAATTTAAATTTTTATTAAAAAATTTTATTTTCGAATATAGAAAATCCAAGAAATTAAATAGAAAATAATTCGAAAGCTAGGTTTTCGTAATGGAAAAAATTTTAATTCTGGTCCGGACTTATATTTGAATTTTCGAACATAACCTAAAACTTTATAATTTTTTATGAAACATATACGTGTGCCAGACATAAGGAAAAAAATTAAATTTATATTTAAAAAATTTTTAAAATTAAGTTTTTATTAAAGAAAAATTACAAATTAGACTTTTTTTAAAAATGTTATTTTCGAATATAGAAAACCAGAGAACGAAAAGAGGAGATATTCTGAAAATTATGTTTTCTTAATGGAAAATCTTTTAGCAAAGATTGTAAGCTGTTTTCTTAACTTTCGAACTTATTTTCGAATTTTCGAACATGCTTTAAAAGCCCTAAAATTGTTTATAATACATGTGGTGAACTGGTTAACGGATAATTAATAATATTTAATATCAAACGCCACTAATTCTAGGATTTTGAACTTGGACAAGCTATAACTTAGACAGCTGATATAGGATACCAAAACCTAAAAATATAACGGATCCATCACAGAAACGTGGGAATGCCTTGGAACCGAAATTTGGTAATAAATACTGATGCAATGTATCTCCAGCACCCTAGTCATAAGATCTCTGGAGAGGGTGCAGAGCACACCGAAATCTGGTTAGGAATGCATGCTATTTCTCTGAGAAATAAGGAGACATTTGAACTTTAAATGAGTTATTGGACATAAGATCATTGAAGGTAGCACTTTGGATCTTTATGGATCGATTGGGAACTAGGTACCTCTTGATAAAAGTAGACAACTAGTGTAGCAAGAACTACATATCATGGGTAACAAACCGTGGTAAATCTAGACATAATTGGATGACTGAAAAGCGTAATTATCCTTGAAGCTGTCTAGTCTTTATGTAAAAAAACTTATAAGGGCTTTAACCGCCCATTGGGTTCTTAGTAAACATGAGCATTCCACGTAATGATTTCTGCTTAAGTTGCAATGATGTAGAGGACGAGAAACACTTTGGCAAATTAATGAAGTACTCTTTAGACACAACAACGCGTACAGCTGTCAATTAAACTTAAACGAACAACATGTTTTTAATAGAAAAACAGGGGTTCTAAGCTATTTTCTTATAATTCGAATTTAAAATCGAGTTTCGAATATGAAAAAAAATTTCACAAAAAAATTGTTTTTTAATAGAAAGAGTTTAAGTAATAATCTTATTCAATTTTTTAAATTTTCGAACTTAAGTTCGAATTTTCGAGCATTGTTTAAAACCATTAAATTTTATAAATTAATATTTAGTAAACAATATTTAAGATAAATTTTAGATTTCTGTTAATAAATTCCATTTTCGAACATGCACAACTTAGTCAGAATTAAAGATAATTTTTCAGAAGTAATGAATTCTTAATAAAAAAAAAGATCAGACGGTAAGTTAAATGGTTTTTGTAAATTTCAAACTTTAGGGCGAATTTTCGAATATTACCAAAAATGAAAACAGAGTTTAAAAATCGTTTTCGCTTAAAGTAAACTTAGAAAATGTGAAATTTCGAAGTGAAATACATTAATTATATTTAATTTTTTAAATTTTACTTACTTTTCAATAAAATAATTTTCACAAATTTTCAGTTTGCCTGCAAAGATAGAATAAAATTTATATTAATATTTATAAATTAATAGAAAAAAAATTAAAAGATAAAATTTCAAACTTGACTTTCGACCTCTAAAATGTGACATATAATACGTTCCAATACTTGAGTTTATTTTAAAAGCATTTAGCTTTCGACAATTATCTATGAAAAACAGAAGTGAACAAAATTCTTTTTTTAAAACAATGACTAAAATGTGCGAAAAATTTAAATAAAACTTAAAACAAACAAAAATCTTAAAAAAAATCCATTTAGACAAGCAATTACAAACTTGCATTCAGTTACAAGGTCAAGCTCAGTCAAGCAGAGATTAAAACTAACTAACAGCCAGCATTAAGCCACACAGAACAAGCAGTTAAAACAAAAATCTTTAAAATACAATTCAAATGCATTGAATTTCAAATCTTAAAACAAACACACTCACGGACAAATACCCAGGCAGACAGACACTCACCGCAATTGAAATTCAAATGTGTTTTAACGCAACAGCTGTTTTTCAAAATACGATTGCTTATAACACATTACAGCACTGTATTAGAACATACCGACGCCTGCGCAGCATTAACAAATAAAACAAAAAACGCAGAACCAAACAAGTATTTTAACGCGTCTCAAGCAATAACTACTGGCACTTGTTCGCTGGTTTGAATAATAAACTTGGCTTGAATTTATTTACTTCTAAACCACAAACAATAATGACTGAAATGTAAAAAGTAACAATAAAAAAACACTTTGAAAATGTGTTTTTGAGTGGTTTTGACTTAAAAGCAAAAAAAGAAAAAAAGTATTGAATAATCTTTGTCTAAAGAACAGGTTGTACTCGCAATAAATAGTGTTTGTATAAGAAATGCAAACTGAAAACAGATATTATTGAAAAAAATCATAGAATATTACAAAAATAATAAAGAAATACGCTGACAAAATAATTGCAAATTAACAGAAACTACTCAAATTTCAGCAAAATATGTTCCGATATAGCTAAAGTTTAATTTTAGAGAATTTTTGTAAGTTTTTTAAATTTTCGAACTTAAGTTCGAATTTTCGAACATAGTTTAATATATAATAAAACGTAAAAAAACAATAAGACGACAATTTCCACTAAAATAAACCAAATATAAAAAATTTTTGAATACTAAGCAGCTTTTTTGAAAGCATTCGAACATTGAAATTAGGCTTAATACTAAAACAAATCGAAAAAAAATAAATTAATTAAGTCTCAGGTATTTTAATGCGTCTTCTGAAACATTTTTAAAAATTTCGAAATTATGTGCGAATTTTCGAACATTATCGAATATATATAAAAACATAAATATAAAACAAAATATTGTAAAATAAACGAAAAATAAATCATATTTTAAACTAAATAAGCATTTTAAGCATTTTCAGACATCAGAATTTGGCTTAAAACTATAAAAAATGCATAAAAAATTCCATCAAAACCACTTTAATGTTCTTTCTTTTATTATAGTCGATAATTTTGAACATAAACTCGAATTTTTCAAATCTAAAAATTAATGAGAAAGAACAATTTTGTTTAACAGACAAAAATTAATCAATTTTTAATGAAAATAAGCGTTTTTAACAATTTCGAACACCGTACTTTTGCTGTATAATAAAAAGTGCATAAAAAAATATGTAATTTAACGACATTTTCGAAGATTTCAAAATTAAGTTCAAATATTTAATTAATGTTTGAAAACGTAAAAAATCAATAAAAATTTACAAAATTTTGATAAAAATAAGCACATCTGGGGTGTTCGAATACGATAATTTATGAAAACTACTAAAAACATATATAAAAATACATCTAAAGCTTTTTTAATCTCTTTTTATTTATTTTGCATTATTTTCGAAAATTTCGACATTAAGTTCGAATTTTCGAACATGTTCCCAAACACAAGAGAAACATTCACTGCGATAAAAACCTACTAAAATAAATTAATTTTAACTTAAATAAGCACTGTGGGCCTTTTCGAACATACAAATTAGACTTAAAGCAGTGAAGTAATCCATAAAATATTGAATCTTCAGAAGCTAGAAGCTTTTTAAATTAAAAATCAATCACCAGATTTAAATCATTGTTGAGTAAAAGAAAACATTCAAACCTTTAAATTAACCAACTTCTTTCTTACGCTGTACCTACCACTTTGAGTTAAATGATTGGTAAATAAAATAAAAAATTTAAATTAGCAGTGTTTAACAAAAAAAAAAAACGAAACAGTGTTTAAACGTAAACAAGAAACAGCTGAGCTGAACCAAAATCGCCAGCCATAAAAAAATCCAACCATCTAAGCCGTATAATAAAAAAAATTAATAAAAACAAGAATAACGAAATCGAAAAAAACACAAACAATAAGCGAAGTACTACCGCCACAAAAATTAAAACAAAATAAATTGCCAACATAAATTAAATTTATCCACTGAACCGCTAATGAAGAATCACCTGGTAAAACGTAAATAATTGACCAATGAAAGAACGAAAAAAATACAGTTTCTTTTGCTGCTATTTCAGTAGGAAAATTAACACAAATTCGAATAAATTAATAATAATTAAAGAGAAAAAATGAATAAGGGTCCCTCTAAACAAAAAAACGCATGGCCAAGAAGAATTAATAAGGGAAAGAGTACAAGGAATAATTAAATTAAATTAAAATTGGACAAAAGGAAAGTGTTTCCGGCTTTAAAATTCTGAAAAATTTATTAGAAATCGTCGAGTATACAAGAAATATTTCAAATCAATTTCAAATCAGACAACTTTAACAAAAGAGGAAAAAACAGAAAACAATAATTTTAATTCGAAATACCAATTATCGAACATAGCAAAACCCTTAAATATCATGCAAAATTTTAAGTGCTTTGTCACTTTCTAATTTAAGATCTTAGACTGACAATTTTTCGAAATTAAGTTCGAACTTAAAAACATTTAAAAAAGAAAAAAATATATCAAAGGAATACATTTTTTTATTCCTACTATTTTATAAGTTCGAATATTCGAACATTACACAAATTTGGTCAAAATTTTAGGGCTATCGCTGTGACAGTTTTAAAGATATTCTACAATTAATGTTTGCTTTCTATGGGGTTAATTTTCCCCCTAATCCTGTCCCGCCATTTTATCCAATAAATCGGTTTCATATGAAAGTAATTGGGGCAAAGTTTCATGACTCCGGCTGATATAGTTCTTTAGACATGCGGTTACTCATAATTGGTTTGTAGGGGGCAGGGGTACCTCTCGCCTTGACCCTCTCGAAAAAAATGTAGCCTATGTCTCCTTCCAGGCATACGGGCAGTGAAAATCTTTAGAAAATCGGTTTAGTCATTTATTCGGGTGATTTTTTTAGCAACTCTCTTCTTAGCAATACTGTTTTTTGCAGCTCAGCTCTTTTCGTGTAACTTGTTATTGTCAAACACGTTCAGTTTGGTCTATAATTAAACTATGAATCGACTTACAAGCGAACAACGCTGGCAGATTATTAAATTTTATCATCAAAATTCAGTTGAATGATGATACACTTTTTTTTATCAGAAAATTGTGTTCAGCAATTAAGCTGACTTCTGGCTGAATTGATTGCCGTATTTGATGTATCCCAAAAATACACTGTTCGGTGTGGCATATGGTTTGGTGGCATCATTGTACCGTACTTTTTCAAAGACTACAAAGGCGGGGATGTTATTTTAAATGGCGAGCGCTACTTTGCCAAGATTTAAAAAAAATGAACTAAAATTCTGTAATGAAGTAATAAGAGGATAAAGATGATGTCAATGTTGGCTACTGCAGAGCTGGACTATCCGACTCTCGTGTTTATTAGAGCTTCTGAATTTCTCTTATAAGCGTACATTATTTTGGCAACAAGAGCTCCCACATTGCTCTAGTTTTGTAAGACGTAAAAGCTCCCGTATCCCTCTTGCATTTGACGTTTATACATTAACAACAAGAGCTCCCGCATTCTTCTTATTGCCGTCGCCGTCTTATTGACTGTAAGAGCTTTCGAAGCTGTGACAATAGCCCCCGCAATTCTCTTGCCACCGTTGATTATAAGTGCGCCCATATTTCTCTAATAATCGTACTAACACATTAACCATTTCCGTAGCTGTCTCCAGCATAATACCTATTACTAGAAGCTGTTTTCAGCACATTACCCGATACCAGAAGTTGTCGCCAGTACAGTACCTGTTTTCCTGAAGCTGTATATAGAACAGAAGCTGTCTCCAGAACAGTAGTACCGGTTCACCAGAAGCTGTTTTCAGCAGACTGCCGTTCCCTGAAGCTGTCGTCAGTACAGTACACGTTTACCAGAAGCTGTATACAGAACAGTACCCGTTTACCAGAAGCTGTTGACAGCACAGTACAAGTTTACCAGAAGCTGTATACAGAACAGTACCCGTTTACCAGAAGCTGTCTCCAGTACAGTAGCCCTTACCAGAAGCTGTCGTCAGTACAGTACCTGTTCACCAGAAGCTGTATACAGAACAGTACCCGTTTACCAGAAGCTGTCGACAGTACAGTACCCGTTTACCAGAAGCTGTCGACAGTACAGTACACGTTTACCAGAAGCTGTATACAGAACAGTACCCGTTTACCAGAAGCTGTATACAGAACAGTACCCGTTTACCAGAAGCTGTCTCCAGTACAGTAGCCCCTACCAGCAGCTGTCGTCAGTACGGTACCCGTTTACCAGAAACTGTATACAGAACAGTACCCGTTTACCAGAAGCTGTATACAGAACAGTACCCATTTACCAGAAGCTGTAGTCAGTACCGTACCCGTTCACCAGAAGCTGTATACAGAACAGTACCCATTTACCAGAAGCTGTCGACAGTACAGTACAAGTTTACCAGAAGCTGTATACAGAACAGTACCCGTTTACCAGAAGCTGTCTCCGCTTACCAGAATCTGACCACAGCACACATTCCACACGCCATCTCAGACATTACTAGTACAGTTCTGCCGCACAGCATTCTAAATCTATTTTAAACAATAGTTAAGATAGATAATAAGTTATATTTAAGGCTTCATTAATAAACAAGCTTTGTTCTAAAAAATAATCGTGTGTTTATTCAAAGGAAGCAGACCTTTGATTACGAATCTGGACAGACTGAGATATACTCCAACTGGAAACTTAAAATGCATTACAAACAGAACTGTGGACAAAGTGTCCCCTTGTCTTACTCCTGTGTTGATATTAAATGGTTTACTTTGCCTCCGCTGTACTGCTACTTTTCCTTTTGCATTGCTGAGCGTCGCCAGTGTTCGGCGAGTCAGTTTGTTGCTTATATCGTAACGTAAAAATTTAACATTTTCTACTATTTTATAGAGAAAAATTGAGTTCTTTTCCATAAGTTTTTATTTTTCTCCTTGTCTTTTATAATTTTTTATATTTTCCCTTTATGTTGCATTCGATTTGTCGAATAGTCGTATATTTTATAGTTTATGGGCCTTAAATCTAACACTTAATATAGGTTTGACTGTATTTTTTATTTATTATGGGCTCTATAGAGTCTATATATTATTTTACTGCAGTCAAGGGGTGTCATAAGATATTAGTAATGTATGTATGTGTGTGTGTGTGCCATATAATAAAAATATTATTTCCCTTCTTAGTTCTAATAATCGTGCCTTTTATGCAGAGCAAATTTATTTGTTGTTGTCTTTTATTGATTGACCATTACGTTCTGCAAGAACTCACTATTATGTCTGGTCATAATTTAAATTAAAACCAGTAATAATACTTGCAGATATATTGTATATGTATATATGTAATGATGACGACAAATGACAATGACAATTGCCACATGAAGACAAAGGCAACGGCAACAGCATACGGACACTAGCACTACTACAGCCGATTGTATTATCATGTGTTAAAATTGTATTTTATTTTCAATATATTTTATTTCTTGTTATTTATGTTCTTATATCTCTCTTTTATTTCTTCTTCTTTTCGGGGTCCATAAGTGTTGTCTTTCATATTGTACGTCGGCGAGTCTCTTATTGACCATTAGAACTGGAAAGTATTACTAAAAGAATGGAAATAAAAACTCTACGTAACATCTATAGACGTTTTATTGCACAGAATTTATTGGAACAAGACAATGATTTCGAATTAATGTGGAATGGAATATGAAGGCGGAAGTATGAATAGAAACAAAAGAGAGAACATGATAATAAATGGTTTACTAAATAGAGAATCACAGAATCAATATATTACTCGTTTATAAATGTATTTTATAATTTTATTATTTCTCTATAATGAATGTAGTTAAACTTAAATAAAACTGGTTCATAGTGGAAATATTGTGTATAACTAATGAATAAAAGAACTATTAATTATGCATGAGATTTATGAAAGTTTATTTAAAAAACTAAAAAATAATAAAAATTTAATTTCGAATTTGTAATACTGCTTCGAAATCATAATTTAATTATGAAAATGCTGAAAAATACTCAAAAGTATCACTTTCGAAGATTTTTTTATATGTTCGAAAATTCGAACTTAATTTCGAAACTTGCTGAAACATTTTACATCAAGTACATAACCATTAGATCTCCCAATGGTTATTATTCGTTTCTTTTTTGGTTTTGCCGAATGCGGTTGTTTTTTAAAGACAATTTTTCGAATACCGAAAAAGCCGGTTATTTTAAATTGTACATATAATTTGCATACGTTTTTTTTACTTTTTCATTACATAATGAAGGTATTTTTTTAAGTTTTATATATACTTACATATATGAAAACCTCAAACGAATCACAAAGTACTTCAAAACCATGGCAAGACAAATAAGATATGCACACTTGAGCAACAATAGTTTTTACTCATTTTCTGTAAATGGATATTGATTTTTTATGTATGGAGACCAGCAATGAGCAATTCGGTTTTGGAACCTTTTTAATGAATATAAACAATTGTAATTGAAAAGGTCGAGCGTGATAATATTTCCAACAAAGTGGAAGGGATGAGTCTAGACGTTATTAACAATCCTAAACGAACTCTTAGCTCAGGGTAATAACTCCGAAAATAAGGCTCAAACCTATTCTGTTCAATTAAATAGCACAGGCGCGACAAAGGTGCACTCCATCCAAAGACCAAAAGAGGTTCATTTTGAATACCTTCAGTAGAGGGATAAGAGAAGAAATGAAGTGTGATCAGTAACCACGAAAACAAGAAATAGAATAAAAGAACTAAGAAAAATAAGATATAACAGAAGTCAAGCGCACACCAGCTAACTAGTGCCCTCCAGATTCAAGATTCTGTCTGGTTCCAGTAGCCTGAGTCTGCGTTTCCAAAGACGATGGCAAAATTTTGCCCATGTCTCACAGACTGCTTTTGCGTTAACGTATAATGCACAGAAAGCTTGGTAGAATTCTGAGATACTAAGTCCTAGATTCAGCCCCCTAAACTCTACCCTAGGGCTTAATAATCACCTTAAATATGTTCAACAGATTGAAGTTATTATGTAGATAGCAAAACTTGTTTTTATACCAAGTAGTTCTGAGGCGCCGGCATATACCAATTTTTGCAAAAATTATTCATTAGCTAATATATTGGCACGTTTTATTGTCGAGGACGGAAGTTCCCTTAAATCCTAAAAAAGCGGAATGTTGTTCTAGCAAGAAAAAAACTAACAATTTTATTTAATCAAGCAACACTAACTAAAAAGAATTTTATTTGAGTGAAAGAACCGGTTAACCGGTTAATTGGTTAAATTTTAACCGTTAACCGGTTTTTGAAAATTTGAAACTTTTTGAATAATTCTGAAATCCGTTATTGAAAAAAGTCGAAAAATCGTTCTCCCTAGTAGGTAGGTAGCAGTGGCTGCCATAAGGAAGGACACAAGTAGGACAAGAAAAAATGGTTCGTCATCCCCCCTATATCCGAAACTCATAATAAAATCACTAGACTTCCTAATATCTGTATCCAGCCCTTTTGCATAAGGGCAATACAACCACACCTTGTAAACCTTGTCCGGCTTTTGGGTATATAGCAAATGCCTAGAGGATAGTGAGAGTGGTGTTCATCCCGAAGGTGGGTAAGAGGGATGAAGCACATCTAAAGTCCTTCATACCGACTAGCCTCACATCTTTTATGTTTAAAACAATCAAGAAAGGTGTGTACAATTATATACGGTTCTGCAACACTCTTACAAAGCGGACAGGTCACGGAAACGACTCTCGTGGAACTACTAGGAGCTATACAGAAATCTTTGGAAGACAAAGAGATTGCTGTATGGGCTTTCCTAGACATAGAAGGGGCCTTTGATAGCACTTCACATGAAGTTATAGAGAAGGCACTAGTGAGAAGAGGAGGGGACCCAACTAGTGGAGAAAACGTTAATATAAGTGTCAGTACTACTAGAGATTACCCACAAGGAGGGTTCTGTCGCCCTTGTGTGGAGTCTAGCTGTTGATGAACTTTTAAAAAACTTTTATCTATGCAGGGCATTGACTTCCAGGACTATTCAGACAACATTGTTCTGATAGCAAGAGTTAGGTTCGATGATACCTTGTGTAAAATCATACAGAGGGAACTTCGAATAGTGAATCGGTGGTTTGGGACGACGGGGTTAAACATTAACACGGGCGAAACCATGATAGTGTCATTCACTAGGCAAAGAAAACTTCCTAGATGGAGAAATATTTAACATCTGTGTGAGAGAATATCACTAAGGAAGGAGGTTAAATATCTGGGAGTATTGCTGGATAGTAAGCTGACGTGAAAAGCTCAAGTGAAGTCTGTCTCAAGAAAAGCTACGCATGCACTTATGGTGTACAGAAGACTTGCAGTAAGATCTTGGGGCTGTAACCCAAGAATATTATAATGGTTTTTATGGTCAGACCAATTGTGGCATATGGGGCCGTTGCGTGGGCAAGGCAGAGCTAAAAAGGTTACAGAAATTAACGTGTATAAGCATAACTGAGACAATGAGAACTTGTACCACATCTGCTCTCGAGGTTCTTTTGAACCGCTGCATTTAGCAGTGAGAAATAGAGCCATAGAGACCACGACTAGGATAATGAGAGACGAGTTGCATACACGGTTAGGCAGGGGTGAAGTTAACCCTGTTAGCCGAGTGGTAGAATACTCCCTACAGGACAGGATCGGAAAACTCCATGACTTTGGCAAACGCTTCAGGGCAAGACTGAGTTATAGGAGTTATTGAAATGGTTTAGAGGCTGTATAATCCTTCTCTGGTATAAGGATGGGTGAAAGTAGCACAGGCGCGGGAGTGTTTGATCCTAGGAGGGAATAATCGATACCTATGGCAAAACTCGCAAGCACATTTGAAGTTGAAGTTTATGCAATTGAGAGAAGTGCTCAATTTAAAATCGGGAGATATCTATCTGATAGTCAAGCCGCCAGTCGAACACTTGGCTCTTATAAGTATAACTCAGGGCTAGTTGGAGAATTTCTTGGTAAGCTAAACCTGCATAGTAAGAGCAATATGATCATCTAATGCTGGGTTCCGGGTCATGTAAGAATTTCGGGGAATGAAAGGGGCGATTAACTGACTAGAAAGGGAGCTTCCAATCGACTTGTAGGGCCAGGACTGGGAAGGTGGGCCTGGACGGACATACTCAACAGAAATGAGGATACCTAGAAGCAGGTACTCTTCGCTGGCCGTACGGGTCTGAGACTGTCTAAATTCTTGCTGGGTAACTAAGACAGAAATGATTTGAATCCTGCATAAGGATGTCCATCTCAAAAATAGAGAAAAAGCCATCCTGCCACTACAGCTTACCTCTTGCGATGATGACAAACATCAGACGAATTATAGGGAGCAAAAAACCACCTACCGGAAACAAAATCACAATGCTAAAGTAAAGATCAACACCAATTAACAAGGATATTCACCACTTCACAGTTATGTGGAGGGGGCTACAGTGGATTAATCATCTACTTAGCTCGTAAGATCAAATTGATTAATTATACTGAAACAAAGCGGTGCATATATTCTTTAGAATTAATGACATTTTACAATACTGTCGATTATCTCTCCGCCCATTCTCTCTCTCTCTCTCTCTCAATAACTATAGAACACTTCTTAGAAATTTTCCTTAGTAAACCAAACAAAACCTTAATTATCTTGGCTTTTATTTTTTAAAAGATTAAAGTCTTATTTAACCAACCACCATACTATGAGGTTATGGTCAAACGTCCTTCCTATTTCGTTTTTTCCCCCAGCAATTGTTGGCTAATTTTCAATTTCTTTTGAATTCATTATTTCATGGTAGTTTATCTCACTGGTAATTTCCTTTACACTGTGGGCCTCATAATTAGCACTGGTTTTTATGAAAATAAAATAAAAAATAAAGAGAGAAAAAGAAAAATTATTTCATTTGGCACATTTTTCTTCTTATTTTTCCTTATGCATTTAGTTTTACATTCATTCATTCTCATTCATTTATTTATTTATTTATTCATTCATGCGCTTGTTGTTTATCCCCAATATGTACGTTTGACTCCATAAACCATTTTTAATTAAATTCACAGTTTGTCTTCTTGCATGTGTATAAGTCAGTGTATGTGATTGTAATTGTAAAACTGCTTTATCTATATCTACCGCAGTTAAAACAAAAACAAAACAACGAAGTAACATTGCCATTATTTTATTTCTTTGTAAGCCTTAGCATTATACAGAAAGCAAAGAGAGGCAGACAGAAAGTAAGAGAGGGAGAGAGACAGAGAGAGATAAGGATATGTTTAGCTGGTTGAAATGTTTATATTTTGTTTTTATTTTATTATGAGTAAAAAAATTAGAAATTGTCTCGAGATAAATATCTCTTTTTTAAGTTCCTCTCTCTCTCTCTCGTTCTTCCTTTTATAATCTTTACTTGTACTCGTATAGCTAGCTTTGCTGGCTGGCTGGCTGACTGGCTGGGGCTGCTGTCTGTTAGCAATTAAACATGTAAAACGTAAAAGCCACTAATGATACAGATACAATGCCATCCATACCACCACCACCACCTTATTATCATCTCTCTGGTACTCTCTCTCTCTCTCTCTCTCTCTGTCTGCCACGTACCCCTGTTATAAACCAAATACAAACAAACACACACTGACAGCTACACCAGCATATAGAGGTATATAGTGCCAACATTTTATAATGCTCACACATACTTATGCAAAAAACTAATTGCAAACAAACGAACATATAACGCAACAACCAAAAACCATTAATGTTTCGGTTTACTGGTAAATGATAATGTTTGTTGGGTTACATATTCGTGTGTGTGTTTATTTGTAAATACTCAATAACAGTAAAAAAAATTTAAAGCTCGTTTTTTCCTTTTAAAATGTGTTCGCTTAACAATAACCTGCTTGACTTGTTTTTACTGTTGCTTGTTCTTTTCTCTCTCTCTCACTCTCGCTGTGTTAATGCATTCAATATCCTTTTATAATTGTTGGTACGTGTATAACTGTCTTACCTCCTCTCTCTTTTCTTTCACTAGCTATGTATTAGTGTAGAGTGTGTGTGTATATATGTGTGTGTTAATGAATGGTTGACTGAGATATGATTGTTTTAGTTTTTTTTTGTGTTTATTTGGCGTGCTTTGACTAAAAATTATTTAATCTTTGCTTGCTGTACTGCCCTATACTTTTTTCTCATTTTTTCCCTCTCTTTTTAACTGTCATTCTCTGCGATTTAAACATCACCGTTGTTTTTATCAAAAAAAAATTTTTTTCTCCTTTTATCTTGAGCAAGAAAAAAAGCGTATTCTATAGTGAAAATTAATGATTTTTTTAAATTCGTTTTTATGTTTCTTATTTTGGCTTTGGTTGTAATTTGTTTAATAAACACCAATCATTTTCCTAAACTACCGATCGTTTAAAGAAAAACCAAAGCGACAAGTTATTTTACTTTCTCCCATTTATACAAGAAATAATATTGGAAATTTTTTTTTATTAATATAAAAAAATTTACGCAAATATTTGCGCAAACCTAACTTTTTATTGTCAGTACGTATATTATTTGCGCAAACGTTTGTATAAACTCAAACTTAAACTTTACTAAGCTTTCGGTGAAAAAACATTAATGCTTAATTAAAGCAAAATAAAAAGAAACGATTTCATTTTGCCATTTTGTGAACATACGATATATGTACAAATATTTGCACAAACTAAAATATTTACTCAAACCTTATTCAAACTTCATGCAAAAAAACAGCTACTAAAAATCTCAATAAAAAATTTTTTGCAAATATTTGCGCAAACCTAATTTTTTATTGTCAGTACGTACATTATTTGCGCAAACGTTTGCATAAACTTACTCGAACTTTACTCAAGCTTTAGGTGAAAGACATTAATGTTTATCATTTTCTTTTTAATTTTTTTGCCACCTTACATAATATTTGTAGAAAGTATAAATATTTGCGCAAACATTTGCACAAGCACAAAAAAAAATTAACAAACTTAACTCAAGCTTAGAGTAAAATAAAAAGAAACGATTTAATTTTGCCATTTTGTGAACATACGATATTTGTACAAATATTTGCACAAACTAAAATATTTACTCAAGCCTTATTCAAACTTCATGCAAAAAAACAGCTACTAAAAAGCTTAATAACCCCGTAAAATAAGCGATTTTTTTATTAATATAAAAAATTTACCTAAACATTTGCGCAAACCTAATTTTTTATTGTCAGTACTTATATTATTTGCGCAAACGTTTGCATAAACTTACTCCAACTTTAGGTAAAATACATTAATGTTTACCATTTTCTTTTTAATTTTCTTGCCACCTTAAAGAATATTTGTAGAAAGTATAAATATTTGCGCAAACATTTGCACAAGCACAAAAATATTAACAAACTTAACTCAAGCTTACAGTAAAATAAAAAGAAACGATTTAATTTTGCCATTTTGTGAACATACGATATTTGTACAAACATTTGCACAAACTAAAATATTTACTCAAACTTTATTCAAACTTCAAGTACTATAAAACTTAACTCCATCTAATTTCAACCGATTTCTAACACGCAGGACTTATTTTATTCAAAAAAAGACATACAAGTTTCTTGACTAATTCATACATAGTACGGTTCCTATATAAATTACTGCGCAAAACGCATTTAAACTTGCTTGAGAAATACACCCATATTCTTTAAGGCTACTTAAATGACATATATACCATTGAAAAGGTCTGATTCTCTTCTTTCTAAAGCCGAAAAGAAACTTATAAGCTATTAGCTTATAATAATAATGTATAAGTCGGTGGTTCTACCAATTCTCACATATGGCCTTAGTAAGAGACTTATTACTACTAGACTGAAGAGAGTTGAGAGGACTGCGTGTTTGGGTATCAATGGTGCTTACAGGACATATCCCAGTGCTGCCCTCAACGTCATTCTGAACTTACTACCTATCGATCTCTATATTTCACCGCTTTCGGCATAGAGTACGATAAGGCTGAGAGCAGTCGGTTTCTAAAGGCAATCGCTTAGTTACCACGGTAGCATTTTGGGACTCCTTACTCCGTATCTAAGAAAATTGGGGACAAACTTGATTACCCTTAGACTGAACTTCTCCGGACACGCCACGCCCTTCTTCCCCGGTAGAAACATATGGAGAAGGGGTAGGATTTTCACGGTCTTCTCAGATGGATCCAAGATGGCACCCGGTGTGTGGCTGGTATTTTTTCCGAATCTACTGACTTTGTGTCATCCTTTAGACTACAGGAAGTCTCTAGCATTTTCTAGGCGGAGGTTTTCTGCGATTATGCAGGCTTGTAGGATGCTGAGACTTCAGTGGTCTATGGGAAGGACCAGAATTTTCTCTGATAGTCAGCCCGCTATTGGTGTCGACTCGGTTTAAGTTCTCCAACATAAAGAGGAGATAAAGCTCTTTGTTGGTACATTTACTAGTTCATTGATTTGGGTTCCATTTGTAATGAGAAGGCTGATGTTCTACTCTGATATTTTCTATGGTTGTAGTCAAATGGCAAATCTATAGTTTTTTTCGTGAGATGGCACCGAACAGGTGGAGTTCAATCTCCTCTTATGCTATCTTAAGGGCGCTATGGCCTCGGTATGACAGTGTTAGTACACTGAAACTACAGAAAACACCCCTCCCCACTATATTTTCAAACTATTTGCCGCTTAGACGGGTCATTAGCTGATTGGAAATCACGCGGTGAAGACGGGTTTGCCCTTTAACTTTTTATGCTGAAGCTGCAAAAGTAACTCTGAGAGGGAGACAAACGTTCACTTTCTCTGTGAAAGGTCCGGTCTAGCAGTCCGCAGTCGTCTACTACTGCGATACTTTGGAGTATCTTTTTTAAATGGTTTGGTTAGTGTACAGATCTATATTTCCTTGCTCTTCTCCACTTCATAAGTAGCTCAAAATGGCTATAATCCATCCTCCTCCTGGTTTCAAAATGGCACTTTGTTGCTAATTGTAGTTGATCTCGTCTCGCATCGTTACTAGTCAACCACCTACATATCTACGTTTTTGGTACCTTTTCAAAAAAGACGTTTACGACAAAAACTTTTTTTTGGATTTTTAAAGATAATTTTTCAAAAAGTGCTTTTTTGTACCATTTAAAAAAACTACTTTTTTAAAACCCTTTTTTTAAAAAGTACTTTTGTACGTATATATCAACAAAAGTTTTTTTCGTAAGCAATTGTGTTTTTACAGAAGTGTTTTATAAGTCCTTTTTGCAATTATTTTGAAGAACATATGTTTTTAAAAGTACGTTGTTGGTACCTTTTCAGAAAAATACTCTTTTTATTATTCTAAATATTTTAGTAAAATGTAAACAAAAATGTTTTTAATATCTCGTGTAGACATATTTTTTTAAGATAAATTATTTGGTACCAATTTTTATTTATTTATTTTTTTTATGTTATATTTGCTTTGCAATCAAGGTACCTTTTTGTTTACTTTGAAATAAATTTCTTTTTTGTTTTTTTATTGTTTTTTTCTTGTTTTCCTCTTAAATCATCATTTCCTTTCGATATTTTAAAGCAAATCCTATTAAGATAAGACATGAGGAGAATTGATACATAGAGTGTTACAACTGTTAAGGTTGTTTAAGCGAAGCTCGAGGGTACGTGCAAGAGGGGAAACTTTGTCTTACACTGGTATGAAGTTAACGTCGTCAATTGTTTAAAGAAAATATTGGCTTTTTATTAAAAAAATAAAAATAAATAAAAAATAAAAATAACCCTCAAATATAAAAGGCGTGGATATAAAAAGAAGTACGTAATGTATTTATTGTTTACAATTGTTAATGTTGCTGTTGTAACTCTTACTGATAATGTTGTTGTTCTTGATGTTGCTGTTGCTGTTGCTTTTGCTTACAATTGTCGTTGTTATTCTAGTTGTGCTGTTGCTTTTGCTTTGTATTTAATCTAATAAAAGGTTTAGACAATTGCCATTTGCCCTTAAACCATTAGCTTTCAGGGTAATAAAAAGTACCCAAAGAAAAACATACAACAACAACAACAATAACACTAATAAGTAAAAAGCCTGGACCATCAGTGTCACCGAGACAGGTGGGTGGAGGGGTAGAAACAAAGAGAGTTCTAGTATAAGAGCTAAAGTATATAAAAACGTGTATAATCTTGATATCAATACCATTAGAAATGAAAACAGGAAGGAAGAAAGGGAAGGTATGCCGCCTTAAGCACACAGAAACATGTCGTGTATAAGACTGCCTTAAGGTGTATAAAAGATGATAACAACCCCTTAGTTTAGTTGCAGCGAATTTTGCGAAATTGTATGAAATATAAGTTCTAACCAGAGGGATTACATCCCCTTCTAAATTGAAATAAATGTGAGCGAGGAAAAATAACTGAATTTATTTTTATTTTTTTTTTTATTTTTCTTTTTTGGCTTATTCTACTCTACGCTTCTTTAACCGGCGAGTCATGTCAACAAATTTATATGACTCGTAGCTGATGCTGATGATAATGATTAAGATGAAAATGACGACAACGACGACGACGTTGACGACGTTATTTTCTTTGTCTCTGCAGGAGGGTGCCTGGCAGTAGATTATGCGAGTATTTGTGTCAGACACACACACACACACAGTTTAATATTTGGCGGAGTGGGTGTTTATGAGAGTAAGTTTATGTCAAATATCCTTTTATACCATCTTCCCTTAAGGCCTGCATAGGAAGAAAGCTCATAAAACATGGTAAAAACATTAAGTCTTTAAGAAACAAAAAGAAAAAAGTACCAAAAGTGGAAGTAGAAAAAATTAAACCGTAAAAATAAAACAGTTTGCCGGTAATCTGTTACTGAAATATGATAATCCACCAAAAGGAAGACAAGGAGAGAGAAACTTAGTGAAAGGACCAGCTGCAATTAAATATTAAAATCAAACATTTATATTACTTGGAGTTAAAAAAGTACTTTCTTTGAAGGAAACATATCAGTTTAATGAATTTTTAGGGCAATTTTTCAAGAACTCCACTAAAATTATATTTAAGTTGAAAAAGTATTTTAAAAAAAAATACGATTTAAAAAAGTACAAAATACTAGTTAAAAGTACTCTTTTAAAATAGTACTCTTTTAGCAAAAGTACTTTTTAAATAGTATTTTCTTAAATAAATTTTACTAAAAAAGTGCTTTTTAAGAAGAAATACGTATTAAAGACACTTAAATGTAATTTCAAAGAATTCTTAAAGTACTTTTTAAAAAAATACTATCTTCACTAAAAAAATACTATCTAAAAGGTATTTTCCTAAGAAAACAACACAAAGAAATTTAAGTGCAATTTCAAAGAACTCAGCTAAACTTTTATTAAAGCCAAAAAGAGTCCTTTTTTAAAGAACATATCAGACATACATTTTAACTGTAATTTTTAAGAACCTAACTGAACTCATATTAAAACTAAAGTACTTTTTTAAAGAATAATATTTCAAAAAGAACTTTCACTAAAAAAGTACTTTTAAGAAAAAAAAGTACTTTAAAGAAAAAAAAGTACTTTTAAGAAAAAGTATTTTTTAAGGAATAATACACAAATTTAAGTGTAATTTCAAAGAACTCAGCTAATTTTATATTAAAACCAGAAAAAGTACTTTTAAGAGATATTGTAAAAGAACTGTTTTTAAGAAAATAAATCTTACTTAAGAGGTACTGCGACCGCTTGTCAGTTTTGGCCTAGACCAAAAAAACACGCCAGCTTGAACTGTCTAGCAGGTGCAAGTTTAAGTTACCCCAGACCGCCAAGGCGGTTCTTCAATAAAAGGTCGCTTCAAGGAACATGCGGTCGTCCTCTTTCTCACTTTCCGCCATCTAACAGGTCTTCCTTGTCGAAGTCTTTTCGCTCGTACGACGGACGTGGCTTCTGTATTGTAATAAGCTTCACCATACTTACGTCTCTATACGGATCATGCAGCGCTAGTTATTCTGGCGTATGCGGTATTCGTCTCCTCACACCATACCCATCTTTCTACACAAGTGGCCACGCTTGTGCTCTATATTAGCAGGACGGCTATGATAAGTAGAGCGTGAGCTTGGTCCGTCGAGAGAGAGAGGTGTGCCTCTCAATTGCCCAGTGAACTGATTCTCTGTTTGATCTGCAGGTTGATATCGTTCATCGTATCCAGACAGATAAAGTCCGACACTACTTTAAAACTGCGCTGGCCAACATTTAGTACTTAGTCTTATCCTCATTCTATATTAGACCGCCTTTTACCTCTTCTCTCTCCAAACTATAAAATAGTGCCTTGGCGATCGTGATTTAGTCGTTAACTGGAGGATATCGAACTTGACCCAGAACATTTTAAAGAGCATTGCCAATATCTCTAGTTTGTGTGTCAAAGTGAGTTTTTCACACTTCTGTGAAACCTTGTCATGAATAAAATACCCTTCAATCCAAATGGTATAGACAGCGGCCTATGAGGATAATGTGGTGCTTCTTGGAATCGAGAGCGAAGACTTAATTGGTTTTTTTTAAACAGGCGGTATAAAATTTTGAAGTCCAAGGTACCAAAATTGGGAGCACTACTCTGAGATTTTCGAAGATCGCCAGATATTTGTGTGATTGTGGACTCGAAGCTCTCTTGAAAACACAATGTTGAGAGTCGGATGAGGAAGGCTTTGTAAGCCTTCTATGTGTGTAAAGGGACTTATGTGGTCTACGACCCTATGTTTTACACTGGATGAACAGCGCGAATATAAGGCTAATATGGCGCTCTTGTCTGTAAGAAGACGGAGAACATCAGGTCGTACCTCACCATTCTGAACAGGGTACATGGTACTGCGGCACGTTCGTATTAATCATGGCACCATTCTACAGGAAATGAAAGGGCCATTTTAACGCTTTGAATGGGTTATACAGTGTCTACTTTGAACTTCGGTAGAATCTATGAGACTAAAATATTTACTAGGGATGTCGCGATGTCGACAGGTGTACTCTGATGAAGTTGACTTCTCACCCTCTTTCAGACTGCCCGATGACTATACTGCCTTCTAGGCCGAAATTTATGTCATCGATAGGGTCGCTAGGTGTCAACAGTTGGATTGAAATGTCTTCTTAGCTGCATTCGTTCATTAACCCAATTTGGGCAACACCATGTCGTACTGATATGATTCCCAAATCTTGTTAGCTCTTGATTCTGATGAATGAGAGGCTAGAGGGTTACTATGATTGTGACTCTTACGCATACGTGTTCTCTTGGGGGCGTCATCGAACTTGATAGATGAGAGGGCGCGTTAAGTAGTGTGCAATGCAGTTAATATAATATTACCAGCTGCAGAATATTCCAGATATTTGGACCTTCACTGTCAGTGGAGAGAACCAGATCTATATAGGCTTTTAGAAGGTATTCGATTAGAATTCTTACTGTATGACTGGACGTATATCTGAGCGTTGTTATGGCTACTGTAGGAGCTGCTACAGTAGGAGTATTCCGCTCTGCGGCACATCTATCCCTATGTGCGTTGGCGATTTTTTATAAATTTAGAAACGGCTGCTGAAGGGCGTTTTCCGTAATGGTTTTTTAACTCGATTGAACAGAAAGAAATCACAGTGAGTCAAATCAGGTGAATTCGCTGTTCTTCGGCGAATTGTTTCAGGCAAACTTTTCATAACGACCAAGTAATACTCTTTGTCTTTTGGCCAAATTTCATGATGCACTACACAGTTGGAATCCATGAAAACCGTGAGCATTTTCTTTTTTGACTGAAAACGAGGCTGTTTTTTATCTCGGCTTATTTGGTGAACGCCACTCACTTGCCTGATGTCTGGATTGGTGTCGTACTCATAAACCCACGTCTCGTCTCTAGTAATGATCCTTTTGATGAATAAGGGATCGGATGTCAAGCTAAGACGCCAAAATTTGGCGGAAATGTCAACAACAGATGTACCAACTTAACCGACAAACAAACTCAAATCGGAACGATGGGACCGACACAGGGGGCTTATTACGTGACCTTTTTGATCAAGGTGGTATACACTGACGAATCTAGTCAATTTTGTCAAGGCTTCGATTAGTTGTCGAGAGGATTAAGTGATTTGAACAGTCAGGTTTAAAGGAGGGCTGGATTCGATTTGTCCCGTCGCTGACTTTTATTCGGGTTTTTTTTTTTGAGGGTATCGCAGTGTATCCGAGTGTTCTCACCGGCCACGGACGACACATGTAGGCGACCTAGCCTAATACAAAAACAAATAAACTGGTACTTCTCTAATTGTCAATTATATATTCCACTGGTATTTTTATGGTACTTTCTGAATTGCAAATAAAAAGCAGAAAAGTACTTAACTACTTTAAGCGGAAAATAATGTTCTTGGCCTCATCTTAAGAGAAAAAAAAAATTCAATTGTCAGCTATATGTTCTACTTGTATTTTAAAGGTACTTTTTTAGGCCATATACATGTACATTTGGTACTTTTTCAAAAAAGTACTTTTCTAGTTAAAAGTGCTTCAATCTTTTTAGTAACTTCATTTTACATTTTGTCCTTTTTTCTAAGTAGTTGGTAACATTTTTAACCAATTCCGATGCTTTCCATATGACCCTCTCCCTTTTTGCTACACTTTTTCGCTCTCTCTACTACTTTTTATTTTATAACGTCTATGATGCATGTAAAGAAACAAAAAAACAGCGGATTTAACGTTTTTATTTATTGGCTCACGCTTTTAAAGTAATTTCCGTATAAGCAAATAACAACAACAAAAGTATAAGTGTCATGCTTTGCTTCCTTTTTCAAGGTTCACTAGAGACGGACTTTCGACATTTGTATAAAAATATACGCTAACACTCTATCTCTCTATCTCTCTCTTTACACATACACATACACTTATGTATATAGAAATAAACATTAAAAGGTTAACGGTATTCAATTTTTCTTTCCAAGCAAATGCTTTTCGAAGAAAACATTTAATAAAAGGCACTGAGGCATAGACAGCAAAAGAGAGTGAGTAAGGATAGAATGAGAATAAGGATAGAGAGTAAGCATAGAATGAATAAAACTAAAATGTGCTTAATTGTCAAATCGCTTTTACGTACCCATACATACACACACAAGCACACAAACAGACACCAGCAGACATATAAATCCATTTAACTGGCTTCCTTCCTTATTTGCCAAAGTACGAGTATTTTGTTTGGCTTCCTTTGTTTCTTTTGTTTTCCTTTTTAGTACCCACCATATGGCAACACAGGTTACGAGGGGGTATATTGTGTTGATTTCAGTGCTTGTAACACCAAAAGAAAGTAAAATAGACTCAAAGCCATCAGATGTTAAAGCAACTGACTTGCAACTTCTTCTTGAGTAAAAGAAACATGTGCACGATAACTAATTCGGCGATGAAAGTATTACGCTGCTCTCATAAAATCCCTTACTTTTATGCGCTCTAGCAACTAAACATTTTAGAAAGCAAACTAACTAAAACCCGGTGTGCTTCGCTACCCCCATCTTAATGATTATCCTAAATGCTATCTTAGTTAACGAAGCTTTCACAGTTGCCATTTCGCACATATACAAAATCCAATATTTAGTATGAATAAAAGGTGCCACGCCCACTTGACTCATCTTGTCTTATTACTGACTGATTATCTGTATTGTTTACGACGTTGTTGGAACCTAATTTGGAAACTTCTACTATTGCCGTTCTTAAGATATACAAAAATTACTATTTACTCCATATGGGAGATACCACGCCCACTTGCACAATTTCACCCGCTTTATGACTGATGATTTCAATTGAGTTTGAAGTTATTCAGACCAAATGTTGAAACTTTTGCTTTATCCATTCTCAAGAGATAATGAAATCGATATTTAGTATGTATTGGAGGTACCACGCCCATTTGTCAAATTCCGTTCACTTTTCGTCTCATGATTTATATTGATTACAAAGTTATTTACATAAAATTCTGAAGCTTTTGTTTAAATCGTTCTTAAGATATACAGAAATCATTATCTAGTTTGTATAAGAGGTACCAAACGCACTTGTCTATTTTCGCCCTATTACTGAATGAAGATTTGTATTGACTATGAGATCAATCAGTCTAAGTTCTGAAACTTTAGCTGTAAGCCTTCTTAAGATATACTTAAATCAATATTTAGTTTGTACTGCTGCTACCACGCCCACTTGTCCAATTCCGCCCACTTCTTTAATGATGATTTGTATTGATTACGGAGTTAATTGGACCAAATTCGTTGTAAGTTATACAGAAATCAATAATTAATTTGTGTGGGAAGTACCACACCCACTTGTTCAATTCCGCCCACTTTATAATGATTTATAATGATTACGAAATCAATCAAGATATACTTAAATTAGTATTTACTTTGTAAGGGAGGTACCACCCTCACTTGTCTAATTCACTTTTTGTCTGATATATCTTTTTGACTATGAATCTGTTTGAGGCAAATTTAGAGAGTTTAGAGGTACAGGCAAATATTAATTCACTTTGTATGGGCGTGACACCGCCCAGTTGATATTTTTAAATATATAATAACAAATGGTCTAAAAAGTATTGGGCCTAAGATTATTATTATTTTTTTTTTTTGGTACAGAATTAGCTTAAGAGCAAGAGCAATGAAATCATTCCAGCGCCGCTCTACCTTTTTTGTAAAACGATTTATTCATTGCCTCAAAATAGGCCCCAGTTTCAGCTATAACCGCTTCATTCATACGAAATTTTTTAACGGCGAGAATTTTTTCGAGATCTACCAGCAGCTAGAAGTCACTAAAAGACAAATCTGGTGAATACGGTGGATGTGGGAGCAATTCGAGGTTCAATTCATGTAGTTTTGTAGTTGTTTTATTGACTTGTGACACGGTGCCATGATGAAACAAAGTTCTGATGAAACAAAGTTTTTTTCTTCACCATATGCAGTCGCTACTTTGCAATTTCGGCCTTCAAACAGTCCAAACAGTGTTCATAGTATTTGTCTTCTCAAGATAGTCGATGAATAATACAGTACGCAGATCACATTTTTTTTCTCCGTCACTTCTCTAGGAAGCATATTGGCTTTCCACATAGCATCCATTGCTTTGTTTCAGTTTCTTTTATCAATTTGATCTTTCAAGCTAAGTAGATGATTAATCCACTGTAGCTTCCTCCATATGATTTTGCGTAGTAGTGAAGATCCTTGCTAATTGGTGGTGATATTTACTTTTGCTTTGTAATTTTCTTCCCAGTAGATGGCACATTTTTTTGATCATTCATCTGATTTTTGTCATCTTCGCCAGAGTTATGCAGGAAGTTCAGTGGCTTTTTCTTTATTTTTTAGGTGGAGTTGTCTTATTAAACATTCGAAAACACAATTCAATTTTTTTCCTCTGCTGGGGCTCGAATCTGGGTCATTTGTGTTGTTAAGCGTGCGCTATAATCACTACACCGTGCCACCCCATGATCCCAAAAAGCCGAGGTCATAACCTTTCCAGCAGATTGTTGTGCTTTCGGGCGATATGAACAAGGTTCACCAGTTGCTGTCCATTCAGTTGATTATCGTTCTGATTCCGGAGTAAAGTGATGGATCCATGTTTCATCCATTGTCACATATCGACGCAAATTTTCGGTTTTTTTACCTTGAATTATGGCCAAACGCTGCTCAGAAGCATCAATACGCTCTTGTATTTGATCAACAGTGGGAAAACGAGGCACCCACAGAGCTTTCTCATTGTCAAATGCTTATACAATATAAAGCCAACACGTTCTTTTGATATCTTTACGATGTCAGCTTACTGACACAACTTCACTTCTTGATCGTTCAAAACGATTTTGTGGACGTTTAACACTGCGTTCTGTATTATCGATGTCTTTACAACCACGTTTAAAGTCAGCAAACCAACATTTTATTGTTTTAATGCCATTGCTTCGCTTGAACGGTATTTTTTCCCATCAAGAAGCAGTGTGAATTAAAATACGAAATTGTTTTTGATCCATTATTCGGGAAATAACAAAAGTAGCGTCACTCTTAGCACAATAACTCACAAACTACTTAATAGAATATCATGGAATTTTAACAGCTATCTTTTGAATGTAAGCATCAATTGAAGAAGAGGTGAATGCAATAAAGCTAACGCCATCTATGTATTAGGCCCGGGACTGCTCAGCCCATGTGTTAGGATCAAGTTCCTTCCGATAGAGAGACACTGTAAAAATTTCAATAAGATCAGTTCCGCCGTTTGGCTGTCCATACGTCACAAACATAGAAACACATATTCATTTTTATAAATCGGGTGAGCCATCTATCGGTTTAAATTTGAACCAGCGGTTATTTCGAATCTGGCAATACTTATGCCATTCTACTCTATCACAAAATTCAGTATATTATCTCTACTGAACGAAATGAATTGATTTACGCTTAAGCGACGTTGGTATTTATTGGAAATTTATTTCCAAAACAAAGACAATTGGTCGGAAACCGCAAGAAAATTTCGTACAAAATTTGGTCGCAAAGAAGGACCAACAGTGCCCGGTATACGCAAGTTTATTGCTTAAGTCCGTGAAACTCATTTCATCATGCGGTTGATAATTGAACATTTCACGCATCAGTTTACGTCGAATTTTGTGAAAAGATCTCGTTATGACGCCTTAAAAAGTTCAATTGGTTTAAGAGTTGAAGCCACATGATCATCCGCTTCCTTTTCGCTTTATTAAATAGGCCAACGGGAAACTGCAACATGATATCGATTATGCCAAAAAAATCATCTGTTCGGCGAAAGCTCATTTTCATTTTGGTGGATACGTTAATAAACAAAATTTCTGTAGTTGGGGCTCAGGAAACCCAAACGTGGCCTTACAGAAGCCAAAGCACTGATTAGGAGTGACTGCTTGTTGCGGTTTGTAAAGCGGAGGCATCATTGGCCAATATTTCATTAAAACTAAGAACGGCGTAACCATTACGGTCAATGGAGGCACCTATCACACCACGATTAACGATTTTTTTGTGTCCGTTCTTCATAGTATTGATGTGAACGATGCTTGGTTTCAACAAGATGGTGCAACTTGCCACATATCTCATATCACAATCGATTTCTTGCATCAAACGTTTGAAGGCCGTTTAATTAGCTGAAATGGTGATGTCAGGTGGCCGCCAATAAATCGCAGCTTATTGGCGATTATTTTGTGTGTGACGCCGTTAAAGACAAGTGTTATGCTAACAAGCCAGAGACAATTGAACATTTGAAGGCCAACATTCGTGATGCCATTGCCGAGATACGACCACATACACTCGATGAAGTTCCCGAAAATTGGACCGATCTAAGGGGGTACTGTGTGGACAGCCGCGGCAGCCATATGAATGAAATAATAGTTCATTTCTAAGCAAAACAATTGTGTGTGCTGCTGTGGTATGGTAGGTAAGACATCCGCCTACCAACCAGAAGGTCCTCGGTTCAATACCAGACCAATCCATCTGAAAAAAGAAAATTTTTTTCTCAACAGCGGTATCACGTCAAAACATTAGCTGGCAACTGGATATGAGTATTACCTACTATTGGAAACATTTACAAGGCAAGTGCCCTTCGGAACCAGTGTTAAGCTGTAGGACGTTCTCAATGCATCTAAAAATATAATTGGGTGCAACTCATTGACTTAGAGAAGTCAGTTATTAACTGGCAAAATTTCGAATCGTTTTTTTTGTTTTATTGCATTTTTTCAATTAAACTTTTAAATGACCCACCCGATATAAGAAGATTATAGTGTAGGGTGTCATATGAAGGAATGTGACCATTTACAACTTATTTTTCGTTTTTTACTGGGTTTTTAATCTGTCTCCCATTTTTCGTTTTTTTCTTCGTATTTTAAGTTGGTTAGTTGTTGCTTAACGGGTTTATATTGCCATAAAATACCGTTAACATAAATTAAATGCTGTAACGGTGTTTTATTTTAACTTCCGCTTCTTTTCCTTGTTGTTTTTCTCTTTCAATTTAATTTAATTTCTTTCTCAAGGTATTTTTCATTTTTTTTCGCTGAGTTTACTGCTCAGTTCTTTTCAAGGTTTTCATTATTTTTAAAGTTTCTTTTTTTGTTTTTTTGTTTTTTGCAGGTATAAAATAGTTTTGCTTTACAATTATATTTTTTCTTTCTGTTTTGTTGTTTTTGCTGCTGTTGAAGTGCATCTTTATTAATTTCCTGTTAAAATTTCCATGTTATGTTCGTTATACAGAAATTGTTTTCCTTGCAATTTTTCATTTCATTCTCCTCTTTTATTATACCTTTGGTCTGGTCTATCCAGTTTGTATATTCGTAGTACTTATTGCAAAGAAAATTTTTTGTTTTTGTCAAGAGTACAATTAATGAAAAAAAGTTTTTATTTTTTCATTACAAAAAATAAAAAATAACTCAAATTTACATTGTTTACTGATTTTAAATATTAAAGTTTTTGTTTTTATTGTAGAGAAAATATTTTGTGCTTAATTAAATGTAAATTGAATTTAGTTTAAAAAATATATTGTAATTAATTACAATAAAATGCCTAAAAAGTATGCTTTACAATAAATTCATTATTTAAATAAATTCAAATGCCAAACGATATACAATGGAATTTATTTATTTGCTATGCTCCTCTTATACACTTTTCCTTTCTCTTTTGCTCTCTTACACTGACGCACAAGCACTCTATTTCATGGTAGTGTTCTCTTCCTCTCTCTCTCTCTCTCTCTCTCTCCTCTGTTATAATTTATGGACAATTAATGAAATGGAAAATTTAAACAATTTTAATTAAAAATTAAATTTAAAAACTGTTAACATCATCAAAAGTACTTAAGGTACTTTGTAGGTACTTAAAAAAACGGCTTTGGTTGACTTACTTTACATCCATTTTGAAAAAGCAGCCACTATTTCATAATCACAGTTCCTCATGACAGTTTTGACATTAGTTAGATGACCTATTTGACCTACAGGGGCATTACTCTGCTCTCAATTCCCTCTAATATTCTAACACTCATTCTTCTCAGTTGTATCAACACAACTCTTAATCGCATTATTCGTAAGCAACAGGTGGGCGCATATAAATACCCCGCGTATTTTAGTAGAACAGATAAATGAATAGCGATCTTCTGTCCATTTGTCTTTCATTGATTTTCGAAGGGCCTTTGATAGTATTGTTACGTTTTAACCTTTTTAAAGCATGTGAGTTCTTTTTAATTGTATCAAAATAAAATAAACACCACATTGTTGTTGTTTTATAGTCATTATTTTCTTACTTTACAGTATACAGTTATAACTATACAGTCTCCAACTTATTTATCTTCCACTTAATACTTGTTTATACAACACTTTTATTTACGCCCAAGCACGACTTTACTTTATAACTGCAAAACGATAACTTATCGACAAAGCAGTCACCTTATATACCTAATTGCCTACAATTGTCTCAAACACCCTCAAATCCTTTATTTTATGTCTGTTAATTTTAAACATGAAAGTTTGTGTTTCCCAAAGATGGTCGAACTGGCAATTCTGTCAAATACACAAATCAGTACGGCATTACCAGTCTAACACATTCACAACCTTGACACAAACCAATAGACTAAAATCCAATAATACAGTACCTGATGTGTTGTAACTTCTTTTTAGGCATTTTTATTATCGTAACAATATCCATCGTCCATTAATATGGAATGTCCTACACACTGCTGGGTTACCGAACAAACTAACTCTGATAAAAGCCTATTACGACAGCTTTAAATATGGAGTTCTTCACTATCTGCGCCTGTCTGATCTAAATAAAATAAACTGGGGAGTTCCTCAGGGTTTCAGCCTTTCGCCAATATTACTTTTAATGGTCTTAGATGACCATTAAAATTTCCTTAGGAAATCTGTGAGTGAACAAAACGGAGCCTTCTAATAACATTTACTAAACAGCTTGAAGATCTTAATTATACCGACGACATTTGTTTGCTGTGCATTCGGCATAATGACATGCAGCAGAAACTCAATGGCCTAGTAGAAGAGGCAGAGAAAAATGGCCTGAGCGTTGATGTTGATAAGACAAATATCATCAGCAGCGGCTTAAACACTTTCAAAAATTTTTATATAAAAAACAGCCCCGTTGCCTCTATGAGCTCTTTTTCGTATCTTGGAATTATTATTACATCGGACGGTGGGGTAAGAGCTGATGTGCATGCTAGAAGAACTATGACTGCAATAGCTTTTGCGCAACTTGGGAAAATTTTGCGTTCAGAAGTTCTCTCTGCAAATATGAAATTACGAATATTTTGATCAACCGTGATCCCTGTGTTGCTTTATGGTTGTGAAACATGGTTGACTATGTACGCTTAAGCCATTTTCACAAACTCATGCTTTGAGCGGTTATGAATATGAAGGTTAGACGATGAGCAATCACTAACACTATCATCATATCGACCAGGTACTATTGTAGGATACAGCGATCGTTGGGATCTTTAGTGTCTCTTGCGGTCTACAGTTTGTTCAGCAGAACTGCTGCCTTCCTAATGAGCATCAGCAAATTTGAAACCATAATGGTGGATATGTCACCCAGGGTATCCCTATGTCTACCTAAACATTTCCAATCCTATCAAAAATCCCACATTCACATGTGTGCCACTGTCCCTGATGTCTGTAAGAGTACGGTCTACAAGCCGGCATACACTTCAGATGCGCTTTTAGTCTACAGTGGCCCGTAAGAAATTCCGTTAGGAGTTTCAAGTATGGCTGGCCATACTAAAGAACCGTAGACGTACGTCCAAATTTCAGACTTAACTCAGCCCTAGAGTGCTAAAGTCCTTTTGAGCACTTCAGTATTCCAAGAAACTGGCAATATCCCTATCCTTGGTTAGATGGAGGTGCTGTACAGCAAGGTACTGGACCGATATGGGATGTCGTGGAACCCTTTTTGCCCAAAGCATTTACTATTTTACTGCCACAGTGTCAAGGTACCCAAAACAACTGGACCAACTGGACCACTAGGAGAGAGCAGTGGCTACAACCTATTGTGTTCTTTTTCTAGAAAGAACAGGAAAAAATTGGTGAAAACATTGAGGAAAAAAAGAAAACAGCTGACAAGTCCAATACGAGGAAAAGAGTTTCTGGCCCGGGTCAATTGCTTTGCCTGCACCATTTAAGATTTTTAACAGACTGGAGCATAATGGTAGGCTATATGTTTGAAAAGGATCAAAAAGCTTAAGTCGTATGTCCATCTAAAAATCGATGCCTAATGGCTGAAAGAATAGGGCAGTAACACAGTAAGTATTCAATTGGCCTCATTTTCTCCTTATCAATCTACAAAAATCGGTGTCGGTTTTTTCCTATTTACATGAGATGGAATGTAATAGCCCGTAGTTACGACAGTTGTCAGCCTCAGTTCTGACTGGCTCATGAAGAAAAGGTAAGATGTCCTCTTATTAGAGACTACCGGCCAGATGTACCCTGTAACAGAGTTGGTTAACTCACCTAGCGTTCTTCTAGAAGTCATCGAGTTTGCCATATAGTGGCACAATGACGGTCAGTCCGTAGGTCCAATGATTCCGAGCTATGACGGGCTAAGTCATCAGTCATTTCAATTTTCGCAATATCACAGTGACCCGATGCCCAGCTATACGGTCTCACGATCATGTGCAGTTTAATCAAGACCAAAATCTAGAATGATCTTAAACTCTATTGGATATGATTTAAGCGCCATGAGGAAGGTCTGATTATGAGCAGTATTGAAACTTACAGCCAGTTTTAGCAAGAGATATACTGCTATAGTGTACAGGCCCATTTATTTATGGCATGACTGTCCTCTGCCATATCGTTTAACTACCAAACACTTATCAGCTATAACTTTACAATGATCGCCTAGATATCATGATATTTCGCACTTTTAGTTCGTGAGTTATAAAGTCTCCTATGATTAGTCGCTAATAGCGCTTAGAATACATAAGGAAAATATCTAATTTCGTTGTATTCGTGATATTGATGCTCACAGTCTTGGCAGTAAAATCGAAAGCAGACCTCCTGACCATGAGCCACAGGAATGCCTAAAATGATCGAAAAAATAATAGCTTAGGAGCAATGCATTCTGTGGTAACAAGCAAGTTTTGCTTTCTTCAAATACTTCAACTGCTGACAGCAACAGGTTATTTTTGTTTTGCTGGAGCTGGAAACCTTACATTGACCCCAATCGCTCTTTTGGTATGACTAATAATTTTTTTACAACAAAAACTGTCTCATTTGATGTGACATTTAACTTTGGGATTCTTGTTATCGAGAGGAGAGAAGTAGAGTCACGGCGTATTTTACTGCCCGCGTTTTACCACAGACCTATGCCAACATGTTGACATATCCGTGGCTGAAAGTTTGCAAGAGGAAAGTATTGTCGATATTACGCGAAAATATAATGAAATTCGTACACTGAGTATCAAAAGTAACATAAAGCAGAAGCGCAACGAAAATCTGCCCAAAATCATAGTTTTAATAACAGTAAACAGATTGGAGATAAAGACCCGTAAAGATCTCGCCGTACTTATGAACTAACGGGTCCGCCATCTGACGTTTTTTTTTCAAATAGTGCTTATTTCGTGAATGGTAACACTTAGCTCATGTCTGATTTGACAGATAATTAGTTTTATCCTTTCGCTGAACGAATATGGTTGTGTATACGCTTGAATAACGCTGGGAATCTGGGCCCGCGAACGACTTACAGAAGATGCGGATTTTGCCAAAAAAAAATCATCTTTTCAGATGAAGCTCATTTTGATCTTGGCGGGTATGTAAACAAGCAAGATTGTCGCATTTGGGGCACAGAAAACCCGCACGCGTACATTGAAAAGCCGATACACCCAAGACGAGTCACTGTTTGGTGCGGATTTTTGTCCAGAGGCATAATTGGCTATTTTTCTTCAAAATGAGCAAGGAGTGGCCATTACAGTCAATGGGGATTGTTATCGGGCCATGTTGAACGAATTTTTGTTCACAAAAATTAAAGAGGAGGATATTAGCAACATTTGGTTTCAACAGGACGGCGCTACGTGCCACACAGCCGAAGCTACACGCGATGATTTACGCCATGTTTTCAAAAAAAATGTATTTTGCGGACCCTTTTATAACGTTAGGTAGTTCCGTAGGGTCTAGGGACGTATAGGTGGGTATGTAACCGATAACCTGTTTGTTCCCTAGTTTACCTTGGATTCTTCCCTGTATTTTTCCATTAGCAATCAAAGTATGAGGATCTGTATTAGTCTTTCACCTAAAATCGACTCTTGACCCATTTTCAATATAACTTTTACTCTAAAATTTTTACAAATTTTATTAAAACTACCGACCACTTTATAGGTTAAGAGAGCAGAAGAGTACACAATATTAACAAAGGAAAATAAAAGGTACTTTTTCTTACTGGTACTTTAACAAAATTTTAATAAAATTTTACAAACGAAAAAGGAAAAGCAATCCAACAGAAGGCTTAAGTTTTTACGCTTTAATCCGATTTAGTTGGAACATTTTCAGTGTGACTCGTAAAACCAAGCAAATTTCTCTTGCATTCCTCCTGACGTTTAAATACGACTCTGTACGTACGTACCAACATTTGTTATTTTTTCTGACAAGCACAGCAAAGAAACAGAGTTTGCAAGTGCGTGTGTGTGTGTGTGTGTATGTGTTTTGCTGTAAATATACCTGTGACGGTGGTTTCGTAATCCAACCGTAGCCTGTGTGAGTCTTTGATGTATGTTTGGCTGACTTTTTTGCTCTACTTAAGGATGTTGTTACATACGCACAGGCGTTATACGCTTTACTATTACTGTTAAAGATCTTTGATTGTATGGAAATTGAGAACAAAAAATTGCATAAAATCTTGGGCGGTTAAATACAAAAAAAAAAACGAAACAAAAGTATTAAAACGAAAAAAAAAACGGTATAACATTGTAAGTGAAACTTATATTTATTCCTTAAGATAACAGTAAAAGAGATCAAAAGAGACTAAAAAAAAAATATTTTTTTACTTAAATGAAATCACATGACTGGAAAATCATGGTAATTTTTAAAGAAAACAGAAAAGTAAAAATCAACAAAAGAAACAAAAATATATTTCACTTTTACAAGAAAAACAAAACAGCAAAACTTGTTGAGAAGAAAAGAAAATTAAAAAAGAAACCAAAAAAAGGGTTAAGTCTACTGCACAATTTATTTGCTTAAAAAAAAAAAAATTAAAAATTAAATTTAAAGCAAAAATATACAAAGAAGTAAACAGGGCTTTGGGGCATCACTTTCTCAAATTCACTTAAATATTAAAATTAACACTTAAGTTGAAAAAGTACGTCAGACTCACTTTGACATTGTTTTGGGAAAAGTTCTCCTCACGATAAGCGAATTCAATCAAGTCTAGTCTTGAACCGAAATAAAGACTTTAGAGTTAAACACCTCCTCTAGGCGGCATATTAGCTTTACACAAAGCATCAATTGATTTGTTGCAGTTTCAGTAATCAAGTTAATTTCCAAGCTTAGTTAATCTACTCTAGCTCGCCTCCATATGATTGTGAGTAGTGGTGAAGATCTTTGCTAAGTGCTGGTGCTTGTCCTTGCTTTAGCATTGCAATTTTTTCCCAGTAAGTGGCGTTTTCTCTTGATCATTCATCTAATGTTTGTTATCATCGCTACTAGAATGTTGGGGAGCTTGTTTAAATGTATTTGTCTGGCGTAAGGTTGCAGTATTTTATTAAACACTCGAAACTGAAATTAATTTTTTTTTTCATATCATCTGCTGGGATTCGAACCTGGCCCTCTTGTGTAGTATGTCTGAGCTCCAAACACTATACCACGCAACCTTTAAGAATTTGTTTTACTTGTGCTAAATGGTGTTGAACATAAGCTGTCACAGCAGGCTAAATATCTCGTTGTCGACTTGCCAAATGCCAAAGTTTAAAGATGTACATCATTGGCTACAACAGGTGCCATCAAAAGCATCCCTCAAATGTCTTTTAATATTATTCTTCACTTGCTGCCGAAGAAGCATTTATGTCGCAGGTATCTCAGCAGAGGGAAATTATATGGGGAATAAATGGCAGACTTGGTGATCTGGACTACGCTGACGATATCTAACAACTCATTCATAAACATGATGTTAGCTGCATGATGCAATAACATACCCAAGACAAAAAAGTGCGCATCAACACCAAAATCCATTAAGCAATCACTTTGGACGACATATCAATTGATATTGTGGAGTCATTTTGCTATCTTGGTAGTAACATAACAATCAGAGATCGACAATGAATCGTGAGTACACATCGTTCGAATTCAACTCAAAATAACGTTGATAAGTGCAGGTAGCAATGACAATGAATGCAACGTCGTATTCATACTCATAGTATTCATTTTTTTCTCAGAAAATACTCATAATACTCATAAATGATTCGAAGCAATCACAAATACTCATGACCTCGTCTGAATTTATTAATTTATTATACAGTCCCAAAACAAATATATGCGCATCAACACCAAAAACTCTTTACCAATAACTTTCGGCGACATATCAATTGATACGTTCGAATTCATCCACTCTACTCAAAACAAAGTTGATAAGTATAAGTAGCAATGACAATGAATGCAACGTCGTACTCATACTCATAGTATTCATTTTTTCTCAGAAAATACTCATAATACTCATAAATGATTCGTATTAGTCATGAGTGCTCATGATCTCGTCTGAATTTCTTAGTTTATTATACAGTCTTTCAAGATAAGCAGAAGTGATACAAAAAAAGGTTAAAAATTCGGATAAAACAAAGCTTGTGGGCCATTTAAAAGTTTAAATTTAGAAAATCAAATAAAACAAAAGCGGTTTGAAATTTTATCAAATTAATATTTGTTGTTGTGAAGTACAATTGTTCCGATTAGAAATGACATATTATTTCACTCATATGGCTGCCGCGGCTGGCCTCACAGTACCCCATTCGATGGGACCATTTTTCGATAACTTTTTCGATTGTATTGGGTACGATCGATCGATTCGACTGTATTTGTACAGCAATGGCATCACGAATCTTAGCCTTCAAATACACAATTGTCTCTGGTTTGTCAATTGGTTTGTAAATCGCAGCTTCTTGGCGGCCAACTGACATCATTATTTCGGGTAATTAAACAGCCGTCAAACGTTTAACGCAATAAATCGATCCATCCATCCTGTTGAAACCAAACATCGTTCACATCAATACCTTGAAAAGCAGGCACAAAAAATCGGTTATCATAGTGCGATAGGTGTCTCCATTGACCGTAATGGTTACGCCGTCCTCATTTTCAAAGAAATATGGGCCAATACTGCCACCACTCCACAAGCCGCACAAAACAGTCACTCGTTATGGGTCCATTGGCTTCTGAGCACCAAATACGGAAAATTTTCCTTTTTAACGTATCTTTCAAAATGAAAATGAGCTTCATCCGCCATTTCCAAACAATTGTCTTTGCTTGGAAATAAATTTCCAATAAATGCCATCGTTGCTCAAGCGTAAATCGAGTCATTTCGTTCAGTGGAGATAAGATACTGTATTATGTGACAGAATAGAATGACGTAATGACATATTGCCAGATTCGAAATAACCGCTGGATTTAAATTTAAACCGGTAGATGTGGCTCAACCGATAGATGGCTCAACCGATAGATCACTCGTCGTTACTGATGACTTGGTCACAGGTGACAGCACTGCATCTAATGATGCATAATGCTTCTTTCATGATATTGATCGGATATTGATACCTACGATTTTGATTTTTATTTTTAAAACTTAAAAGGCCTGTCATGGCAGGACTAACATGGGCACAGCTAAGACCATACTATACTTTAGTCCAGGGGCTTTGTATTGATGTTTAGGCCCAATAATTGTGCCATTTCACCATAATTCGCCAATAAATCCATTTGCTGAAATGAAGTAGAATTGGTTTAGCTAACCGTAAGCTGAGCATACATACGTTAAGGACGGTTTGTGTCTGAGATCTACGAACGATTGAGAGCCATTCAAATAATTCGCAATTCATCTCGTGCTGTTGTTAAGCAGTGTAGATTGCACACTCTTTGAAAAGTATGGCATTAACAGTTCGAGCTTCTCTATTAGTTGAAATGAAAAAAAAATATTGCATTTGATTGCATTTATTAGCACAAACGTAAACTCACCAATTTACTAATACCGGACCCGTTTTCAGTTTTAAAATTTAAAAAAAACTTTTTAATAAATCTCTTAAAATTTAAACTTTTTTCATAGCCTTTAATGGTACGTTAGCTTGTTCATGTTTTATTCCATCCAAAAAATCTCTTGTTTTGCTTTGAAATAGGCCAGGGACCAGTACTCCTTGTATTGCATATGCATCGAGCATGTAAAATATGTATGAAAACCTTAAAAATGTATGTTTTGTTAGCTCTTGAAAGTAACAAATATCGTTGTTGATGTTGTTGTTAGTTGTTGCCTTTGGTTGTTAGTTGTTGCTTTATGCTATTGTTATTGTTACTGTTGTTTTATATACTCGTATAACCTTCTAGCCACCCCCTACCAGTTTGTTATTGAAAAAGTTGCAAATTTTTTACACAAAAAAAAATTCGTTTTTATTGCTCGTTTAACACAAAAATTTTCTTCAATTTTTTTTTGTTTTTTTTGTTGTTGCTGTTGTAGTTTTTCTGTTTTCCTTTTTTTTCTTACCAAAAAAAATTTTCATGATTTTCATTTTCGAGACAAAAATCGCATGTGGAAATTTTATAAAATTGTTTATTGCGTGCGTGTACCAGTCGTATATGCTGCTGGTGTGTCTCTGCTTTTCTATTCAAAAGGAAGTAAATAAACATTTTAGGCTCCATTTTACGAAAATTGTTTATAAAACAGCTTAAGGATTTTGTATACGTATGTCAAACGATTTTGAACTACATTTACATAGACACACAGACGTATGCGCGAACACCCACATATACTTACACCGGCAAGTTGTTATTGTATTTGTAAAAGGCTGCTATTTCCCTAATAGGAAAAGCCTTTTATCCGGCTCTATGTACACTCCCTCTAGTTGTTTATATAGATCATATAGAAGTCAAGTGCTCCGTATATGTACAGGATATGATAGAAGGCACACTGAAGTAGGCATAGTGCCCCTTTGTGATACCACATAACGCGTTGTCCTATTTCTATTCACCGGAGCTTTGGTGATCAGACACAGAAGCACTTCCGTAGAATAGATCGGAAATCAGCCCGACAGTCTAATCGACCTGGCTATTGACCTTATATCAAGCATCGATAGCTCCGATAAGCCATCGAGAAATTGAGAGAGCCCAGTGTGAGAAGTCTCCGCAGTGCGAGAGACAAACGAAGTAGACTACGGTCTACTCCTCTTCAGCTAATCCACAGCCATAACAAAAAACATTTGCAGCCTTAGGGAGCGCCTACCGATGACCCAATGAATCATGAGAATGAAAACAACAGAGTAGATGCTCTCACACTCCAGTTTCCAGAGCTGTTTGCTACGCTTCATATGCTACCTAGGCTAGATGAGTCTGACTATAAAGTCACCCTCCATAAAGGCTCTTTTAGCATACAACATATACTTCCGCTTGATCACAAAGTTAACGGAGGTAAAAGGCACACCCACACTCACTTGCAGATGAATGTTCGGAAGAAATTTAACCGCCCTAGCGAGCTCATCAGCAACACAGTTACCCGGGATGTTTCTGTTAGTAGGAACCCAGATGAGGTGTACACAAAACTGTCGTTATAATGCAATAAGAGAGCCACGGCGGTCCCTGGCTAGTTTAGAGTGTAAGGTCACAGCCGAAAGAGATCTTTCGATTGGAGACTGGCTATCAGAACAGATATATGTATATATCATCGGTAGAAGCGTCATTAATAGTGGTAATCTCTCAACTGTGCAGCATGAGAAATAGTCACCACTTCGGTCTAAATACCAAGTTACAAAATTTCACCGCCCACCCTGTTCTCCAGTCTAAAACCGTCCACTGAATCGCTGTGGATGAAAGAGCCAGAGGCCCAATTCTCCCTACTAAGAATCATAACACGAAATCTTCTATACAGTTCAGGCCCAGATGAGCGATAGTCGATATCACCCAGTATCAAGGGTTCCTCAGATAGAATAGAGGAGTGTGCACGTTGCCTGACAAGTATCTCTAAAGGGAGCCATCCAATCATTACAAAAAGAGCCCCTTTAGGGGTAGTACGTGATCACCTGACCTTGTCAAAGAGTCTTACATTGGAATCTTTATCAAGAGCAGTTTACGAAAAGGTCACACCTAACAAAAGATTCGGTTCAATAACCGCAGAATAAATCCAGTGAATAACGCTAAGGCTGACCCCGAATTTCCCACACACTATTCTTCTGCACAAGCAGCCTTTCGAGCTCTATCTGCCAAGTTGGCTTTCCAACTTAACTTGGGGTCAAGAATAAGGCATAGATATTTAGCAGTAAGACTAAGTCCCATTAACACTGGGCAACGAAAGATGAGGTATTTTATACATCCTAGCGAAGTGCATTATATCGGTCTTACAAGGGTTCACATTAAGTCCAAACTCTCCGCCCCACTCAGATTGAACTTGTCTGTGAGAAAAATGCCAGACTCTGGCATGGCGATATAATCCGCGTAAGCGATGAGAGGAGTCAAGTATCAAGGAAAAATTGAACTTGTCTGTGGGCAGAATGCCAGACTCTGCAATGGCTATATAATCCGCGTAAACGATGAGAGGAGTCAAGTCTAGTAAAGAGTGTGTTAACCGCAAGGTTTCAGAGAAGCGGAGAGAGGACTCCCCAATATAGGGTACCCATGCTGTACCGGTTTATGATGCAGTACGTTCCGATAGTAAGAGATAACAAGACGGGAACCCCATTATAGACGCAAACATTATTTCAATATGAAGGAAGACGGCAAGCATATATTCTCGCACGGGCGAGATCAACGAGTGAAGTGCTGTCTGTATGGATCTGCTTCCTGTATATCTATGCTAAGAGACAGTTCAAGAAGTCTTTCCAGTGTCTTCAAGAGAAAAGAACTGAGAAATGGGTCTAAAATCTTTAGGATCAGTGTCCTATGCCCTTCTGGTCCAGGGAATTAATAGCACCTTGACTCTCTTTCAGCACAGATAAATGTAAATGAGACTAAGGCACGCTTTATAAATAGCCAATAGCTAGGGAAGGATAAAGTCCCTCCCATATTGCTTACCAGCCTATTATTCCGGCTGGTCGTCCGCTCCAGGTGATTTGAAAGGTAGCGTATATGCATACAACCGAACGAAAACGAATGGACAAATAAACAACAATTTAATTCAGTTGTGTGATAGAATTTGATGAAAGCATTTGTATGTCGCTTTGCATATTAAGGTTGTTGTTATTATTATTTGCTACTTTCTTTTCTTTGCTGCCGACTGGTCCCGGGAATTAATAGCACCTTGACTCTCTTTCAGCACAGATAAATGTAAATGAGACTAAGGCACGCTTTATAAATAGCCAATAGCCAGGGAAGGATAAGGTCCCTCCCATATTGCTTACCAGCCTATTATTCCGGCTGGTCGTCCGTTCCAGGTGATTTGAAAGGTAGCTTATATGCATACAACCGAACGAAAACGAATGGACAAATAAACAACAATTTCATTCAGTTGTGTGATAGAGTTTGATGAAAGCATTTCTATGTCGCTTTACATATTAAGGTTGTTGTTATTATTATTTGTTACTTTCTTTTCTTTGCTGCCGAGCAAGAGAAAAGCGAAACATTTAACATACAGTTCAGATATGTTTTGTTTCGACTTGCATATAAAATGACCCACATATATCCTCCACCTCCCTCAAAGAAAGTATTTAAGGCTTTACGCACTTTTTTCAAAAAAGGCGAATTCAAAACAAAGCCAAGCAAATTCAAATCGTTAATAGAAATTTTTTTGTTCTCCTTTAGCGCTCCTCTCAATCAAGAGTATGTGCTCGTTTTCTGGCATATGAAAAGCTAAGAAAAATGTCGCCCTGGGGTATAAAATTGTACTTCTACGCCTCTTCCTTGCAATCTATACATGATAAAAGCAAAGTAGAAAAAACGCTGAAATGGTAAACGCATGTAACAAGTGATTTTCTTTTGAAATATTTTTGCTTTTTTTCTATTTATTTTTTATTTTTATTTTTTTGATAAGAGTGCTCATCTTATGTGGAAAATTGCTTTCCTGGGAGCTGTTTTTACTTGTACTGCTGCTGTGCTTGGCTGAAACCAAACATTTTAGGGAAAGACTAAGGAAATAAAAAAAGGAAAATTTCGTTTTTTTTTCGCTTTTAAGCCTCATGACTTATATATACAAACACGTATCCTCTCTAGATCTCTCAATGCACACACATTTGAAAATTAAATTTGATTAAAAAAATCGAAAAAAAAATCTCAAGAAAAAATTGGCAACATTTTGATATATTGCTTATGAGCTCGGGTACTTTTTTATTTCTTGTTGTAATCGTAGACTCCTTAGCTGTGTTTTTTTTTTTTTTTTTTTTGTATAAAATAAGTTTTTCTTTTTCTATCGGAGTACTACGATTTAAAGTTTTTTTATTTCAATTCCAAAAATCTTTTTCCCTTTTATTCTTCTGAGTTCAGCTCAACTTCCTACTTAAATTTCTATGGCACAGGCAAATAGTGAAGGAAAAAAACGTACTTTTTTATTGCTCTTAAGAAAGTATTACAAATTGTTAAAAATATGTTTTTATGTGCCACACACATACTTATACACAGACATGCAACTTTTTGTGGCAGAAATAAATGTTAACGTGATTTTTTTTTTTTTTGAGCCAGAAAACTAAATTGAAAAAAAATATTGGGAACAAGTAAGCACATTTTTGCCATTTCAAAGCAACTCTACAATGCCCTATGATTACAAGGACATTCGCAGTGAGCAGGCAACACACACGGTCTACGCATAATTAAGGAGCACACGGTGAAGAGATGATCTCCATTATATTTGATACATAACAGTTTTAAGAAAACGTTCAACACTTTAAGCCACTTCAAGGGTCTCATAAATCCCTATTGCCTTGGCTCTTGAACGTGGTTATTAACAACAACATGGTGGCATAAACTTGCTTCATTATAAGCATTTCAAAGATCTAGACTACCCTTTTTATTGAAGTTGCTCTTCTTGATGGCATAATGGAGCAAAGTAGCCATTGTCTGGTTTCAGTTTAATTAATCAGTTAATTTTTAAAAGCTTAGTAGATGATTAGCCTGCTGCGGCGCACCTCCACATAATTTTGTAGTGGTGAAGATCTTTGCTAAGTGATAAGCCAGTCACACTTTACGTGAGTATCGCTGTGCTGAGATATCCCACTGTGCCCAAAGCAAAAGTGAAAACAATGTGTCAACTAATCTAAATCTAAAATCACCACTGAGTACAAAATTCTAAGGCATGTTATTTAGACTATCTAAACTCCCACCAATCTGTGGGTCACGACACCAGATTAAGCATGTAACATCACACCCAGCTAACGCTCTCCCAGAGATTTGAATATAAGCAACAGCCACCCCGTTGCACCTACAAGGGTAGGAGTCCCTGACTCCCATGGTACCAGAATTCAGACTCCGGTCAGCCCTCGTAACACAAATGCTACTACCAGTGTAAATTCCAAATTAACAACGAAAACAACTAACAGACCAACAACACACGAACTTACAAACGATACACTCACACAACCAGACAACACACCCTCACAACCAAACCGCCGACACTGAACCATCTCAGTGTCTAGTGTTCTTCCGCGCTACCAACATGAAATATGAAGGACACGTCATCAACATTATAAGAGCCGATAAGAGGCCCTTAAAGGCACAATTCCAGCAACCTCACAGCGCGACGCTAGATGGCCAGTCTGCTCACATCTGCGATATACAGGCAGTCGCTGACTCGATGATCACACCCAAGACACCGGTGACTTGGTTGACGGGATCGTATTCGCGCACATGAAAACTGAACCACTTAATGTAGATCGACCCACACCTCCAACACGACATTAACAGGCCGCCGGTCCGACTTCCACAAACCACCAATGACCATTACATTACGTTATTACTTTCGTATAAATCTTCCATGAAATCCTTTACGCTGGATAAACTCTCCACACCACCACCCTAGAAAAAAGTTTGTCCTGGATAGACACCTTGAGGTATATCTACTCAAACTTCTCATTTGACAACACGCGGTTCCAATTCTTCCAAGTAGCAGCGCTACCTTCCCGCGTCAGCCTTATCTTATAAACGCGCACACTCAGAATAGGACAAACCTTCTCCACCACCTTCTTATTCACCTCTTTCGAGGCCTCTTTGCTCCTATTAGCTCACCGTCGACCGAAGCGCAGCCGTTATGAGCCCGAAATTCGAGGTAGCATTTATGCTACTAAACCTCACTAGGTATTCTGGTGCCACGCGAGTCAGAAGCTCCAGGAACTTCGGTCCCTGCCTGTCTTTTGGGTAGGCCCCCTTCTGGAAGCTTCGTAGTGGCTGTGGTTTTAAGCAGGGTAAAAATAGAAAAGTATCTGGGGAGAATACTGGATGAGGTAGAATTTCAGAGCGTGAGTCATGGATTATTGCCATATCAACTAAAAGTGTCCACACCTGTGTATTGCTGTACTGCCATACCACTTGATTCAGATTGTGGCTTAACAACGCCAAGTGCTTCTTGCATAGCAACATATCCTGCATCAACTATGCTGCTGTAGGGTGTTATAAAATGTCTGCAGAAAAAAAAGCAACAGCAACAGTTACAAAATTGAAAAGAAGCCATTAAGTGTTTAACAAGTGATGAAAAGGTTAAATAAAAACATTAAAAAAACAATAACAACAACAAAAACAAATTTTTACGAAAAAGTAAACTAACAACAAAAACAGTTTAAAAAAGTTTAAAATAAAAGTAGGAAGCAGCTAACGAAGAAAAAGTTTCTTTTAATCAAACATGATGTTTATTTTTGTTAAAACTTTTCCGCAACATCTTACCCACCCTCGCTACCAACCCACAAGGTAAAGCAAACAATAACCTTGGAGAGAAAAAACTAAAAACAAAAATAGCAGCATATATAAAGGAAATAATAAAACAACCTAAAGGTATGCAACATTTTTTGTTTCTTGTTGTCAAGCAAAAAAATAAAATAAATTTTCTCTGAACTTTTTGCGAAACCACATTTTATGACTATTATTAAGCCTTCAGATGGCATTTTTAACCCTATTTCGCCAAACCTAGATCACATCGGTAGCTTGTGTGATGGCAGTCATTGCGTACCATATAGGTTTTGTTTTTAACAAATTACGCTTTAGAGACAACAAATCAAAATACCGCCTTAAGAGACATCATGAAGGATCAAGTTTTTATGTGTTCACCTATTCGGATCAATAGTATTCTTGAATGCATGTGCATGATTGGGTTTTTGAAAGAGTAATTTACTCTTCATTAGAGTTCCATTTTTACTTGAAAGTTTCCAAGACAAGGGTTTTAGTTTCCCGCGAAAATATCAATCTTAGAAGTCCTTTATTCCCCCGCCAGTATGTGGGTGGTAAAGCTCTTTCTTTTATAAGTGAAAGTTAGAATTTTTTATTATTCATCAAACGAACAAGGACTGACTGGTAGCTTACCAGTGCCCAGTAATAACAGCAAACAGGATTCTTAGCCTAGGTCTCGCCATCTCCGCAATGGACTCCAAACCAGACCGACCATATAGGGATACAGATACATCGATACAGAGCAGGAGGGTTCATTCTCCCACTCTTGCTGTATCCTGTCCAACAAGTATCGCAGACCAGAAGTCTGCCCGAGGAAAGTGGCATCGCATTGCTATCAATATCATCATATCGAGCTGGCACTATTGCAGGACACTGCGACCTATGGGATCTATTGTGCCCTTTCCGATCTATAGTTTGTTTAGTAAGTTTGGTGCCCTCTTAATGAACACCAGTAGATTTAAAATCATAATAGTGGATATGTTTACCTAGGCATTTCGAAGAACTCCACATTCACACATATGTGTTCCGCGCTCTATGATGCCTGTGATCACAGTCTACAACCATCTATATCTGTAAAGTACGACATGCCATACTTGAGACCCTCAGAATGACGCAAAAAATTTGCAAGAAGAAATGGAAGAGACCTGACAGAAAGCCTCACCAAGGCCATCGAAAGAGCCCCGGCACAGCAACCTGAACCTGCGCCCATAAAGAGCCGGGCAGTGACAGAGGATATGTTCCACAGTCTCCGGCTCCCCTGTATCGCCGCAAACTCGGCAGAAAATGGGGAAGCCTGCTTCCCAAATCCCAGTCCTCGCCCTCCAGCGCAGTGCCCAGTCACAAAACCTATCAGAATCCTAAGAGATTCCCTCCTCAGATTGAGGACCCATTCCGTCCTAGAGCGGTGAGGTCGCGTCCGCAACAGCCTGGATACCCTAGAGTCTTCACTGCTCCTCAGCGACTCCTCCACTCTACTATGGTCCCAGCTATCAAACAAGCCTCTAAAGAAACCAAGCGGTGGTTTCACCCCCAAGCCGCGCCTGCTCTTGCCAGTTCATCTGCAATCTCGTTTCCCCTTACGCCAGCATGCCCCGGAACCCAGCACAGTTTAACACTGCATACATCCAGGAACGACGAGAGGGTATTCCTGCACAATGCAACCAGCCTTGAGCTGACATGGCAACCAAAATGGCAGAGTGTCCATAACCTAGAGCCTTAGCCAGGCCTCCTTCAAAAATTCTAAAGAAGCTCTTAGCAGCCTTTCTTTTCACTGCAACTTCAAGGGAGGTCAAGCCCAGGATAATGTACAGCGCTGCCTGAGGAGTACTTCTAAAGTTACCAGATATGCCCATAGCGACACACCTATGCAGCAAATTTAGAAGCCTCCTCCGACTAGCATTTGCCAAGGCTCTCTACCATACGATACAGCCGCCATAGGTGAGTACAGGTATGGCCTTGTTAAGAGAAAAAGAAAAAAAAATTTTATCAAATTTTATTTGTTTTAACAAATTTTCCATAATACTTTGAATGAAATTAAGGGGTTTTTCTCTTTCAATTCTTTTCTGCTCTCATTTTCTCTATTTGATTAGCGTTTGGGTTTTGCCAGACAATTCAATTTAAAAGAATGATTTTCAGTACAATTTTTCCTTTCTTTCTTAACTTTTTTGGTTTAAATTTTGAAAAAAAGAAAATTACTTTTCTTTAGCTTTAGATAATAATATTGACTTTGTCTCTTCTGTCTCTGTCTCTCTCTCTCTCTCTCTCTCTCTCTTCTTCTCTCGCTCTCTTGTTAAGCTTAAACAAAAACCCTTTTTATGTGTTTGCCAAGGCGATACTTATTGTCTTAAATATTTCTTTTTCTTTACTTTTTCTCGATTTTTATCTTTATTTGATAAAATTATCATAACAAAGTATGATTTCAAGAGAAAAATCTGTAAAAAAAAAAAATAAAATCTATAGAATAAAAGAAAAGTTAACTAAGTCGTATTCTTGCTCTTACTCAAATCCGTAAAGAATCCTGTAAAACGAGAATAGAATTTGCTGAAGAAAAATAAAAAGAAAAAAATGAACATAAAATATAAAAGGGCGTAAGGGGGAGGTAAAGGGTAGACACTTTTATTATTGTATATTAACCAGATTGCTGCTTGATTTGCATTTTTTTTTTTTAATATTATCAACGTTTGATTTCTTAATATTTTATTCTTTACAAAGTTGTTGCTGCTGCTGCTTCTGCTGTTGCTGTTGTATGTTGCCAAAGCCAACAAAATAAAATACAATTGGAAAAAAATGAAGAAGCAGATTTGTTGGCAACAACATTTTAAGCTGATGCTGTTGCTGTTGTATTGCCACTACTGTGTAAATTGTTAAGAAGAACTGGATAATAAAACTTTTCTAAGAAACTTATATGTGTACACGTACCACCCATATCTGTATCTCTCCTATAAAACAACTTACCAGGTGGTCGCTCGCCTTCTTTTTGTTATTTGTTTCAGCATTTCATACTCAAAGTGTAATAAAAATTCATGGCAATATCAGTGAATGAGAAGGCAATAACCAACAAGCGAGATATTAGCATGCAACATGATAAACAAAACGAAAATAATATGTTGCAAAGGGCTTTTATATCTTAACTTGAGAGCAGTAGTAGTTTGTTGCATGTTGTATGTTAAACTAACAAACACCGTTATTTTCCTTCATTTTTTCCACTTACAAAACTCTTTCTGTTTTATGACCGTTTTTTTTCTGTTTTTGTGCTCCTCTAGCAATTCAGTTTTTTATTTTTTGTTGTTTCTTTCTCCTGTGCATTATTATTGATTCTTTTGATATGCAAGTGTTTACTATTACCAATACACACACACACACACACACCAAATAGAACAGTTATAAGTATACGCTTGTATACCACAGTACCATATTTTACCTCTGCAGGCAGTGTAAAACGATAAACTGCAAAATGAAAAATAATGAGAGAGAGAGAGAGAGAGAGAGCGAGAGAGATGCTTGTGTTACACTTTTTATTTACGCCATAAAACTTTAATACGAGCTTTAGTGAGGCTCATGTAAGCACACACATAGTACACACAAACTAATATAAGAAGACAACTATAAACACGAATCAAATAACAAGAGATAGCGCCTTCCCGAGTACCGCCTTAAATGAAAGTGTGTGTGACGTATGCATAGACCTTTTGTGTTTACTTTGTAAAGAAAACTAGTAATTTTTTATACCAAAAATTTAAAAATTCAAAAAAGAATAATAAAAAATAATAAAATTAGAAAAATATATGGGAAAAAATAATTTAAGAGTTAAAAACTGCATAATATCATGCCTTAAGCTAAGATACCACTTTCGGCGCATATAGCACGATCTACGCCGATTTTTATTGTAGTAAGTCGGCGCATATCAAAAAAAAATGAAACGATTTTTTTCAGAGCGTTCCCACTAACGTCGCATATTGTAACATTTCTTTCGACTCATATCAGCCAAAACAAAATTGCGGTATTTATCGTCACAGTACGGTCACACTATCGTGCGCTATTCTTTAAATAAAATACATGTTCGTTTCTGCTTAATCGTACTTAGAAATAAATTAAAATAAATTTTAATTAAAAACAAAAAATTGCAAAATTTTTGGTTCAATAATTGAAACACACTGCGAACAAAGCATTTTGATAAGAGAGAGTGATAAGAAAAAAGAAGTGAATATCCACCTGAGAGTACTTTACATGAGTGTCGTGAAGACAATAATTAAAACCTTATTTTTAAAAACTATGTGAAACTGGGGTCACACGATTGTCACATATGCATCAATACGTCAATTTATTTAGCGGTATATTGTAGGGCGTTCACACTATTGGCGCGTATTTTTAAAAAAGGGACCATGAAACTCCGTCACCGTGAATTCCCTACGCTACCCAACTATGATATTCAATTTTTTTGTGGCCACACTTGATTTATATTGACATCAGTGACCTTTGGTATTAGCAGGACGGCACCACAAGCCACACAGCCAGCCAAACAATTCAGTAACTGCATGAGAAATTTCCCAGTCGCGTAATTTCGTGATTGTTCCTGTGATTTAACGCCGCTGGATTATCTTTTCTGAGGCTATTTCAAAAACCGGGCTTACGTGAACAAACCATACACAACTGACACTCTGAAAGATTAAAATTCAGCACTGCATTGACGAGATAAGCGAAGCTTTGTTCCTAAGTGGGGTTCAAAATTTTGTGAAAAGAGCGGACGTCAGCTGATATGCTAGAGGTGTACATTTGCCCGAAATCATATCTCCCATCATTATCTCCCCTATCTCTGTTTTATATTGGTATGAATAAAACTGCGTTTGTCAAAAACAAAAATGTGTTCTTAAGCCCATTTACTTCCTAACCTCAAATTTTCTTACCCTTTATTAACCGTATGTGGACTCGTGGATTAGAAAGCTATTGCATACATGAAGAATTAAAGGGAATACAGGATTGAGCATTCAAGGATCGACGAGCTGGCTAAGTTTTCATTGGATATGTGTTAGAGATAGCTGGACAGTAATTATTCTAAGATTGCGATAAGAGTTGTTTTAAGTGTTACACCGAGCTCTCTGTGCATATTGTTACGTTTTAACCTTTTTTACACGCTTGAGTTCCACTATAACTTTTATACCCTTTGTCACTTAGATTGCAAATTGATATTCGCGTATACAACACTTTTTATTTTCGCCTTAACAGACTTTGCTTTATGACAGCCAAATGATAACTAACTCACCAACCACAAGGCGCCATGTTTCTATAGTATTTCATTATTAGTTTCGAGTGTTCTAGTATAGACACGAATCTTCGATCAGTCGACGTTAATTCAAATGGTGTAAAATTATAAACAGAAAAAGAAATCGACCCGGCAACACCGTTAGACATGCGGAGGGTAACACTATAATTAGTACAGGTAATTATGTCAATTATTAAGCTTTGACAGAAGCTAATAAAAGTCATAGCTAAAATCTCATAATAAGTCACTGATGTGGTGAATTTTGTCTTTAGAATTTTCATTTTCGTAACAATATAAACGATTCCAGAAAGGTTAACTGAGGTGTCTGCATCGAAATGTTTGAAATCAGCATGTATTTCATGATCAAATTAAAGTAAAAGCCTACAATTGAATCGGCTGGTCATTATACAGCGCTCAAGCTTGCTAAGAGATTATCAGATATTTAGCAGAGGTATGGGTATGATAATTATTAGCCAGAATGTCATAGGAACCTTTGCAAGTACTGTTACTACTTTGGTGATAGTTAAGGAATATCAAGCAGCGATTAATGTGACTTGATTGTACTCATTGTCCATTTAGGACCCAATTATGAATACATGAGAGAAAACTTAAATAACTTCATGAGTTTGAAAGCAATAAAACTCAGTTGAAAATTTTATAATTATCAAACTTCCCTCGTATGCTTTATAGATAGAAAAACAAAATTAGAAATTTCCAAATGTAATTGATTTTTAGTACAACACTTTTTATTTTACAAACACTTTAGGGCACTTTTAGTACTTAGTTCCTGTTTATCTGAAACTTTCTTTCTTAATAAGTATTGCTCTGCATAAAATCACTAAAAATTCGATTTATTTTCTTTTTAGTTTTTAGATTTCAATAGAGAAGTTTTGAGTTCTAAAGAAAACCTAATACTCTTGGGCAAACATTTACCTTTACACATACGTATGGATATAAAGCGAAAAAACAAGGATTTTTTTTATAATCCTTTGAGTATTACATAATTTTGCCATAAATTTTATGCCAGTAATTTCACGTGCATTTTTTTCCTTCTTCTTATCATGGTATGGTTGGCTGTTGGCTGAAAGGGTAGAAAGGAGGTTAAGATAAAACTAGAAAATATTTCAATCAACATTTTGATGAGAAAACACACTCCTTCATTATCAAACAGCATTTGATTTGATGCAAAAGAGAAAAATTCTTTCAATTGAGGAAAATAAAAAATTCTTAACAAGCCAACACCCAAAGAGAACTAGCGTTAGCGTCATCCTATGAATACATGAATTCTGAAAAAGTACAATATCTATACGAACGTACATCATAAAAATTGGGAAGACCTGTGTTTTCTAAGCTGCAAGTGTATTTCGAAAAAAAATTAGGAAAACAGCCATGAGACTTTTATGAGAAGTAAAATGAACGCATATTTCTTGGGAAAAACAAAAATTGCAATAAAAATGATTTCTTTTAACGGTTGCCAGTAAAAACGGTTGGGGTTTTTATTAGCGGAATGTGAAACCGGTTGTTATTTTAATTTACTGTTTCGATACGGACTATTGATTGGAAAAGTTTCTTAATCAATATTCAAGGAAAACTATTGCAGCAATTTTATAATAAAATTTCGCGAAATTTTTTCTGAAATTTGTTTAAGTAAAGGCGTAAAACTAAAGAGCGACTTCAACTAAGATTTGCTGAGCTAAACAAGCTCAATAAAATGCAAATGGCATTCGGAAGGCTACAATCACATATCCAAACGAATTTAACACATGGGCTGAAAAGTCATCAACGTAGTCTCCCTTAAGAGCAATGCAATCAATACCACTTTGGTAGGAAGATTTATCTTCTGCCTCAAAATAGGCTTTAGTTTCAGCGATAATCTTCTTATTCGTACGCAATTCTTACCAGCAAGCATGGATGTAAGAGTAATTCGCATTTCAGTTCATGTAGTTTTGCCATTGCTTAGATTAACTTGTGATACGGTGCGTTTTCTCTTTGCCATATACCATATACAAGCGCTCCATAACGCTATATAATATTCAGTGTTGATGGTAATTCCCTTCTCAAGAAAGGGCTCTTGCAAATCTCAACGTTAGCAAGTCATCTGGACCGCATGGTATTCCAGCGCTAGTCCTGAAGCAGTGCTCTTTGATGCTGGCGCGTTCCTTGGCTAATCTTTTCAGTGCGTCTTATCGTGCGGGTGTTTTTCCATTTTGCTGGAAGGTTGCCAATGTAACGCCAATTCCTAAAAAGAGTGACGTTAGTAACTCTAAAAGCTACCGCCCAATAGCAGGTTGGTCTGCTCTCTCTAAAGTATGATTAATCACTACCTTGTGAGATATTGGTAGTCCAACAATTTCCTGAGCAATCGCCAATATGGTTTTTGTAAGGGTCGCTTTACTGGTGATATGCTGGCGCTATTTGAGTAGGGTAAGATTGTGGCCCTAGATTTTTCCTAGGCATTTTACAGAGTCTGGCTCTCATATCCAAACTTATAGCTTTTGGTGTCGGTAGTCACTTATCGAGCTTTTTCAGAAATCGCACTTTAAGATTGGTTATAGATGGTATCTCATCCAACGAGTTCAGTGGCACCACAAGGCTCTGTTCTTTCTCCAAATCTATTTCTAATATTTCTTGATGACATTCTCTTTCTCACTTCCAATCCTATCTACTCTTTTGCAGATGACAGCACCATTTGTCTTTCGGAGATTTAGACGAAAAGCCGGAATGTGAACGACACACTTACAAGCGATCTGGCGATAATCTCTAGGTGGGGTTGCTCGAAAAGGGTCAACTTTAATGCGCAAGATCTAATGTTGTTTTCTAGCACACAGTCGTGGTGGTGTGGTGTCATCTGTGTCCATGGGTAATCTAGATATTGAGGAATCAAATACTCTTGATATTCTGGGCATGAGAAATCACTGTGACGTTTGTACCACTGCAACAATTTATGTGTTACTTATAAGCACTGTATTGTTTAATTTAACAAGATTAACGACCTAAGCGCCCATTTTTAATATAACTGCCTTGCTATACGTAATATTCTCTATTATATATCGATACTTAATATCGTGAAAAGTTCTCTCGTCTGGCACCTTCTATGTAAGATGTTATCTGGTAACTTCTATTTCATTCCTTAAGGTAGGATCACACGATTGTCGTAATGCACCAATAATTAGTGTATTTTATATGCCAATCGTGTGATTATACAATTTATTGGCTCATACGACAACTCACAATATTGTTGAGCTTATTTATCGCAATTAAATGCAACCCTGGTCGGCAATCATGCACTAATGTAGATGACAAGAAAACACCAATATTTATTGTATTCTTGTGTGGCAAACGAAGAAGACAATAATCACCAATTTTTTTTAACACATGTTTATACGGTATTTATAATTGTCATCCCTTAAAATATCTATTTGTTTAATTATTTATATGTAAATTGCGTTATAAGCTTTCACCATTTCTTTTATTTATTATTTTTACTTTTTTTATCAAGCGGCAATTTTTCTTTTTTAGAGAACAATTTTTTTTTTACTTTAGAGAATTAAATATAATTTGTAATTATATTATATATTAATTAAAATAAATAAATATTTTAATGCATTAACTTATTTTAAAATTTATTGAAATGTTTTCCCATATGCATCATCAATGGCCCTTCTTGTGAGTCAATCTCTGACCCACACACTTTTTCTTTTCTTTTTTTTTTTGTATTTCTTTTTATTTATTTGTTCACTAAATGACCTCAATACAAATAAAGAGGTCGCTATTTTCTTTTTTTACGAACAACCATTTTGCACACAAAAAAAATTAATTTAATTTACCACAACAGCTGATTGACAGAGTTGCCGCAAACTAGAACAATCGTGTGACAATTGTTGGCACAATTCTTGTCAATACATCATTTCGCGCCATCATGTGACAATAAATTTTTTATAAAATAAGACAACCGTGTGAATATAAAATTTGTTAATTGAGACAATTTTATTATTGTGCGCTAATTTGTCACAGTAAAATTTGTATCAAATTGTTGTATTTGAGTCAATCGTGTGATCCCAGCTTTATGTTTATGTTTTACTTTTGTCCTTTTAGAAGTGTCTTGATTTTTCGCGAAGTTTCTTTATTTTGTTTATGTAACAATATCTTGGAAAGTGATAAAACTAGTCAGTTTAGATACTACACAATATAAGTAAGAATATCTCAATGCATACTTTGTGGTTTTAAAACGGAAGAACTATAGTAACTTCAAAAGGAATATGTGTTCTGCCACCAAACAAATTAACTGTTTTTTTAAGTTTTAGTCTGATGTAATGAATATATAAGACTGTACACAAGATCCTTTGGGACTACTATTTACCAGCGTGGTCAAGCAATTAATAAACTTTTTAAATATTTAATTTAAAAATAAAAAATAAAGTAATTGTAGTTATTTTAACTTACAGAAAAGGTATACAATCAAATAAATTTAACATTGACGCCTTAAAGTATGTAAAAATTAGAAATTATCTCTTCCATTAATTGATATATTTTAGGTATTTAATTTAAAGAATATATAGGTATATATACATAATAGTAATAATTAAAATTTTTAAAACTTACACAAAAAGGTTTAAGTTAACAGGTTTAACTTTGACGCCCTAAACTATGCTTATGATTTTAATTATGAAAATTTTTATGAAATAAAAAAATATTAATTTTCAATAATTTTAGTGCAAAAAATGCTTTAAAATTATATTAAAAATTAAATTTTGCATATACCTTAGCTTAATAAGAAATAGAGCATAATTTTAAGGGCCCTGCTGATTATAAGCTTAAATAGCAACAATTTTATATTAAAAAAATTTGATTTAAACATTTTAAATTCAATTTAATGCTACAAAAGATTTTAATAAACAAACTCTATAATTATGAAAATCAGCTTAAGCTATAAAAAAATAAATTAAAACATACCTTCGGGATGAGATACTTTCAAAAATTTCAGCTAAAAAGTAAAGAAAAGAATAATAATTGAATACACAAAATAATACATGCATATGTTTAAGATTTAAAGCCTTAAATAAAATTATATCAATTTTATACTTTACATAACACTAGTGTGGCAAAGAAATTGTGATGCATACCTTAGGGATTAATGTTTAAATAGAATTTAAAGCATATCTCAAATAATTAAATTATTTAAATTCTATACTAAAAAGCATAATCTCTATAGCAAAAGTAATTTTAAATGTTTTCGAAGCATTTACCAGCTAAATTTCAATTAAAAGCAAATCTTTTTTCATATTAAAATACCAGTGTGGCAATGTGGCCTTAAACAATTCTTGAATAATACCAGGAAAATCATGAGCACCAGATATTTTTCCTTTTCAATTTTCTTTCGTAGAATTTTCCCTGGCATTTAATTTCTTTTACAGTTTTTTTTGCTCAGTTTTCTCTTAGAAACAGTCCTAGCAAACATTAACAAGCAATATTGCTAAATATTTTTAAATTAAAGTATAACTTCAGGCTGTTTATTGCCTTTAAGCAAAGATTTCTTTTTTTATATTTTTTCGCTCTATATTGTTTTGAAGTTTATTGAATAGAAATGGGAGATTAGCTGAATTTATGTAGAAAAAATTTGTGCTCAGAGGGTACACAGTTAAGAGCGCTAGAAAATGAAATTTATATTGTTACGTTCTAACTTCGGTAAAACGTTTTAGTTTATTGCGCCAAATAAAATAAATAACACAAATTTATTGTTTTAATTTATACAGCCCTTTTATTGCCACAACTTAACTCTATACAGAATGTCCAACTTATTTAACTTCCACTTAAGACACAATTTACTCAACACTTTATTTAACGGCTTAAGACTACTTTACACTTTGATAGTTAAGTAACGACTGACTGACTAAGTATCATGCGTCGCCTTTTATCGAAGATTAGCATTAGTCGCGAATTTTCTAGCATATACTAAAACCTTTTATTCAGCTGCGTTAATTCAAATGTAAGATCCTTATACCCACAATTATATTGGAAACATTGTTAAATATGCAATTGGTAACACTTTTAATAACACAAATAAGAACGACATTACCACAATGAACGTAGCCTTGACACAAAACAACAGAATTACTTCCACAATAAAGTTTGTAGCTCTAAATGTACAACAGCTAGTGTATCTTTTTAGACATTTTAATTTTCGTAACACTATGTTTAGGGATGACCATACGCAAAAACAATATTGACACTTCAGATACAAATACATGAAGATACTATCCTAAATCCTGCGTTATGCAGATGATATTGATATTGTCGCCACAGTCTTATGAACAAAGCAAACCGTTGTTTTTACAGTAGAGGTCATAAATATCAGCAAGACCATATACGTATTATCTCGTCTCTGACGTTAGAATATCGATAACTTGAAGCTGTCAGAGAGTGCATATACTTGGGATCAAAGAATGGTTTAGCCTAGGTCAGAAGGGAGTGGTAACCTAGTGATTCTACTTGATTTCAGATACCACGAGAGATTAGAATGCTCAAATTGGAAGAAGAGATCCTTTCAGTTCTAACCAGAGACCTAATAGGACTACGGGTATTGAAAGTTCCAGGAACTTGGATTCCTGTCCACTGCGAACAGATCTTTACGTTCTAGCTATAGTTTTAAACTGCGTTCAGTTGTACGGCAGTCCTTGCAATTAATTTTGCAGAGAGGACTAAGATAGTCCTTAACATCTAAGCAAGGAGGGTTACTACACTTAGACAGTAAATTAGCACAGGCCTTGTATGTGCAAGCAAGCATAGTATACTCTTCGTTGTGGAAAGCTCCGTTCTTTGCGTCCATCAATCATGATGTTTTAGCACGATTTTAAAGTATAATTGATTCGTACAGAAGTTCATTGACGTTAGCGCTGTCTGTCACCTCTAATGTTATGCCTCTAATGTTAGCAGCTTTTGTACTCTGTACTTTTGTAGAAGCAGCAGCTACTAATCTCTATCATAAAACACACACAAAGTACAGCATCACTACACTATGTAGCTGTACTTTCTAGATGCACTAGTCCCTTTTTTGGCAAAAGCATCAAATCTCCTCTCTCTGATGCCCGATTTAAGGTAATTGGTTATGGAATTTTAGATCGATCAGATAAAAACTAGATAAATCGGTGGACCTATGCCCCTTACTGATGCCCTCAAGAAAGCACCCGAAAACTCATAAAGAACCTAAAGTCAGAGAAGAGAAATATTGAGTCATCATCACCACACCGACTAGGCCTTATAGCAGGACTCCTGCAATATACAGCTTGTTCAGCCAATCTGCTGCCTTCCAAATGAACACCAGCAGGTCTTAAACTATAATGGTGGATATGTCACCCAGTGAGACCCTATGTCTACCTAAACATTTCCACCCAAACCTATCAAAAACATTATATACATATGTTCCGCTGTCTCTGATACGTATGAGCACAGTCTACAAACATCTACATCTGTGACCACCATCCTCTTCAGATGCGCCTCTTGTCTGCAGTGACCCGTAAGAAAGTCCGATAGGAGTTTCAAGTCCGGCCTGTCATAATAGAGATCCTCTGAACCAAGATTAAATTGCGGACTGATCACTGCTCTAGAGTGGAGAAGTCCTCCTTGAGCATTCCAGTGTTCCAATTAGATTGAGAATGGTAGTAGGTGTGCTGCACAACAAGTTTACGGAATTTTTCTGGCCAATGCATGCACTATCCATAGTATCTAGGTACCCAAAGAAACTGGAACTTATGTCTAAGCGAAAGCCTTTGCAACGTAACGTAGCAGTATTTGATCAGTCAAGATGTCATACGACTCTAGCCAAGTGCTTTTAAACCATCTTGGCTGTCAAAAAATATATTAATGGTCTTGAGCCCACTGTGCAGTTTGCTCTCCATACATAAAGCATTTGCCATGGAAGATACTCAGCGATCTTTCTAGTGGAATCGACAGCAACGCAGTCACTAATTTTAGAGCCATCGGTATACAGTTCAAATCGAAATCACTTCGTACTAAAGCCCTGTTACACCAACAATCATTATCCGGGAATTTAACCCTGAATCTCATGCCAAAGTTCAGATCCAAATGCATAACATACAGGAACGAAGATGGTTCTCTAAATACTCTTAGTAGAATGAAAAGATTTCGGTACCTTTTGGCGAAAAATTATGTCGCCGAACATGCCACCACCCTCGTCATATACATAGATGTAAAGCGGCATTACATGCAGGTCCGAAGATGTTTCTCCATCTACCCCACGTATAATGGACAGACTTCCAGACAGATTCCTCGGCGAAAAATTTGATCGTCGAACACACCGCCATTCTCATCATAGATGTCCGGTGGTGTCAAACCAATCAAGACCTTCATAGCAACTGTTGGACACGTTCTCATTGCCCAAGTTATATCCATGGCAGGCGAGTCTTTGTACCCTATCTAATTTATTCATGGTGGTGGCTTCCTCAGCTTTGCTCCACCAAGCTATCTCCGCATAAGTGATAATGGGTCGAATAATAGCGGTATATATCCATAGTGTCATTCTCGACGAAAGACCCATGTCTTACCATAGGAGAAGCGACTTGCCCAGAGGGCTCTTATCGCCTTATTCTGGTCGGCACTAAGTACAGAATTACATATTAACCTGCTTAGAAAACTTGATGGTGGTACCCATAAAGAAATACAGTCACATCATGACAGATATCTCCTTGTAAAAGATACAACAACCGTTTTTGAGGGATTCACGGAGAGCCCTTTCTAAGGGCACCAATTCATATGCCTTAATAGTTCTTTGGAATAATTTACCCAAAAAAAAGTATTAACTTCTCTCATAAGATCTTTTTCAAATAAATATTCATCATAACTGTACTCTTCTGTTCCTAACATTGACATTTCAAATTGCATTTTCAAATAAGGCTTTGACTTCCTCGTATATCTTCTTCCCATTTTTACAAATACAACTTCCTTCACGTTTATGCTGCAAATGGTGTAACGCATACCCTTGTCATGCCTTATTTTATGACAAAAATGTCAAGACAATTAATTGACAATAAAACCATACAACAAATAACAACAAATTTGTGCTTATGCGTGCAAAATTTTAATTTTAATTATTGAAACATAAATCAATAACAACAATGGCACTTATTTGTACACATTGCACCTCCCCCTCTCACACATTCGCCTTCTCAACCAAACATTTTATTATTGTTTGAAACGAATTAGGCCTAAGCTAGTGAGAGAGAGAAAAAAACGAAACCGATAAAAAGCGATAAAAACGATAGTTATAGCGGTAGCACGTAGTAAACACGTAGTGAATTATGATAAGTGCGTGTCATGCATAATTTATTTTAATTTTATTTAATTATTCATTAATTAACAAACACTTACAAGTTGGTGAGAAGAAAAAAACATTTTAAATGCAATATAATTATTGAAATAGAAAAATTATAGGAGGGCCGTTTAATAATGTTATGGCTCAGGAATTTATGCATTATAAGTATGTTTTTTTTTTTTTTTTGTAAATATTATTCTAGAAACTTTTTTAAATCGCCGCCACATAACATGTTCACACGAGATTTCGAACTACTTTATTAGTTGTTTGAATTACTTATACGAAATATGCTATTCACACGACACCTTTGTCATTCGTTTTGATGTTTCGTCTTATTTTGTTATTCTTGTTATTCTTCTTTATTGTTTTGTTATTTGATTTTAAACCGTGGTTTAGAAGTAGAGAAAAAGTTTAAGAAATTAAGAAAATCGACAGTGGAAAATGGATAGCATGGACAAACACGCAAAAAATTAAGGATTACATTTATTTTGCATTAATCCACAGTTCAACACTGAATTCTCTTAAATTTTGGTGATCGCTTTTGAAATTTTGAATGTGTGAAATTTAATTCGGCTCATAATTGGGTTTGAATTATTATTAAAGGAATGAATTACGAATAAACGTTGTGTGAATAAGGCATCATTAGGTTTGCTTCTCTACTGGCCAAGATTGGATAATAAGCATGCCAATCAACTGCTTAAACTGGACTGCGAACGATTTTTGTCGAGGTTATAGATCGATTTTGTTTTTTCTCTTGAGAGCAGCACCTCAGGGGATAACTTCTACTCATGCATTGCATAGTGCTGATACTAGGAAAATAGGATGTGAGAAGGAGGATGGATTTCGACTTCGGACAGTGTGACTAAAGACCGAATTCTCCCTGTAATGCATTGTGCGATTCACTGGATAATCAGCTACAAAGGGATGCAATCACCGAGAAATACGAGTACTTCGTAAGAATATTATAGTACCGATACAACAATGAAGCAAACGACGTTTGCGACGATGCTCTAATGAAACGATAGATTTGGCTACTCTACCGCCATTAATGAGTACCTTCGCCCTCTCCTGTACGCTGTTGAGAAACTCCGCGATATTTTGAACAAAGACCCATACATGAGAGTTGTATTCCAATTTGGTTGGGTAGAGGGCTTGTAGATATTAAAGAGATTAGATGGAGTGAAGTATGTCTTATACCGCGGTGCACCGTCTAAAAAAAACGAGGAAATTGAATGCTTTTTACGATACTCGAAATATTTCGTTCCAACGACCGTTAGAGTGATTAAGGTAGAGGGGAGCGTGGCCTACTTTATTTGCCAGGCTCCGTCTCTAGCTCGGCGCAGACTGTGCTTACACTTGGGTCACCCTTTCTCGATGGCTTATCGGAGCTACCGACACTTCATTCATTCAGTTGTCCAGCTGGTTTCCAATTTAATTTGGCGAATTGGGCTTCTATGTGAGGTCTCTGTGTACTTAGCACTTAAAGCCTCACGTGCCCCACCGGTGGACATTTGTATTTTATGATTTAGGACAATGTGACCACCCCTGGTCATTGGTGGATTTACTTTAAGTGACATTGTGACCACCCGTGGTGTCACGTTGTGTTTCATTTTCCGACATTGTAATCACGAAATGTTGGAAATGTTCTGCATACATCTACCATTGTACAATCAAATTTTGGTCCCAGCTTGTCAACCTGCAAATAACCACACGTCAGCACGCGGTCCAACGGTGCAGAAAAAAGTGTTTAGTATATCTTGACGTGTCTAGGATTCCACTTCCTCCCAACCTGAACTAATCTTTGATCACAAGTATATGTACTCTCTGACTGCTTCAAGTTATCGATCTTTGAATGTCAGAAGCAATCCATTATTTTAATTATCTTTTACCCTGTTGAGTCTTGCTGCTATATACGACAAGTGTCTTATGCAGCCTGTTCTATAATGTTAACAACAGTTTGCTTTGTTCATAAGTCTCTGGTGGCAATTTCAATGTCATCAGCACAACTCAGTAATTAGCATAGAATCGTTCTGTACGTTGTATCTGCAGTATCAATATGGTCTTTGCGTATGCTCATCCCTAAACATAGAGTTACGAAAATAAAAATGCCTAAAATGATGCACTAGCATTGGTATATTTATTCTATTGGTTTGTGTCAAGGCTATGATCACACTGTGAATGCTGTACTTATTTGTGTTATTAACAGTGTTACCAGCTTAATTTTGAGTATTAAGATCTTACATTTGAATTAACGCAGCTGAATAGAGGGTTTCAGTATTTACTAGAACATTCGCGATTAATGTTAATTTTCGATAAAAGGCGGCACATGATGCTTAATAACTTAACTGTCAAAGAGTAAAGTAATCTTAAGCCGTTAATTAAAGTGTTGGGTAAATTCTGTCTTAAGTGGAAGTTAAATAAGTTGCACATTGTGTATAGAGATAAATTGTAGAAATAAAAGTACTGTATAAAGTAAAACAATAAATTCGTGTAGTTCATTGTATTTAACGCATTTTCAAAGAACTGAAACGTTTTAAAAAGGGTTAAAACGTAATAATAGGTTAAATAAGTAACATTGCCTAACACCTGCAGTTGCTACAAATAAATCCGAGGTAGAACCATGAAGTAATTTACGGTTTTTATTGTATGTAATTGTCAGTTGTCAAACTGCCTTAGTTTATAGCAGTCAATTAAATAATAGCACACTTTTCGTGTCCTTAGAGCTTTTTGAGGGTTAATAATCAACGTAATGTATTTAAAACACTTGCTAATTGAATGAAAATTGTTTTTTGTTTTATTTTGCAGTTATTTTGTGGGTTATTTTTTCTAATTTCTTTGCCATTTATTTATGGGCACTTGGGATAACTGACCGTTGTTGGATTTATTTTGTATCCCATTACATTTCATGTCTTCCATTGTCAAGTATTCAAAGAGAGTTTTCTTCTAAACATTCATTACTTGGTTCTTTCTTTTTTTTCTTTTCTTTTTTGCATGCAGAGTGGTTTGGTTGCCCTATTATTACAATGAAAGATAATATTTTTAATGAATGAATAAATCTAGAGAAGGAAGAGAGAGACTATAGATGATAAGGATACTACTGGTTTTAAGAGAATATTGAATGGTTATCATATCTATTATTCTTGAGATAATTTCTTTTTTTCTGTCATGATTGTGGCTTTGATGTAAAAAGCTGTTGTTAATGTCATTTTGGCAAATCAGTAAGAAAGAAACATAACAAATAAATACGAGGGCAGTTCGAAACTCTTAGCTTAACTATACAAAACAAGGGCTAGATTATTAAAATTAATTTATTTTTCAATATAATCTCCTTAAACATCAACACATTTAGTCCAACGTTTTTCTAACAATTCCATCCCTTGATGAAAATAATATTCCTGAAGCTCCCCAAAGTAATCGTTTATAGCTGACATTACATCTTCATTCGAGGTAAAACGTTTGCCAGCAAGTCATTTTTTTAGATTTGGGAGCCTGTAAAGGTCAGGGAGAAGGAGAAATCAAGTGAAAGATAGGGAAAAATCGTACTTCAATTCGCTGAATGTTGCCATTGTTAAAACACGCTTGTGAAGTGGTACATTGTCTTGATGAAAAATGATTTTTTTGTGTTGCTAAACCAGGTCGTTTTTCGCGAATTTTCAAATTCATTTGATTCAATAGGTTACAGCTATAATCACTTTTGAAGATAGTCGATCAATCAAATATCCTTGTAATCCCAGAAAACCGTTATCATGACCTTTATGCTTTCTTTGGTGCTCTGCCACCAGCTTCAGCCGATTGCTTGGATTATTATTTATCACTGATGTACAGTGAATCCATTTTTCAACATTAGTTATGAAATGACGCTTAAAATCTATTTTATTCTGCTTAAATCGATCCAAACAAGCTTGAGAAATTTTCATTCGAATGCGTTCTTGATCAACTGTTAACAAATGGTGAACTCATCTTGCAGAAAGCTTTTTCATCTATAATTCTTCATGCCAAATAAGATGCACTCGTTCATTTGAGATGCTTATGACGTTATAAAGTCTTTGAAGAGCAACAAAGCAGCTGGATGTGATGTTATTCCGCCGGCATTATTAAAAGCTGATCCAGAGTAAATGAATATTACCGGACGAAAGTGCGTAGGGAATTATCGTAAAATTATCAAAGAAAGGGGATTTAACTGACTGATGCAATTGGAGGGGTATAACATTGCTAGGCACTATTAATAAGGTTATCGCGAGCTCTATCGCGAACAGAATATCCAAAATACTTTCACCAGAATTAAAAGCAGAACAAGTAGATTTCCGATTACAGAAATCGTGCACAGACCACGTTAATATCTTAAGAATAATCGTAGAGCAATCGGTGGAATGACGTTTCCCTTTGTATTTAATGTTTATAGATTTTAAAAAGACGTTGGATACATTACTGCACGAAGTTATATGGGCCGTATTGGAGTGTAAAGGCGTTAAAGTGTAAAGTTAGTTAACCTTATAAGGGCTCTACATATAGAGAAAAGTTGTCGGATTCTTCATGAAAACAAACTTAGCCAAAGAATGCCAGTACTTAAGGGTGTGAGGCAGGGCTGCGTTTTGTCGCCACTGCTCTTTAATATTGCGAGGTTTTGTAGAAAGGCAAGCAATAGTGAGGGGCTCAATAGTTGGTTAGAAGGAATGCACTATGCGGACGACATTTGTCTGATGTCTGATGTCTCACGACTACACGGAGGTGGCGGAGAAACTAAACAGTGTTGCCCAAGACGCAGCGAAGGCAGGATAAAAAGGTAAAAAGAAAACAAAAGTACTCAGAGCAAACACTGATGTACACAGAGCTTTTAAAATCGGCGAGAGTATTATTAAGGAGGTAGACAACTTCTACTATCTGGGTAGCATTATGATCAACTAAATTGGATCATCAATGGACATTGAAAATCGCATAAAGCCGGCGAAGCAAGCATATAGACGATTAGCGAACGTCAGCTGATCGTCCTTACTCTCATGGATTGTTAAAATTAGAATATTCAACACGAACGTCAAGTCAATAGTTTTGTACAGTTGCGAGAACTGGAAAACAGCACCTCGCAACATCAATGTTATACAGGTATTCATTAACAGATGTTTGCGGAGGATCATGAGAATTTGTTGGCCCAATACGTTACCAAATAGTGCGTTATGGTCCCAAACCAGTCAAATACCTATCGAGATGGAAATAAGAAGAAAAACCAATAACGACATAGCACAAATGCCCGCCCATGTCTGGAGAAGACAGGTCGAAAAAGAAGTTGTAAAGATGAGGCAAAGCTGGAGTGAGATTAAAAATATGGCCATGGATAGATGGATAGATCAAACTGTATATCATATGACGAAGCCCTATCTATGCTCCTTAAAAGATCAAGAGGAATATATATGACATTACCTATTCACGCACTTTCACCCGTCAATTTTCTAATACCATATCGTGCACTTTAGTTATAATTTCTGGCGTTGTTATAGTTTTTGGACGTCCACTTTGTGGTTCATCTTCAATGCTTGTCCAAGTATGTTTACCTATTCAGCAAGTAATTTTTTTTCTGTTGCAGATGAATATGGACTTTCACCTAAATTCACCAGTTTTTTTCTTTGACATTCCTTTATGGGGCTTATTGGCTTTCCACAAAGCATCCATTGCTTTGTTTCAGTTTCTTTAATCAATTTTATCTTCTCAAGCTAAGTAGATGATTAATCCACTGTAGCTTCATCCGTATGATTTTGTGATTTTGTGTTGTGGTGAAGATCCTTGCTAATTGGTGGTGATCTTTACTTTAGCATTGTAATTTTTTCCGGTAGGTGGCGTGTTTTGCAAATCACGCGTCTGATGTGTGTCATCATCGCCAGAGGTATACGGGAAGGTTAGCGAGGGCTTCTTCTTTATATTTTAGGTGGAGTTGTCTGAACGGAAGTTGAAGCCTCTTTATTAAATATTCGAAACCACCATTAAATATTCGTCATGTCCTCTGCTGCGGCTCGAACCTGGGTCGTTTGTATTGTTATGCGTGCGTTCTAATCACTACACCACGCCTCCATATCATTTTGAATTTCTGGTCCCCATAAACCTTTCTTATGTAAATATTTAATTACACCAAGAATTGATAATTTTTCGCATTATAAAGCAATCACTGAAGCGCAGATGGGAGTTTCCATTATACGTAGCTTTTTGCTTGATAAAGAATATTTCGTACTGCCCTCGTTAAGAAAAATGCATATCATTTGTAGGAACTGGAGTAGAGTCCTTTTTTACATTTCTTTATTTCCTTTCCTTTTTCATATTTCTATTCATTTCCGTTTGTTTTTCTTTTTTGCGTTGATTTTTTCTTTTGCCTTAAAAGCTAAAGATTTTTAGATCAGCTTTTATTTTTTGTCGTTTTTTTTTTTTCTTTCAATGAAAAAAGGTTTCTTTTTTCCCGTTGGCTTTATTTCTTATTGCTGTTGTAAGTATTCATCTCATTGAGGTTTAATTCATTAGACCACAATCCTATTAAATCTTTAGGCTACTAAAGGTTTCCCTTAGTCACCACTATCACCACCATCATCATCATCACAATCACCATCTTTCCTTGCCTTTTAACACTCTTCCCTCTTTCACTGTCATTATCATTAAAAGATTGAATTTTTCGTTCCTTTTTTGTGTCTATTTTTTTCTTATCTCTTTCTTACAAATTCTTAAGCATTCATGTGATTTTTCTCGCTTTTTTTCAATTGAAGTCCTTTTTTTGGGATCTTCTACTCATATCCTTTACCTTCTAAAAGCATAAGTGTAAGTGTGTGTGTGAGTGCCGGAAAAAGCAAAGCGATGACATTGATTACAACATGGCGAAGAGTAAGAAGAGGGGCAGTGGTATTGGTTGAAGAATGTTTTCGTTAAACTAAAAGCGTGCAATTTCCTTAACATCCGTTTCCGTATCCTTATTATTTAGTCCTTTCTTAACTATTAAAAAATACAAAAAAATACAAAAAAAAACGAAAAACATATCCTCACCAATAAAACCTTCTACCGAAACACTGATTTACACGTACACTGGCCGTATAATGCGTTTATCTCTTACGATATCTTGCCCTGCATTTACACTCTGATCTAAAGGCTTCGCTGTACTGGTTTCCCCATTTTCTCTTATTTTTTTCCTTACAAAATTCCTTTATTATTGTATTTCTTTCAGCTCATCTTTGGCTATACGTAGAGCAGTAGTGAGCGAAGAGTGTTATACATAAAATCACTGTTGGACAATAACAACAACAACAAAAGTAACAACAGCAGCAGCAGCAACAAAAGAAGCTTAAAGTTGTCATGACATTGCCATACCATGTCATGTCATTTTATTATTTTCTGTTCATTCTTCTTCACTATTTTTTGCGCTTCAACTCCTACTGCCCATTTAGCCGAGTGTAGCAAATATTTGTCATTCTATCCTCCACCACCATGCTCCATCGTTTCCTCAGCTTTTGCACAGTTAATACATTTCATTTTCATTCATTTTCTTTCTCTTAAATAATCGAATTGTTTTTATTTTATTTTTTCTTATCATTTTCTTTTACAAAAATCGTGCTGTGTGTGTGTGTGTGTGTAATAATTGTATTTTTGTTTAAAATAAGTAATGAAATCAATTTCAAATTAATTTCACTTTAACCCCCTTCCCCTTTTGCTTTAGTATTTGATTGCCTTTCATTTCCGTTTTCTTTGTTGGATGGATAACCCAATGCACAAGCAATTAAATGATTTTTAAGCTCAAAAAAACGAAAATTAACAAAATAATTCCATATATTTTATGCTAAGAATTCAAAACAAAAGAGCGTTGCCACCTTCTTAAAACATTAAATTTTTCATGCTAAAAAAATCTCCTTGCAATCAATAAAAAATATTTAAAATGTCATTTCGGGGTTATTTGCTGTTTGTTTCTCGTCTCAAAGAAAACACAGTGTGGCTACCTTTTTAAAATCTTTATTTTTCGGTCCACTTTTGCTTTGGTTTATTTATAAAAAAAACTAATTCTTCTTATAAAGCTTTTTAAACCTGCTTAAAAATAAATAATTAATATAATGTAACATAAAAATATTAAACAGTGTTGCCACCTTTTTGCAAAAATCTTTATACTTTTCGCTCATTTCTACTTTAATGTGTGTAAACTATTTATACGAATTGTTCGCTTTAAAAAAATTAGTTTATGCATTTTTGTACAGTGATGCCACCTTTTACAAATCTTATTAAATAATTCATATTCTTACACAAAAATATTTCTTTGCTCCTATGTGCCACACAATTCTAAGACAATGTCTTAATGTGTTAATGTTTATTCATTCGCCCCATCATAGAGTTGCCCGTTAAATATTCCATCAAAGTCAAAACAGTGTTGCCACCTTTTTTTTAGCAATTGTAATATTCTTACTAAAAAAGTTTTGATTCTCTACAATCAATAGATGCTTGGATGGTCCCCTTCGGCGATATTTGTCAGGCAACGAGTCAAACTTGTAGCGATGAGCTACACGCTGGCATATTACCCCTAGGCACACTCCTCTATTCTACTGAGGAAACCTTATTACTGTGTGATATAGACTATACCTCATCTGGACCTGAACCGTGCTATGATTCCTAATAAAGAAGATTGGGCTTCTGGCTCTATTATCTACAGCGATTAATTGGATGTCTATACGGACGCTTCTATACTAGAGAAAAGGGCGGGCAGTGGAATTTCTTTCGAAAAGCTCGCCTTCCAAATTTTTGTAGTGTGTTTCTGGCCGAAGTGATGACGTTTTTTATACTGCAGAGTGGATTCGTGGTAACGGCGCACCTACCGACGATATTTATATCTGTTCTGATTACCAGACACACAAAGCTCGGATTGGTGGATATGAAGCATACCAATCAACTGCTCGAACTGGACCGTCAAAACTCCTCTTCAGGGCCATTGCATCATGGGGACACACACAAAGGCAACGCTTACCTCTAAATTACTTGTCATTAAGTTAATAGCCAAGTTCATTAGACTGTTGCGCTGGTGTCCAATTTAACTTAAGAAAGCGCTTCTGTGCGTTGTCTCTGTTTGAGCACCAGATTCTAGTGAATCGAACAGAGACAACACAAGTGATGCCACCTTTTACAAACATATAATTCTAAGTTTGATATATATTTACATGTCCTAGCCTCCGCTGCTTTATTTCAACAAAGCAATACAATTCCTTAAAAAAGTAGTACAAATAGTTTTTTCTATTACATTTTCAACAGTGATGCCATCTTTTTACATACCTTTTTGAGTATTATTTCTTTATAAAATACCATCAAACATTGTTGCTTTCCATGTTCTTCTAATAGAATTTCTTTTGATATTAAATTCTTGCCATAAAAAATCAAACCTAAAAAAGCTACAAAATATTTTTGTCTTACCAACGTTATTTCTTCGAGTGTATAAACCTTTTTTAATTCAATTTTATTTTATTTTTATGTATTGATTCTTTGATTTAAAATTAAGAAGAAAAAAGGAAATTTATTTTGAAATGATGTGGTTTTAAATAAGATTTATGGTCATGCTATGCTTTTTGAATAAATAAATCCCATACAGCCCCCTTCCTATTACATACTACTGTTGCTGCTAAAAAAATAATAATAGAGTAGGAGGAGGGTAAGGGAAGTAAGGTATTCCATTGTACTTATTGTTTAAATCTAATGCATAAGAAGAGTAAATTTTATGAAAAATTCCAAGAAAATCAATAGCTTAAGATGAAGAGCTTATGAAAACAAGAAGAAGAAGAAACACTGTCAGTTAGAAATAAAGCAAATGGAAGTACAAAAAGATATTTGTCGGGATAAGGCACAACAAGAGTTGCTGTGAAAATACCCACTTGCTTAGATGGTGTTTTCATTTGAGAAGCTGTTTTAAAGGCGGCTTTCCGTCTTTTTCCCGAAGCATCTTAAACAAGCATTTGTGTCGATAAGCTCCTCTTCGTTAATTCGTGGGTACCTTCAGTTATAAAAAATTAAAAACCTCTCAGCAAAGCACATCCGATAGTGTAGCACACAACTGTAAAATGATGCCCACATCTGACTACACGTCTTTACATAAAGGACTCTTGATATACTATGACGAAACTGGCTCCTTTGAACTTTTTTATTGATATAAAGCAAATTCTAACAATTATTGACGTTATGACAGCGTAGAAGTGAGTGGCGTAGCCTCGTTGAATTAAGGCACTCTTGAACGTACACAACAGAGATCAGCAACGAATCGCTTTTTTGCTACTCCTACTCACTCATGAATTTATAAGTAAAAGTAAGTAAACTCATACTCATTCTTACTCACAATAACGTTGATACATAAGTATAAGTAGCAACAAGTAGCAATCAAGCATCGCACTCGTACTCATAGCATTCACAAATTTCTTAAAAAATACTTATAATACTCGTACATAAATGATTCGCAAAATTCATGAGCATTCAAATCATACTCATTTTTCATCGTCTACGTACAAAGAGTGCTGATGAGTATGAAGGAATAGCGTCACGAATATTAATAAGTATGAGTATGATGGGTACATCGACGGGCAACAAGCTGCCTTTCTTTTGTGTTTTCACATGTATGTACTTACACGCATAGACAAACAATAAGCAAAAAAAATAACAATAAAATTAGTAAAGAGAAAACCGGTGGAAATATACAATGCAATGTAACCTGAGTGTGAGACTCTCAAATTACTACCCCAATTATAAAATGCATTAATATTAGTTTGCCTGACACTGCTTTAGAGTATGAATGCCTATGAGTAGCCAATGAGTATGTGTACGTCTGAGAATTAAATCTGACCTCGACGACACGACGTTCTCATGAAAATCTCGGCTCATTCGAAGGTAAGGTTAGGGTAGGTACTAAGCTCGCTATATTCGAACGAAAGCCCCGGTTGCCTCGATCAAGCTGGATATTTTCAAATCAGCGTATGGCGATGTTCAATCTCGTTGACAGCATCATGAATGCTGTCAATAGACTCGCCATCCTCTCGCATAATTTTTGAAGGAGTCGTGGTTCTGAAGACAAGCAGGAGACTGTTTTTCATTTTATGTGTCAGTGTTCGGCCCTGTCTACCAGACGACGAAAGTTTTTAACCTCCGATTTCTTGCCATCCTTGACTGAACTTCGAAGAATAAAGGTCACCGCAATTGCAAAATTTATTTCTGAGTCCAAATGGAGATTGTCTGAACCCCTGGTTAGCATCTATGCTTTTGGCATCACAATGGACCAAATCTCTGACCTAAGTAGGTCCACCACCCTATCTAACCCACCAAGAAAACGATTAGGTCACATGATGCCGACCACCGCCTCTTTGTTCGAGCTGAGTACTCAAAATGATACTAAATTATGTAGCCTTTTCATAGTGGCCTAGAAAGGAGCAGGACAATGCAAGATCATAATCTTGCTGGTGTCCCAACCGTGATAGTGATATAAGCCTGTCCCACACTTGCCATTGGGGTCATTCCGCACATACCACTACTGCACTTTCCGTTGATGGAAGAGACATGTAATAGAGAATATTACGCCTATTTGATGGTAACCCCCACATTGGGATAAATGATCACATAACACCCACTATTAAGATGGATAAGTCCTGCAAACAAAATTTATGGTTTAACAAAATGTGGTGCTGTAACATCGTGGACTAGGTTTGATTTACTGATGAGTCAAAACAGACTGGCGGTAAGACTAGTTTGGTGTGTTTAGTCCCAATTTTAAACGGGTTTTACATATGGGCAAATACCCTACGATTTTCAGGCGGAAATTTACGCCACTTTAATATCCCTTAGGAAGACTAACGAAAAAATAATTAATTGTGGTTTTGATTGTTAAATAAAGAAACTTCATCCTCCATCCAGACAATTCCCTCTATAAAAAAATTAGTCTCCTTGAGCTTTTAGCTTACCTCTCGCGATGATGACAAACATTAGGCGAATGATCAGGAGAAAACGCCACCTACTGGAAAAAAATACAGTGCTAAAGTAAAGATCACCACCCGGTAGCAAGGAAACACACCACTACGCAAAATCATATGGAGGAAGCTACAGTGGATTAATCATCTACTTAGCTTGAGAAGATAAAATTGATTAAAGAAACTGAAACAAAGCCATGGATGCTTTATGGACAACCAATATGCTCTCTAGAGGAGCGACGGAGAAAAAATCTGCATTAGGGACTGTCTGAGGAGAAAACCGCAGAGTTTGAGTGTTTAGGTAATGTCGAATAGTCAAGCGGCCTTAGGAGCTGTGACATCCTGCGAGGTTAGGTCGTGGATTCATATCGACTGTATGACTCTTTTCTGCTTAGACTTCGGAAAGGTAAGTGAATGCCTTGTTCCATTATTTCGTTTATCTTTTACTAAAGAATAGGCAAAATATCTTGTCAGTTATTTTATTACGATTTTTAGCCACTCAGCCAACACTTGTGCTATGTCTAACATTCTGATAGCGGAAGCGGAAACGCCAAGTAAACTAGATATGTATGAGAGAAAAATTAGATGAAATAATATATTTCGGAAAATAAGGAAATTAATGGAAGTTTTTCTAAAAAATAATTATAAGAAAAGAACAAGAAAATTCAGCGATGCCTTGAAGGCCTAAAAAAAAGTAACTGTTTTCTAGGATTTTATTAAATTTATGTAAATTTGCAGGATATTGAAACATAAAATCATTTAAATTCCTTCTTTAAAGAGCATGTTTTTCTTGTTTTTATTACGGCTTTTATTTTTAAAACATTTTCCACTCTTTCGTTCTTAATTCTCTTCTCTTCCAAAATAACTGCAGATAATTTTGTTTTCATTTTAAAACATGACAGTTGTACCGTCAGGACGAATTTTTTTAGGAATCCTTTGTATGAATATGTTCCTGTTCATAAGCTTATACGGCTATCAGAAGAAAGTATGTGAAAGGCGCGACAGAGAGAGAGAAGGAGAGAAAGAGAAATAATGTAATTTAAGTGTTGCAATTGAAATTCTTTCTACCCAATTAATCCGTTTTTGTTCTCTTTTATTCGGGTGTAAATTAACATTTTTTTTTCTCTTTTCTTTCATTTCTTCCTCTTTCTACCATGAATTTTTTTATATATAAAAAGAGGAAAACATTAAAGAAAAAAATTGGAAACCGAATTTTATCAGCACATATAAAATGTTAATTTGTTGTTGTTGGCATTGATAACGGTGTTGTTCCTTTGGTGCTCTTGTGTGGTAGGTACTACCAAAAAAGGGTTATTCTTCCGGTAAGAAAATCTTTATTTTTATTGCTTTAATTAATTTGATTATTTTTTTATTTTTTGGATAACATCACGTTTCTTATACCCTACACTAATGTAAGGCTTTATGGTGCTTATTTTTTTCATAACATGGCTACCAAAAAGCATCTTTGTCTTGTTGCAGTTTAATTGAATACGTTTTAGTCTTCCAGCTAATAAATAGAAACATGAAGCTTCAAATGCATACCTGTTTGGGTGCAATCTGAACTTTGTCTCACTATAGCCATGGAAACTTTTACCGGTCTAAACCCGCTGCATATCTTCATTATGAAATCTGTGAGTACTCAAGTTGTCGACAGGTAACTCAATGGACCATAAGCATCTTGGCATATTCAGCGTATTCCCGACTTTAAGCTACTGTTGAGCAGGAGCTACTGTTGGTGGCTTAAACTTCGGTCGCAATTCTGAAGTATTATACATAACCGTAGTGAGTGTGACCATGTTCCAAATGTCAAACTCGATTGTTTACCGAGCTATACAGCTGGATCTAAAACGGATAGTGGTGTAAGAACTGGGATATTAGGGCCATATACCTAAGTCAGGTTAGCCACGGGTAAGTAGCGCAGCATGTTCCAGGCAGAGATTCAGGCTATATCCATCTGTACACGGATTACTGTAGGTCTTGAAATCAGGGGCGCTTCTTATATATTTCGATAGTCAAGTGGCACTAATGGCCATTTCTTTGGAGTTATAGACTCGTGACTAGCAGCGAGCGTTTTTCAGCCAGAAATCCAGGTTACATACATCTATGCACGAATTCATATATAGCGTGGAAACAGGGGCGCTTTTATTATTATATATTCCGATAGTCAAGTGGCACTAATCGCCCTTTCTTTAGAGTTATAGACTCGAGACTAACAGCAAGCGTTTTTCAGGCAGAGATCCATCTGTGCACGGATTAATATAGAGCTTGGGAGCAGGGGCGCTTCTATTATTATATATTGCGATAGTCAAGTTACACTAATCGCCCTTTCTTTTGAGTTATAGACTCGAGACTGACAGTGAGCGTTTTTCAGCCAGAGATCCAGGTTATATACAGCTATAGACGGATTAATATAGAGAGTGGGAACAGGGGCGCTTCTATTATTATATATTCCGATAATCAAGTGGCACTAATCGCCCTTTCTTTAGAGTTATAGACTCGAGACTGACAGCAAGCATTTTTCAGGCAGAGATCCATCTGTGCACGGATTAATATAGAGCTTGGGAGCAGGGGCGCTTCTATTATTATATATTGCGATAGTCAAGTTACACTAATCGCCCTTTCTTTTGAGTTATAGACTCGAGACTGACAGTGAGCGCTTTTCAGCCAGAGATCCAGGTTATATACAGCTATGCACGGATTAATATAGAGCGTGGGAACAGGGGCGCTTCTATTATTATATATTCCGATAGTCAAGTGGCACTAATCGCCCTTTCTTTGGAGTTATAGACTGACAGTGAGCGTTTTTCAGGCAGAGATCCATCTGTTCACGTAATGGCACTAATGGCCCTTTATTTGGATTTATCGACTCGAGGCCGGCATTGTGTAACAGGGTAAGACTTTGCTGGGTCCCTGGACACACTTGAGTTATGGGGAACAACCAGAGCTGTACTGTGATGTTAGCTGGTCCACAACTAAGGTGAAGATCGACGAATGAGAGCATGAGCTACGCTCGTCATACTGGGTACAATGCCTAAGTCTGAGGTAGGCGAAGCAGCTAATGAGGAGTTTGTACCATATGGACAAGATAATACTAGAAAACTTGGTGGATTCCTGACGAGCCATTAGTAACTTAAATATCACCTCTTCAGCCTTAATGTGGTGCCTGATTCGAAGTGTCGCTTGTGTATGGATGAAGAGGAGACGACGGAGCATGTTTTCTGTGAAGGTGTTGCTTTGGTAAGCATTCGGTGACGAACTTTTAAGGAGTCCTTTATTGGGCCTGAACAGGCTCGTCGGCTGTCTTCATACATAAGATAGAGGAACTTTTTCTGGAGACTGTTCCGATTGGCGCCTCCCGACTGATCGGAGAGTCATCTACCCAGGTGTATTGACTCGATGGTATTTTATGTATTTTATTATGCTGACCCCGAGTGTTTCGCACAATAGATCTTTCTAGGTCGCAGTGCATAACCATTTGCTCCTCTCCGACCCAATTTAATAATAATAACAGTCTTCCAGCTCAGCAGGTGATTGGTGAACTATAGCAACAACGTTGAATAGATTTTTGTGCTGCCATTTGTCGTTGCCTAGAAACAACGATCTCTGTTTATTTGGTATAGTGGTGGTTCCGGTGAAATCTGCGCTGTGGTGGAGATCTTTACTAAGCATTGCAATTTTTTCCAGTAAGTGGGGTTTTGTTCCTGATCATTTGTCTGACCTTTGCCATCATTGCCAGAGGTATGCGGAAAGATCAGAGGGGGGCTTCTTCTTTATTTTTTCAGATTGAGTTGTTTAGATGAAAGTTGAAGCCTATTTATTACACACTTGAAACCAAAATCAATTCCTTTTCCGACACGTCTTCTGCTCTGGCTAGAACCTTGGCTGCTTATGTTGTTATGCCTGTGCTTTAAACGCAAACAATTATTGTCCCTAAAAAGCTGGCCATCACTGCTTGTTATCTAAGTTTGAGGTAAAAATGTTATTACATTACATGCGTAAAAGTAAGTCGTCATCAGTGATTGGTTCACGGTGTAGGGCATTAAATAGCCGTTATTTACTGCAACCTTTACAGCGTAAAATCTGTTTATAATTGTTACTCTTTCTCTCTCTTTTTTCTCTCTCATTTCTCTCTCTTTCCGTTAAGCAAACATAGGCCTTTCTGTCTGTTAAAGTCTTTAGAAAAATAAAAACCAAATAAATGACAGGATAGTACAGCAGTAACATTTACAACAAACAAATAAAAATTAAAACAAGAATTAATTGAAAGGTAGACACGGACTGTCATCATATCTAGGCAGTATTCAAATATTCGCTTATTGCTTTGGTAGCAAAAGATAACCGCGTTACATAGAAAACAAACAAAAAAAACCCTGACATTCTTTTGAACTCAGACAGACTTAAGTAGTTAATTGGGTTTGGGCTCAAATATAAAAAACATCAAAAGTAAATTTAAAAAAAAGGTTTTTTGACCCCGTTAAGGTCTTCAAAATAAACACAAACAAAAATTTTTACATTAAAAAAATGCAAATTTATTTACATTTTTTAACCAGGCAATCGGCTCTCATTGCAATTGTCTTAAAATCGTAATGTACCCTTAAAAGCACATACTGGTCTATTTGGAACCTATATGATACGACGCGTTTACCAACTTTTACTGGTATACGATAGGCAGGTAAAGTAGCTGTTTCTTAAAAGACCCCTTAGAGTAAAACAAAAAGCCTAAGCTCTGAACCGATACAACTAAAAGGAAGTTTTTACAACCCTATGATCCTTTGTGAATCGTTAAAGAATTTTATTAATTTATTATGTAAAGACACCGACAGGATAGGAATGATAGGATTGTAGAGAATGACGTTTTATATAAGTTTATAGGGTCTTCCAATAAGGGATTCTATTTTAAGTCTATTATATTTATAATAGACTGCCATTTTAACGGTTGTCGCTTGTCAACTTGTAATTATTTGACAGATGACAAGTAAAATCTATAAATCTTTATATGGCACCCGCATACAACACAAACGCTCCAGGCTCGAATCCGCAGCAAAAGACGACATCACAATAAAGTTTAATTGCGGGTGTTTAATTAACTGGCTTCAAGTCCCCTGACATTCCAGCTTACCTCTGGCGACGATGACAAACATCACACAAACGACACCACCTACAGGAAAAATATGGCATTGCTTAGGAGGGATCACTACTACCGCTTAGCAACGTTCTTCACCGATACACAATCACTTGGAGGCGAGTTACAGTTGACTAATCAACTACTTAACTTGAATACCAAGATAATGGATGCTTTGTGGAAAGCCATATGCCAGGAGAGCTGCGTGAAAGATATGCTGTATGGCAACGGCTCACATCTGATTCAATGGAGGTGGTGTAGTATAGTGACAGAGGACATGAAGAAACAATTTAACTGTGGTTTCTCGAATGTTTAATTAAGAGACTTCCTTTTCCCTCCAGACAACTCAGTCTAACAAATAATCAAGCACCCTCTGACCTGCCAGCTTACCTCTGGCAATGATGACAAACATGAATGATCAGGAAAAAAATTACAAAGCTAAGTAAAAATCACCACCACCACTTAGCAAAGATCTTCACCACTATACAATCATATGGAAGGGAGCTACAGTGGATTAATTATCTACTTAGCTTAAGAAAGCAACTTGATTAATCAAACTTAAACAAAGCAATGCTGCCTTTTGGAAACACAATATCCTGCCTGAAGAATAAACACAGGAGCATACTTGAGCACAGGTGAAGTGTAGATATTCATCTATGAAGCTCGATAGATGGGACACAAGTGGACCAATATCATCACTTGTCGAATATTAAGGATGCTTTAGCCTTCTCTTTCAGTGAAAAGGACTAAGCCTATTTTCGATTAGGCTTCTTCCGGTCATTATTACCAGGCACTGTATTAAAGGCTGCATGTCAGAGTGCATGAGATGCCATGGTCATGTCTACTGTAGAAGCTGGCAAGATGAGAAGGAAGAGAAATCGTATAAAAGCTTAGACTTAGACTTGGGCACTTATATCACTTCCACGATCTCGACTGTCTTAGAAAAATGTCATTGTCAAAGTTAATTGACTTCGTTAAGAGCCAAACAGTGAGTAACCAGACATTTTTGGGTATTTAGGCGAGGATATATCTGGGACTCTTCCCTGTTCTGTCTTTTGGATTCTTTAATGGGTATATCCTGTAAATTTTAGCACAAAGGGCCACAGGGTGTGCTCGTAAATGACAAGCGACCCACATAATCTAACCAAACCTACAATTATTTCGTTATAAAGGGTGGCCAAACACTGCTCACTTGGGTCAAAATCTGATCCTACTGTGATGATCCTACTGTGTGGTAGTGGCCAAGTAGACCAATATGTCCGCTATCTGACCCGAAACGATCCAACCAGAAGCATACACAAAAGAGTAAGCCTTGCAGAAATGGAATGCCTAGGAAAACAGTTCTAATTACTGAAAGATTCCGACTGGACAAATAAAGTTACAAGAGCCAGAAAGTATACCATGATATCCTATATCGGTCATATATTCTTAATTTAATCAGAGATTGGGAAATTTCCAGATGCTTGAAACACTCAAATGCTCAAAGTGGACTTCGCTACTCTACGGTGCCGTTCAGTTAACAATTTTGTTCTCGCTCTGAGGTTCTTACCTATGGCAGGCCGGACTTGAAACAACTCCTTACGGAGTTTCTTACGGGCCACTGTAGACTAAAAGCGCATCTGAAGAGGATGGCGGTCACAGAGGTGGATGTCTGTGAACTGTATTCTCACAGACAGCAGAGACGACAAAATACATATTGTGTGGATGTAATAACCTTAATAGGTTTAGGTAGACATGTCCAACACTATGTTTGCAGACCTGCTGGTGTTCATTAGGAAGGCAGCAGATCTGCTGAACAAACTACGGCCTGGTCGGTATGATGATAATGACTCGTTCTCTTTTTCCCTAACTTTAGATTCTTGATGAGTTTTCGGGTGCTTTTTTGGGAGCATCACTATGGGACATAGGTCCACCGAGTGCGTGCGCTAGTCGCAAGCGAGCAATGTAAGTTAACCTTACCTAGTTTTCATCTAATCGATCCAAAGTTCCATGACAAGTAAGCTAAAGAAAAGCTTTTTATAGCTTATTTTTATCTACCAGTGTAATCAGAGTGGAGATTTGTTTGTTTTTTTTTTTTCCAAAGAAAGGAGTTGTGCCCCTAGAAAGTACAGCTATATAGTGTAGTATGTAATTTACTCTGCGTTGCGCTTAACCTGCGTCTAAACGTTAAAAATCTGTTAATAGTAGGACATTATCTGCAGATATGATGAAGACAGCGTCGATATGATGACAATGATATGGAATGTTCAGCAGGCTCTTTATCTTCCTCTTACTGACAATAGTGATTATTGGAAGGTAGACACAGTTTCTTAGCATACGCACCAACAGCCCACCAATAACAGCCATCAGGAGTCACAGCCTATGGCGCGGCATTCCCATGATAAACTCCGTATAAGCTTGTTCGTTCAGATGTGTTTTGATACAGAGCAGTTAGGTTCGGCATTCTTCCACAGTATATGTGCCCTGGGCGTTGGTGGACGCATTGTATTCACTCGTGCTTTGGCACCGTGAGGTAACGTCCTAGAGCAGGTACTCACGTTAAACCACTGACTTAATGTCCCTATCTACTATCTAGCATATGTGCCCTGCCCAACAAATATCGCAGAATTAGAAGTCTGCAAAAGGAAAGTGGCATTTCATTCTTGTTGCCAGGTGGACAAAGCCTTTCCTCGCTAGTAAAAAATGTAAGAATTGGTCATGAAAAATTTCGTGAACGAAATACGGTTCTACAAGCCGTCATTGGACTATTTGAGTTTCCCATCATTCATAACATATCCTCGTCTTTACAATTAAATAAATAATCAAAAAAAGAACCTCTTATTGGAAGTCTCAGTACAATACTACTGTACTTGTATTTTTCCAAGTGTTTTTTAAAGATTATAAAAATCGTGTATAAACTTCATAGGTAGTCATCATCATCATCATTATCATCATGATCATTATCATCATTATTTTTTAGAATTTTTTCACACTATTCTAGTATTTGTTTTCACAACCCAGCTGTTGTGAATATCGTGTCAATTAATTGTAGATTTTTAATTAGAAACTGAAATTGTTATTATTTTTTCTAATCCCTGTTTTTGTTTTTGTCTTTTATATATACTCGTATATTGTAAGTTCGATATTAAATTTCAAGGTCAAGTGCAGTACTTCGACAACAAACTCGTTATACCCTCATAACTTGAGTAATTATTGACTTGATGTGGTATAACTATTTTGTGTTTGTTTTTATCTTCAGAAAAAAAGTAAATAAATTATATTGTAATTAAAAGCTAAATACAACAACAACAACAAATAAATGATGAATTTACAAAAAAAAGCAAAAAGTAGAATAAAATCTTGCTAAACTGGTATTTAAATTTTGAAAAGAATACTCGCGTCTCAACACTTATGTAGAGGAGATGGAGGGTGAGTATCATATTTGAAATACAAGTATTTAAAACGCGATTCATCATCAACATCATCATCGTTACTGCCCCTGCCCTACTCATTAACCGGGGTAATGTGAAGTGAAAAATAAATAAAAAATAAAAAAATAATTTAAATATTTTCTAGTCAAATAGTGTAACGAATTTATCGAAAATTACATTTAATTATTTAAATAAAAAAAAAATACTGTAAAATACGAGGGTCGTTTAACAATTCCATAAATTTAGGAAGAAAATATATGTATTTGTTATCGGCAGAGGAAGAGTTAGTTGGCTTCAGCAAACAACATTCTGATAGGCTTTGTGACGGGGCACTGCGCTCTAAGGGTAAGAACTGGGGTTTGGGAAGCAGGCTCCCCAATTTTCTGCCGGGTTTGCAGTGATACGGGGGAACAAATCTTCTGTCACTGCCCGGTTCTTTATGCACGCAGGCTTAGGTTGCTCGTTGTTAGTTGGCTTCAGCAAACAACATTCTGATAGGCTTTGTGACAGGACACTGCCCTGTAAGAGTAAGGATGGGGATTTTGGAAGCAGGCTCCCCAATTTTCTGCCGAGTTTGCGTCGATACGGGGGAAAAAATTACATTTAATTATTTAAATAGAAAAAAAATACTGTAAAATACGAGGGTCGTTTAACAATTCCATAAATTTAGGGAGAATATATATGTATTTGTTATCGGCAGAGGAAGAGCTAGTTGGCTTCAGCAAACAACAATCTGATAGGCTTTGTGACAGGGCACTGCGCTCTATGGGTAAGGACGGGGGTTTGGGAAGCAGGCTCCCCCATTTTCTGCCGGGTTTGCAGTGATATGGGGGAACAAATCCTATGTCACTGCCCGGTTCTTTATGCACGCAGGCTTAGGTTGCTCGTTGTTAGTTGGCTTCAGCAAACAACATTCTGATAGGCTTTGTGACAGGACACTGCCCTGTAAGAGTAAGGATGGGGATTTTGGAAGCAGGCTCCCCAATTTTCTGCCGAGTTTGCGTCGATACGGGGGAAAAAATTACATTTAATTATTTAAATAGAAAAAAAATACTGTAAAATACGAGGGTCGTTTAACAATTCCATAAATTTAGGGAGAATATATATGTATTTGTTATCGGCAGAGGAAGAGTTAGTTGGCTTCAGCAAACAACATTCTGATAGGCTTTGTGACGGGGCACTGCGCTCTAAGGGTAAGGACTGGGGTTTGGGAAGCAGGCTCCCCATTTTCTGCTGGGTTTGCAGTGATACGGGGGAACAAACCCTCTGTCACTGCCCGGTTCTTTATGCACGCAGGCTTAGGTTGCTCGTTGTTAGTTGGCTTCAGCAAACAACATTCTGATAGGCTTTGTGATGGGGCACTGTGCTCTAATGGTAAGGACTGGGGTTTGGGAAGCAGGCTCCCCCATTTTCTGCCGGGTTTGCAGTGATACGGAGGAACAAATCCTCTGTCACTTCCCCGTTCTTTATGGACGCAGGCTAAGGTTTCTGGGCCGTGGCTCTTTTGATAGCCTGGGTGATATTGCGTCGGCTAGGCTATGCGATCTGGAGGGTTCTTTAGGTAATGCCAGGTTCGTTTCTTTTTTGGGCACCTTTTTTCCCTGTAAAAAATGATTCCTCTCTCTTTCTCCTTGTTTTTTCCATCTGTTCTTTCTTTCTTTTCTTGATTTCTTTTACTTTTCATGAAAAGGTCTTTCCACAATGGGCCAATGTGGCCTCTGGGTAGGGTACTTCGGTACCCCCTTTCTTACCTACCTATCAACTTGGCAGCATGTGCATTTGTGAAAAAGACACAGTGAAAATGGACGTGCCAACACACACTCCATTATTAGCGGAAATAGTGAAAGCAGCCAGGCGCCAGGCACAGACAACTTCTCAACAGAAATGTTAAAGGCCGATCCGCATGAAAGCGCTCAGCTACTTATGCCACAGATAAGGAGTTGCTGGGAAACTGAGCAACTGCCATAGGAGCTGGAAGAGGGTTTTGTTGTAGAAATAACGAAAAAGGGTGATTTAGCAGTATGGGCAACAAAATTATCGCACACATTATAGCAAGCCGTCTGACCTTAGACCCACAGATCATGCATAAGCCACGTCAGTAGCCTCAGAGTAGTTATGTAACAATTTGTTGAATGGCGATCATCGCTTTACAAGCTTTTTATAGACTTTGAGAAGACCTTCGATACTCTCAACAACGAGACCATATCGAAGGCGCTGTAATGAGAAGATATATCACTGAAAATTATATCCCTTATTCGGAAATTATTCCGAGGGGCCACTTGCAGAATTTTGCACGAAAATCAACTGGGTGTCCGGATAAACGTAAAAGTTGGAGTGCGGCAGGGATGTGTAACATCACCACAGCTGCTTAATATTGTGCTGAATGTTGTGACGAGAAATGCTAAAAGAGGCTAAGTCGATGCGAATAAACGCAAATTATAGTCACCCATTCCTAATCAACGGTTTACTAGGCAAAGTCGTCAGTCTTCTATCTAGGAAGCATCAGTGACACAAAAGAAGGGTCCTCTGCAAACATTGCCAACCGTATTTTCAGCGCCAAACGCAGATTGGGGCTCCTGAATCCCGTATCGAAGCAGACTATAATGGCAATTTTCTACTTAAATGTAAATCAACTTTGCTGCTTACGAGATCTCAACGCAATTCCGCTCTTCTTTAACAGATGCTTGAGAAGAGTAGTAAGGATCTTCTGGGCGAGAACAATATCCAATGTTCTTCTGTGGTCATATGCTTCGGAAACCCCAAAATGATCTGACACGAATAGTGCTAGACTGGAACCCTCAAGGTAGGCATAGAAGGGGAAGGCCCGTCCATACTTTAAGAAGACAATTAGAGGTCGAAATCATGGCAACAACGAAAACCTTGAGTGAGATTAAAATGTAAGCTCTATACAGGCATAATTGGAATTTATTTGTCGTGGCGCTATGTTAAGTGAATGTCGTCTATACGAACGGACGCTTTCAGACTGGAGAACAGGATGGGCAATGGAATTTTTTCCGAGAGGCTCAACCTTGGTATTTCTCCTCAGGCCGAAGTGACGGTAATTTTTTATGCTGCGTAGTGTTTCCGTGGTAATGGCGCTCCTATCGACGATATATATCTGTTCTGATCGCCATGCGGCGGTCATATCTCTTTCGGGTGTGACCTTCAACTCTGGTCAAGGACTGTCATGCTTCCCTTGTGACATTATCACGACAGTTTTGTGTACATTAGACTCACCTGGTCTAGGTTGGACATGAAGCGTACCAATCAGCTGCTCAAAATGGACTGTTGAGACATCTTCTCTATGAACAATTTTGTATCCATCCTCACGGGTCATTCTGTCATGGGTAGGCACGCACAAAGGCTCCGCTTGACTTTTGTGGTGGCTGTAAATTAGACGAAGAGGAGGGGTCCGTCTCTCGCACGGCGGCGACTTCTCATATTGGGCTCCACCTTTCTGTATGGCTTATCGGAGCTATCGATCCTTGTCATCAGGTCAATAGCCAGGGCTGGTTTCCGATTTAATCTAGCGAAGCGGTTCTGTGCGGTGCCTCTGTTCGATCACCATGGCTCTGGTGAATAGAATTTATTTTGTTGTTAATAAATGCATTTTTCAAGCAAAAAAAAATCGACAATATTAACTTGTATACCCAATATAATAACTCTTGGGGGCATTTTAATTTTACACTTCACTGTTTATCTCTACAATTCTTTATTAAATATTATTTATTTCTTTAAATGTTTTTAATTGACCAGATAATTCTTTTAGTTTAACATTTATAAGAGCATTTTATTTGGCATTTCGATTTTAAGTCGATGGTAATTCTCTTTCTCTCCCTCATTACTTTTGCTGCGGAGTTGCTTAAGGAAACAAGAGAAAAGTTCTTTTGAATGCCATTTTAAGTCCTTGCCTTTAAAAAAACATTTGTTTTTAAGTCCATTTCATTTTATTTATTTTTTTTCTTTTTATGCTTTTTTCTATTTAAATGCACTTCATTTGATTTTTGGTTTCTTTTTGATTTTTTTTTTTCTTCTTCTTATTTTCTGATGTTGAAGTTTTTCTGTCAGAGTTTTACGATTATGATCTGGTTTTATTGTTGAGCGTTTTTTTTTTTGTTTCTTTTTTTTTGGTCGACAATATGTCTGTTATGAGAACTTTTCTTACGTTTTCTTTTTATTATATTTTTTAGCTTTTTTTTTTTTATTTCATTCCACTGGATTTACGCCAAATGCAGAATATGTTTAAAATAAAATTATAATGAAAATAAATATGGAAATATAAGAGAACAATTTTTATTAAAAAAAAAAAAAGAAAAATTCGCAAATTATAAGATAAAATGAAAAACAACAAAATATTTTTGCGGCAAATGATCTCCATTTTTGTTTTTTCTGCCATTTTATTATGGCAGCCATGCTTATTACCAAACTGCTGAAAACAAAATGAGATATGTTTGTAAAGTATTTAAGAACGTTTCTGAATGACTTTTGATTTATAAATGAAACAGATTTTTTTTTCGCAAAATCATTAAAATTGGTCCTTCGCACCGTTCGGGCAAAAAAAATTCTTGGAATTTTTAAAGCAAGCAAATGTTTTTTAGTGTAGAACGAGCTATCTCTGAATCTTATTAAGACGCAGTTGGTTGCTTTCACTAGAAAGCATAAAGCACCGGAGTTTGAGCGACCTAAGCTTATGGGGCTGTACTGTGGCTTAGTGGTCAAGTGAAATACTTATCTGGGAATTATTTTGGATAAGAAGCTTATATTGAGAAGAGAGTCAAGAAAACATCGGTTGCACTTTATTGTAGTAAGGATGTAGTTGATAGGCGCTGGAGACTCTCCCCGTCATCTATCATGTGTATCTATACCATCATAATTAGGCCTATACTTTCATATGCGAATATTGTATAGTGGACAAGTGTTTTGTACTAAAGAAATTGAAAAGCATTCAACGGTTAGTTCTTAATGGGGTCTCTGAGGAGTTGCGGACAACGCTCACACAGGCTCTTAATATTTTTTGAAGTCCCGGCCGTCTAAATCCTATTAAGACAAAGCTGGTTTTTTTCAATAGAAAGTATCAGAATTTGGGCAACCTACTGAGGCTTAGCGAGCAAGTGAAATATTTATCTGAGAATATCTTTGGATTCGAAGAGTTCTTAAAGGAGAGTCTCAAAAAAGTGCCGGTTGCACTTTATTCTAGTAATGGCGCTCTTAGTAGGCCATGGGGACTCTCCCCATCTTCTATGATGTAGATCTATGCCATCATAGTTAGGGCTGTACTCTTCTATGGGCTCAATGTATTGTGGGGATCGCTGGAGAAGTGTTATGTGCTGAAGAAGTTGGAAAGAATTCAACGTTCAAGTGTCTTCGCTGGAGAAGTGTTATGTGCTGAAAAAGTTGGAAAGAATTCAACGTTCAGCTATCTTGAGTTAAGTCAGTGTTACCATCTTCACTACCAGTTGCTGGCTACAGAATATTTATTCCTGAGAGACGATTCTGACAAAAGTCGCTGATAAGCTTGTGATTCTTTACCGATTTTTCTGAAATGAACGACAGAGTAGGATATGGTATTTTCGCACCAGATCTAAAATAATTACTCTCTTATAGGCAGCCTGATCATTACAGCGTTTTCCAGGCTGAGGTTACAGCCATTAGAGAGAAAGCTAATTAACTTGCAATCAACATACTCTACGACTAGAAGGTTATGCCACTTTACCGATATTCAGGGGACAAATAAGTCCCTGGAATGGCTTACTCCCGGACTGTGTTGAAATGCTACTTATCACTAAGCTTGGGTACCGCTATTCAGCGATATTCCGAGGAGGATGGTCACAAGTTGCACAACGACACAGGTTCTTCCGGCAAATGAAAGTGTTAGTATGCCTATCTGTACTCGTCATCTGTATGTTAGCTGCTAAGCCAGCAATATGATCTCCAGAAGATGCAGACAAATTGCTTACTGCAGGTAAGCAGGAAAAGGGTTGTGGCCGGTGGTAGATCTGAAGAGGCTTAGTAGGTAGGTAGGCAGATAGAAGTGGCTGCCTCAAGAATGGACAGAGACGTAGGCTAAGAAGCAGCCCCCGTTCCGATCCTCAATGGATCATCATCCTCCTACACCGAAACCATCCAGAACACATAATAAAACCACTAAGCCTCGTAGAAGCCAATATGCTTTGTTCTCCTACCGCATAACGCCGGACATGCGAACAGTATATGAATAATTGTTTCTTCCTCCTGCTTATCCATGCAGCTTCTGCAGAAATCATTGACCAGGTGACTCAAACTAAGCCGCTTGGCATGAGTGTCATTATATAATGCCCCGTAATGACACCGACATCTTCGCTAAGTGTACTTCTTTAGAGATTGACTAGATTTTTTATGCGTTCGAGATCCAGCCGATTTGTAGCGCTATCTTGCCCGTCTCCGAAGCTGCCCATGCGGTATTGACAGAGTCTAATATGTCATTGTGACTTATAAGCTTGTAAGTTCCCAATGGCCTGTTCATTAGCACTACAGTTTTCCCCGGAATATCACTGTGACCCAGTACCAATATAATATGAATATTATGCTGCTGCAATCTATAACCATTCTTGAGTACAACATGTGAGATAATAATGGCCTGACTATCCGAAAGTAAGCTAATGTCTCTCCTGGAGACGCTGCTCTTTAAAATGATCATCAAAACAATTCATATGGCCGATACATATGCCTTCAAAATACTACAGTGGTCCGATAATCTTGCAGAGTAAGCTATATTCGCCGCTTTCGAGAAGACGTCTGCACCCACCGCCGTGATGGGCTATGCTCTCGATCCATTGTCTGGAGAGCAGGCATTCGATCCATCTAGGGCACCGTGGATCTACGTTGTGTAGCTACTACTGTAAGGAGGAAGTAGTAACCTTAAGGCACATGCCTTTGAAATGTCCAGCGCCATCGAGGCTGAGGTTAAGGGTCCTAGGAAGACACCTCATGGACCTCGATTTACTACAGGGAGCAACGGTGGGATGTATCGGTTGATTTGTAAGTGAAGACGGCTTGAACTCGATGGTCATGTAGATCTGTTTTTCGTTTCTATATTTTCTAGGGTCTGTTGTATAACAATGGGGCTTTTTGAGTCAAGTGGGCTGTTTCTACGACCGTCGGCCGGGTTTTAACCTAACCTGACCTAACCTAACATAATGTTGCAAAAATCGTTAAGCTTCTCTCCAGTAATTGGATGGGACGAATTTCTAGAATTTACACATTTTTTCCGAGCCGAATGAGGCTTTGAACAATAATGGGGATACCATGAACCCTAACTCAACAACTTCTTGTTCGCTACAAAATCGGTTAATTTTTGACGAAAGGGCATTGAATAAATAGGGAAGAAAAAAACTATAAAACATTATCTTAAGGGTTAGGCAATGCCACCTTTTGGCGAAAAAGAAAAAGATAGGAGTCTATGACAAGCAGCAGAACCAGCAAGACTCCTAATCACCATTACAACCATTATTCAGAGGGCTTTGTTTCTAAGCAACGACAGATAGCAGCACCCATATCTACCCCAGACACATCCTACAATAGACCGATCACCTACTTAGCTGGACCATAAATTGCTTATGCAATCATGTTTGAACACAAATAAACACTGATTCATCAGCTTATCTAACTGCAGCTGTAAAGAACACCCCTATAAAGCCCTTTTGAATGAATTTTAAATGGCATATGCCACCGTTTATACAGCTATCACAGCATTTACTTAAGAGATGTTAAATCTCAAGAAATTCCTTTACAATTAATTGTTTTTTGTAATAAACTTGTCTAATTATTTTTAACCTTGACTTATAAAATATTTCAGTTTAATGGAATTCAAAATAAAACGATTTTTTTCGTCATTTTTTAATGCTTACGTTGATACTGCAAACACTTGCTGGTTTAAATGCAAATTATTTGTATACGAGTAAGTACATCTACTATATCTTCACCTAAAAACGAAAAAGTCGTAAGCGACAAAAATACTTAAAAACTATTGTTTGATTATGATATTATACGCCAAAGTACCTTACAATCAATCAAAAACTAAATTTCGAATTTATTATCGCTTACGACCTTTTGTATTTTAGGTGACGTTATACTAGAAGTATGTAGTTATGTATGTATGTCTTATTACATATTTATTTATTATTTTTTAAGTATTTTTTCATAATGATTTTTAATAATTTTTTTTCTTGTTTCGTAAAATAATTGTTGGCAAAAGCTTAAATTGTCAATGCAGGTATCGTTTGACAGAGAAATTGTCAACCGCATACAGTGACAGCTAAAAGTTAAAACATCAATCAAAACATGAAACAATAAATTATTTTTATTATTTTTATCAATCATAGATCACTATATGAGTGAAAATTTTCTTTCAACTTTCAAACTACTGTAGTGTTCTCCAGGCAGAAGGAGGCAGTGGACTGGTTGATATTACTACTGGATATTCAATGTGAATATAAAAATCTATACGCAAAGTCAATCAAGGAGGCAGTGGACTGGTTGATATTACTACTGGATATTCAATGTGAATATAAAAATCTATACGCAAAGTCAGTCAAGGAGGCAGTGGACTGGTTGATATTACTACTGGATATTCAATGTGAATATAAAAATCTATACGCAAAGTCAGTCAAGGAGGCAGTGGACTGGTTGATATTACTACTGGATATTCAATGTGAATATAAAAATCTATACGCAAAGTCAATCAAGGAGGCAGTGGACTGGTTGATATTACTACTGGATATTCAATGTGAATATAAAAATCTATACGCAAAGTCAGTCAAGGAGGCAGTGGACTGGTTGATATTACTACTGGATATTCAATGTGAATATAAAAATCTATACGCAAAGTCAGTCAAGGAGGCAGTGGACTGGTTGATATTACTACTGGATATTCAATGTGAATATAAAAATCTATACGCAAAGTCAATCAAGGAGGCAGTGGACTGGTTGATATTACTACTGGATATTCAATGTGAATATAAAAATCTATACGCAAAGTCAGTCAAGGAGGCAGTGGACTGGTTGATATTACTACTGGATATTCAATGTGAATATAAAAATCTATACGCAAAGTCAGACAGAATAAAAACACTATGGTATCTGCTCGAGCTCGATGTTTAAAGCGAGTTTGATCTAAATTGGTATACCGATGGCTCCAAGATGAATGACTCGAATAATATGATATCTAGTCTGGTAAAATATTGCTACAAAACTTTGCAAAAATTTTCGCTTGGAAATAAGATCCTGTTGTTTTGGGTACCTGTACACTGTGGAACAGATAGATGGTTATGAAATGGCGGCTACATAAGCTAGAAAGGGTTCCATGACAGCCTATATCGGGTCGGAACCTTGCCGTACAGTTTCACTTACTACCAGTCGCAATCCAAAGAAGTATTGGCGAATTTCCAAATGCTTAAAACACTGGGCCTTGCTCACTCTAAGGTGACTATCATTTTGGGTGTCGCTCTGAGATTCTCTGGCAGGCCGGACTTGAAACTCCTAGGAGAGGTTCTTACAGGTCACTGGCTGTCACGAATGTTTGTAGATTTTGCTCACAAGCATCAGAGGCAGTAGAACACATATTGTGTGTTAGGTTTAGGTGGAAAGGTTTAGGTGCTGATGTTCATTAGGAAGGCAGCAATTTTGCTGAACAAACTATATACTGGAAGGGGCACAATAAAGCCCATGGGTAGCAGTGTCCGCAATATTGCCTGGTGGGGGAAATAATCAATGAATGAATAATGACAGCAAAAAAAATATGCTACACCGTCTCCTCTTCTTCCAAATACTGACAATTTCTACAATTTAGGGTAATAGTGGCCTTAAAAATATATAGACTCCGATCATAACCGAGTCTATAGGACCACATTTGCACATTTATCCACTGTTGTTGTCTTGTTATATGGGAATTTTAAAACTGATAGTTCGCATGATAAAACTGACCTTCCGAGCAGGCGGGCAACTCCCTCATTACTTAAAGGAAAACCACTTTTTGTAAGAGCAACCGCCTCAAAATTCTCCTGGGTGACACAGTGACCCCTTAACAAGATTATGTTCTAGTCTGACTGTCTCGCTATCTACACCTAAAGGGCCAGATATGCCACGAGGTACTCGCACATGTGGACTCGTCTGCTTGTCGATAAAGTGGACATAAACAGGTAAATCTTCTCATCATTTGAAATAGAACCACTTTTAGAAAGTTCATTCACCTTATAAATTGAAGGAGTGTCAGAGTAATCCTCTACCGAGATTATCTCCAAGTTTGAATTCATGTGCCAAGAAACCCGGTCCGGGAATTCAACCCTGAATCTCCTACCATAGCACAGATCTAAAGGTTTAACTTACAGCACCGAAGATGGTTCTCCAACTACCTTGCGTAGCATAGACAGACTTTCTGATACATTTCAGGACCGAACATGCCATCACCATCATCACATGGATGTCAAGCGGTGTTAAAGCAATCAAAGCCTCTAAGGCTGCTGTTGGATATGTTCTTATCGCCCCAATTACACGAGGCAGTCGAGTCTCTGTATGCTGCCTAATTCATTTATGGTAGCAGTTTCCTCAGCTGAGCCAAATTTGCTGTCACTCAACTTGACTTTCCACAAAGCATCAGTCGATCAGCGTGATGGTGGTGGTAATTTTTAGTTAACATTGTCGTAAGTGGTGCTTTCTCATCATCAGTCATTCCGATTAAGAATGCAATCACGATTTTTCTGGGCTATTTAGTTTTTGTTTCGACAGATCATTCTTGTTGAATTGGAAAGTATTAGCTGTATGCTATTAGGCTTTAGATTATTTTAGTTCGAAGGACCATATTTGACGCTATTAAGGTTGAAAAAACCATTTAAAGTACGAAGGATCAATTGCACCTTTCAAAAGAGCATAAATTCATTCCGCGTAATGTTTGTCATCTTAGCAAAAAGTAAGCTGAGATGTCAGGAAGACTTCTTTTAATGGATTTGTTCTTATTAAACATTCGAAACCTTAATTAAATTTGTTCGTCATAGGCCGTCCCAAACCTGGACCGATTGTGTTATATACAAACACTCTGATCACTACATATTCTATTATGTCAGTATAGAAATCTTTCGTTTATTAGGACTGATCTTTTGGTAGTCCGATGTGGCATGTCCTTTCAAATCTAACTGACATAGATATCAACGATATATTGTTGATATTATCTTTTGCAAATGCGTTTAATTCAGTTGATTCGGGCATGAAAATGGTACTGCTTATACCTCTCAGAACAACACAAATGCATCAGCATACGAAACCGGGTAATCTGATACTGTATTAAAATACACTTTGGAATTAACTAAGTAAGGGTTCAATTATAGACTTGAAACATAACGCCATAGTTGCAAATTAACCAACCAACCTTACGGGCAACAATATGTTCGGTTAGTGGTAACGTACCATAATGCCTATGGTTGCGGTTACGACGTTACGTTAAGTCACATCTAATTAAGCCTTATGAGACTTAAATGTCTGTATGATTTGGTTAAATGCTTTATAACTTTGATTAGTTGTAATTTTAATAAATTTTTGTAAAATGTTTTTAAAGCATTTACCGAACCTATGACCCTATTTTTTCCTTAATTTCTGTTATTCTTTATCTGATCTGAATATCTGCATTACTTTCTCACTCTCCCTCTCCCTTCTTTAAACTCTTTAAATGCTTTTTTAAATTCTTTCATGTGTTGCTTTATTTTTATTCATCACTGTATTTATATACTTATCTATTTATGAATTCATTCATTTATTCGTTTATATATTGAAATTGTATTGCAAAATGTACTCGTATCATATGTGGGACGTCTGCAATTGCAAATGTATCGAATACAACAACTGCAACAACAATAACAACAAATAGCTACAACAACTCTAAAGTTGTCATATGAAGAAAGAAAAAAATGATTTAAAATTGTAGTTGTGACTGCTGCAATAGCAATTGACATTCAAAACCGCTACAGGGTGTAGCGGTTATAATTTTTATTAAATAAATGCTATAGAATGTAACATTTAAATGCTGTCGAATAGGAATATATGTCACATACATATGTCAGATTAAACAGAGATGGGAAAAATTGCTCTTTATTCTCTCTCTGAGCGATAAGATTTCTTAAACTCATCAAAGATGAGTTGATGACCGAGACACTCCTGCAAATTTGAACACATCAAATGGTTGCGAAGTGTTAAGTCTGGAGAGCATGTGTAAGAACTCCACCCTTATGAGTTCTTAGCTCGATTCACTGATTTTTTAACATAACGACTATACAGGAGAATACCTCTACATTGTCTTAATGGAACTGTAATTATATCTTTTTTCGAGGCGCTAGTTTTTACTTCGAATCAATGTTGAATGTCTTCGAAATCTGTGGATAATATACGCCGGTGATCATCTTTCTCTTTTCAACGTAATGGCTTAGAATGGTCGAGAACTTTTTGACAACAAAACCCCTTAAATAAGCCGACTGTTTTGAATGCTGTTTGGTCTTCTTTACAGATATTGTTCGGTTTCAGCCAGAATATCGTCTAACACTTAGAAGTAGTCGCAGGATTATGGTTATTATCGTGCACATATAGGTTTTTCATATCCAAATATTTATGCAAAATATTGTTACGTTTTAAACTTTTTCAAACACTTGAGTTCACACACACACATAATAACTTTGTACAGTGTCCAACTTACTTAACTTCCGCTTACTACACAAATTTAGTCAATACTCAACTCTTAGTATGACTTTACTCTATGACTGCTAAATTATAACTGACTGTCTAAGCATAATGTGGCGCCCTTTTATAGTCAATTATCATTAGTTTCCCCGACCTTCTACTAAGTGACGTTAATTCAAAAGTCTAAATAACCAAAATTGAATTCTTAGCCCTGTTCAAATAAATATATACTTGGCAGGCTGATCATAGCCTTGACACAAACCAATAGAATAACTTCCATAATAAAGTCCATAGTTTAGGTATATCTTTTTAGGTCGTTTTTATTTTCGTAACAACATAATGTAAACTGTAGCTTAACGTGACTTTAAAATCAGCCACCTTACGTTTTTTCATTATTCGCTTGTAAAATATTCGTTAATTAGTTTGAATGTCTGAATTATTAATTCAATTTTTTGTAGCTCTAACGCATAAATTTGGCTGAATTAAGTTGATGGAAGGGGTCGCTGTAGTTTGTGACTTACAATTAAAAGTCTAAAGGGGTTATATGAGCTGTTTATGGCCAACTGAAAGTTCGCCGTTAATTAAGCTCTTAAAATTGATGGATTGAAGTTCCCCAAAGTATTTAGCAGTTTTTGTTTGTTTTATGGTTAAAGTGAAAAAACCAACACGAAATTAATTTTTTTTATTTTCTTTGAAATCAATGACTTTGTACGCTTCTAACATCGGTCAAAAACATACTTATAATCGTAGCTTGCTCAGTTAGCCGAAGCAGTGTTATAATGAAATTCAAAAAACACAATTTTTGTGGTTATGAATTGAAAAGTATGAGTTTTACGCGTTACTATATTGCTGAACTGTTTAATTCTTGTTTCGAACACAATTTTTGTCGTTTTGAATTGAAAAGCATTAGCTTTAGGCTATAATGGTTAAAAAAACATTTAAAAAACCATTTCCGAAGGATCATTTTCCTTATGCAACTTAAAATTCCATGATTTATTTATTTATTGGCTCAAAGGACCATTGTTATTATTAAATTATTTAAAATTATTAGTTTCACGCCATTAATCTAAAGATCATTTTAAGGTACGATTTTTTATGATTTATTTACTTCTTGGTTTGAAAGACCTTTTGTTTTAGTTTACCTTAGTAAAAATGAAACTTTATAGTTCGAAGGACCATTTTCCTGCATTTACATATGTTTATGTTTACTTTTTGTTACAAAAAAAAAAAAAAAAAAACATTTTTGTCATTATAAATGGAGAAATGTTTGTGTTGTTTCATTATATCAAAAAACTAGCTAAGCCCTGGCATGCTTCGCTACTCCTATCTAAATTACTATTTTATTTATAACTTTTTACTCCTTTCCTATATTTCATCTTCGTCTGGCTCCAAGGTTTAATGGTTCGAGCTTTTATCTGTATATAGATTTGAAAAATAAAACATACACTTTTACATACATTTAGGTATATAGTTAGCTTTTACCGAGTGTGTTTCCCTATCTTTTTTCCATATTGGAGGGTGCATTGCCCACTTATCTTTAAAACGGTAATAGTAAGAGTCTCTAAATTAGGCTCACATATCTTTGTGTTCAATACAAATCATAAGTAAATAAATGGGCGAAATTGGATAAGTAACTTTATATGGGAGTTGCCACTCCCACTTATCCAATTCCGTCCATTTTTTGACTGCTGATTTGTGTTAACCAAATTACTATTACCGTTTTACAGATAAAGACATATAAATAAAAATTTTATATGGGCGAGGCACAGGCCAGCTTAATAAAAGCAATCACTGAAAGACACTTTTCTAATGCATGTAAAGGGTCCGCCAAATATTTTTTTTTTTTTTTTTTTGAAAATGCTATGAAACAAAACTACTGAATATTTTCCAAAATTTATTTTTTTATTTGAAAGTACAATCCTTCCGGTTAATAATGGAAAATAATTTCATTCAAATGGCTGCCTCGGCTGGCCCTGCAGTAGCCTACATGATCGGTTCAATTTTTAAGCACATTATCGATTGTGTGCAGCTGTATTTCACCAATGGCTTCACGAATATTGTCCTTTAAAGCATCAATTGTCTCTGGCTTGTTGGCGTAACACTTATCTTTGACGGCACCCCACAAATAAGAGCCAAATGACATCAGCTCTGCGGCTGATAATGCGATCTTCAAAAACAGGGCGCAAAACATCGAGTGTAGCTACGGCTGTGTGGCACGTAGCGGCTCCTCTTCAATTTTTGTGAACAAAAATTCATTCAACATGGCCCGATAACGATCGCCATTGACGGTAACGGCCACTCCTTGCTCATTTTCGAAGAAAAATGGCCCAGTTATGCCTCTGGACCAAAATCCGCACCAAACAGTGACACGTCTTGGGTGTATCGGCTTTTCTGTGCCGCAAATGAGAAAATTTTGCTTGTTTACATACTCGCCAAGATCAAAATGAGCTTCATCTGAAAAGATGAACACACATTCTGCAACATTACCAGCGTGTTCAAGCGGAAGGATAAAACTAATTAGCTGTCAAATCAGACGTGAGCTAAGTGTTACCATTCACGAAATAAGCACTAGTTGAAACAAAACGTTAGATGACAGACGCTTTATTTGTATGCAAATCGGTTTAGTCTAACTCAGACAAAATTTAAATGCTGTAACAAATTTTATTTTCAAGTAAAACTTAGGCAATACAAAGGATTTCATTCTAACGTCAATAACTAGGCGAACCCAATGGACCTAAAAAATCGCATGTATTGACTTTACCTTTCCTTTAAGGGCTTACACAGTAAAATCAGTTGGCGCATTTCAGAGAACATCAATTACAACGGATTTTATAGTCCTCCTTTACATAAAAAGATGACACTTTTCTGTTCGAAGGACCATTTCATTCTAACGTCAATAACTAGGCGAACCAATGGACCTAAAAAACCGCATGCATTGAATTCACCTTTCCTTTAAGGGCTTACACAGTAAAATCAGTTGGCTCATTTCAGAGAACATCAATTACAACGGATTTTATAGTCCTCCTTTACATATATAGATGACACTTTTCTGTTAGAAGGACCATTTCATTCTAACGTCAATAACTAGGCGAACCAATGGACCTAAAAAACCGCATGCATTGAATTCACCTTTCCTTTAAGGGCTTACACAGTAAAATCAGTTGGCTCATTTCAGAGAACATCAATTACAACGGATTTTATAGTCCTCCTTTACATATATAGATGACACTTTTCTGTTAGAAGGACCATTTCATTCTAACGTCAATAACTAGGCGAACCAATGGACCTAAAAACCGCATGCATTGAATTCACCTTTCCTTTAAGGGCTTACACAGTAAAATCAGTTGGCTCATTTCAGAGAACATCAATTACAACGGATTTTATAGTCCTCCTTTACATATATAGATGACACTTTTCTGTTAGAAGGACCATTTCATTCTAACGTCAATAACTAGGCGAACCAATGGACCTAAAAAACCGCATGCATTGAATTCACCTTTCCTTTAAGGGCTTACACAGTAAAATCAGTTGGCTCATTTCAGAGAACATCAATTACAACGGATTTTATAGTCCTCCTTTACATATATAGATGACACTTTTCTGTTAGAAGGACCATTTTCCATAAGTTATGAAATAGCGTTGAAAAAAATTCGTTTTCCATCAGTTATCAATAGTTTTGTACTTTAAAATCATTTTTTTCGTTTTCAATGGCAATGCAATCAACCGCAAAAAGCAACTTTTCATAATTATTGTGGCAAATAATAAAACATTTTTTTTTGTTGTTTTTTTTTAACGTAATTTTAATGCAGAAAAAATTTAAATAAAATTGCATAAAAACATTAAAAAAAGATAGAAAACATGTGAGAAGTATGTAGTCGTACAAACCCAGTTGTTGTTGTTGTTGGAATGGGGTTTTAGCTATTAAAGGGGAAGTGTATTTTTTTTATATTATCAATTTTTGTTGTTGTCCTGCATGTTGTATGACTATAAGATTTTTTTTATATAATAATTACATATAATTTATACACTTGTGTTTAATTTTTTTCTATAGAATTGATATATTTTTTATTTTCTTATTTTTGATTTTTTTATATAAAATAAAAATACATGCATATGCGTCCATGTATATATGTATGTATGTATGTATATATGTACTCGTTTTAATGACCATTATGAACATGCCATATAATATAATGAATGCGTCATAAATGTATGGAAGAACATAAAATATTTATGCAGTTTTTATGCCTTTTTTTTCCTCCGTAAATAACAACATATTCTCGTTCGTTTATAGGAAATTTGTTTTTTTTTAAATTTTTATTAAAAAATAAATATTTTTGTCCAATCTACACGTGATGATGATAAAAAAAATTCAAATGAAAATAAACCATATTTGTTAATGGATATCGTTTTTTCAATTAAAATAAGTGATTTCAATAAGTGTGTATGTATGTATGTTTAATAATAAAATTCTTTTAATTAATATTTATTAAGTAGGAAATTTTTAAAGAATTTTTTTGAGATCCTACAACTCATTCTAATAGAAATTTACTCATATATTAGTTATTAGACCTAACAGAACCCAATCTAGACAATAAAATCTAAACAATTACCTTTTCTAAGGTCTGATTTATATCTACTGGTTCGACTACTTGTATTTTGTATGGCTAATCCAAAAAAATCATGGTATTGCCAGCATAAAAACTTAAAATTAAGTAAAACAATCATTATCCAATGAAGCGTGTTTGCATTAGAGCTGTAAAACAATCGATAGTAAAGGGTCCGCCAAATAACTTTTTTTTTTGTTTTGAAAATGCGAAGCACAGATACAAAGATGGAGGGAACATTTCGAGGACATTAGCAAAGTCAGAGACATCGAACAGTCCTAAAGAAAATACATTGAACATAGCATGTAGTCCTGCCAGCTTGAATGAAATAAAAGAGGTAAAATTGAAGACAACCAGCAAGCGACATCACAACCGCAGCTGAATTATTACGACCTCGTATAACATCAGCATAGGAGGTAGAGAGCTTGGAAGACAAGCATTGTCGCACGCTGAAGGTCTCTCCTCTTACTCCATGATGTTGTCTAAGGTAATTCCGAATAACAAAATAGGTGATATTGGCAGCCCTCCCTTACTACTACTGAAAAGACTACTGAATATTTTCTCAAATTTCTTTTTTTATTTGAAAGTACAATCTCTCCGGTTAATAATGGAAAATAATTTCATTCAAATGGCTGCCTCGGCTGGCCATTCAGTAGCTTACACGATCGCTCCAATTTTTAAGCACATTATCGATTGTGTGCAGTTGTATTTCACCAATGGCTTCACGAATATTGTCCTTTAAAGCGTCAATTGTCTCGGGCTTGTTGGCGTAACACTATCTTTGACGGCATCCCACAAATAATAGTCCAACGGTGTCAAATCGCAGCTCCGAGGTGGCTAAGCGACATCAGCTCTGCGGCTGATAGTGCGATCTTCAAAAACAGGGCGCAAAACATCGAGTGTAGCTTCGGCTGTGTGGCACGTAGCGCCGTCCTGTTGAAACCAAATGTTGCTAATATCCTCCTCTTCAATTTTTATGAACAAAAATTCGTTCAATATGGCCCAATAACGATCGCCATTAACTGTAACGGCCACTCCTTGCTCATTTTCGAAGAAAAATGGACAAAATATGCCAATTATGCCTTGGCAGGTTTTCTATACCCCAAATGCGACAATTTTGCTTGTTTACGTACCCGCCAAGATCAAAATGAGCTTCATCTGAAAAGATGATTTTTTTTTTTTTTTTTTGGCAAAATCGACATCTTCTGTAAGTCGATCGCAGGCCCAGATTCCCAGCGTTGTTCGAGCGTATACACAACCATATTCAATCAGCGGAAGGATAAAACTAATTATCTGTCACATCAGACATGAGCTAAGTGTTACCATTCACGAAATAAGCACTAGTTGAAAAAAACGTTAGATAGCAGACCCTTTATATAGCGAAAACTGTTCAGACCATGAGGTGCTCTAAAACTAAAGTAATTAATGAGGTCCAGTGAAGAAAACTGCACAGAGTATGGGAAGAAAGCGTGGAATAACTGTCAGTTTTGATAAACTTTTAATTCGTACTTCAAAGATTAATCCCTTCAAGTTATCAAAAAGCCTCAAAAATGTATGGATTCTCATTTTTCAAGTGGTTCAAAAAGAAAAAAACTTATGAAAGAGTCCTTTAAATGAATCATTTCTCAGCAAATGGAAGAACACCATGCTATAGTTTGACAAAATGAAGATTAATTTGTTCGAGTTAAATCCAAAAAAGTGCCGCTGTGGTATGGTAGGTAAGACACCCGTCTGCCAACCAGAAGGTCTTCGGTTCAATATCAAACCAGACCATCTTAAAAAAATTTTTTTCGACAGCGATATCACCTCATCACATTAGCTAGTAACTGGTTATGAGTATTACTTACTATTGAGAGCTTCTCTAATGCATTTGCCGTTCGGAGCCGGCGTTAAACTGTAGGTCCCTTTCAATGAAATTAAAAATCAAATCGGGTGCAGCTCATTGGTTGAGATAAGTCCCCAGGTTCCTTCATGGAATATTATTGCAAATGTGACTTTGACTACATTTGGTGGCCTCCGTATTTACTCATAGAATTTGACGATAGTATCGATAGTGAAAAAAAAGCTATCGATGGTCAGCCAAAAACAAAACTATCGATACTATCGATAGTACTATCGATTGTTTTACAGCTCTACCTATCACACCATGATAACGATGTCTTGATGTGGACGATGTTTGGTTTCAAAAGGATGGTGCAACTTGCCATACATCTAATGCCACAATCGCTTTATAGCGTCAAATGTTTGAAGGCCGTTTAATTAGAAGAAATGGTGATGTAAGTTGGACGGCCAAGAAGCTGCGTTTTGACACCATTGGACTATTTTCTGTAAGGCGCCTTTAAAAACAAATGTTATGACAACAAACCAGAGACAATTGACCATTTGAAGGCCAACATTCTTGATTCATGGCCAAGATACGAGCCCATACACTCGAAAAAGTTGTCGAAAATGGGTCCAACGAATGGGGTACTGTGAGGCCAGCCGTAACAGTTATATGAATGAAATAATATTTCATTTCTAACCTGAACAATTGTACGCCATGACAACAACAAAAATTTGGCAAAATTTCAAAATATATTTTTTTAGCAATTAATTGCGCTTTTTGCCATGGCTTTAGGTATAAGATATTGGTATATTTGAAAAGGTCGTGGTCTCGGTATTATGAGTCAACCAAAAAACTTTCGTTGTCTGTAAAACCTGGCTCTGAAAACACTTAAAAATTAAAATACGTCAGCAAATAACTTTGTCCAGCTAGCTTGTACTAAGCAACATACTGTGTGACGATATGCATCATTGTAAAGGGTCCACCATCTAACGTTTTTTTTTCAACGTGAATGGTAACACTTAGCTCATGTCTGATTTGACAGATAATTAGTTTTATCCTTCCGCTGAACGAATATGGTTGTGTATACGCTTGAACAACGCTGGGAAATATTGCGACATTACTTTGAAAATCATGGTAATGTTGCAGAATGTGTGCGAAATTTGCGTACGAATTTTAGAAGAAGAGAAGCACCGTCAGCTCTGTATGTTCGTTATCTTGTGAAAGAAGTGAAAAAAACTGGCATCCCCATCGATAAACCAAAGCGTGAAAAGCTGAAAACAGTGCGTACTCCTAAGAATATTGCAGATGTGGCAGAAAATGTACATGAAGCGCCATCAACATCAATTCACGGTCGTTCTCAACAATTGAACATTTCGGGGACATCAATGAGACGAATTTTGCATAAATACCTTGGTATGACGCCATACAAAGTCCAATTGGTTCAGGGGTTGAAGCCAACTGACCATCCAATGCGTTTTCGCTTCGCCAAGCGGGCCTGCGATCGACTTACAGAAGATGCCGATTTTGCCAGAAAAAATCATTTTGATCTTGGCGGGTATGTAAATAAGCAAAATTATCGAATTTGGAGCACAGAAAAGCCCCACGTATACATTGAAAAGCCGATACACCCAAGACGGTCACTGTTTGGTGCGGATTTTGGTCCATTTTTCTTCGAAAATGAGCAAGGAGTGTCCGTTACAGTCAATGGCGATCTTTATCGGGTCATGTTCAACGAATTTTTGTTCACAAAAATTAAAGAGGAGGATTTTAGCAATATTTGGTTTCAACAGGACGGCGCTACGTGCCACACAGCCGAAGCTACACTCGATGTTTTGCGCCCTGTTTTCAAAGATCGCATTATCAGCCGCAGAGCTGATGTCGTTTGGCCACCTCGGAGCTGCGATTTGACACCGTTGGACTATTATTTGTGGTATGCCGTCAAAGATAAGTGTTACGCCAACAAGCCAGAAACAATTGACAGTTTAAAGGACAATATTCGTGAAGTAATTGGTGAAATACAGCTGCACACAATCGATAATGTGCTTAAAAATTGGATTGATCGTGTAGGCTACTGCATGGCCAGCCGAGGCAGCGATTTGAATGAAATTATTTTCCATTATTAACCGGAAGGATTGTACTTTAAAAAAAAAAAATTATTTGGCGGATACATGGGCTTAATTGGATCAACTATTTTGTTAGGTACACCTTTACATTGCTGTACTGGTTTTTGTATGAAAAAAACAAAAATATTTTTATTTCAAATTTTTTATATTTGTTTTTCCAAAAATTTTTTTATTGTCATCGTGTGTCCATAATTGCTTCAGAATTTTGTGTTTGTTTCTAATAAATTACGTTCTTTTTTTTACACTTAAATCTCGTATTCTTTCGAGTGCGTTTTTTTCTTCTATTGTCAGAGCTGTGTACGTATTATTGGTAAATTTATTTTTAAATTCAATTTTAAAGTGTGTTGCAGTTGTTGTTGTTGTTGTTGTTGTTGTTGTTGTTGTTATTTAACCATTATTAACAATGGCAATAACAACAACTTTGCTATTGACCGCTTTTTTTCTGTGGAATTTGTTTTTTTGTTTCAAATTTCATTTCAAATTCAATGCTAAACATTAAAACGCACATTTTTGAGAAAAAAAAAAAACAGCAAACCAGAGAGGCAGTTAAACAGGTACACAGATAGGCTGTTTAACAGATAAGGTGGGTGGGTTGGTGAGGGGCAAACAGACCAAGCAGGCGTAATGTTTGTAAAGGCAAGTAATACGAATGAAGGACGCTTATTACACTTGAGATTGAATGACTTTTTGTTTTTTTTTATATTTTTTTTTTATATTTGACTGTGACACTGATTCCCAATCTGGCTGTAAATCTCAATGTCGTTTTGTATAGAACAAAACGATAGAAAAATAAAAAAATTCTTATTGACGTCACGTGAGATGCTTATTAAGCTTATTAAGTCATACAATTTGTTATTGGTGTGTTCTAATGTTTTTTTTGTTTTTGTATTTTTTTGAAATACAATCTGTTTTGTTCAGTCAAGTTTTTTTTTTTTTTTTTTGTTTTTTCACTCTCTGCCTGTCCTTGTGGCTGCTTCTTTCTGCCACCCCTGACAGCAGTGTTTATTTTTATTTTTATTTTTCAGTTTTGGTCTTTACAAAACCAGCTTAATAGCTTGATAAGTATAAAAAAAAACAAGAAAATTAATTAATTGTTTAACTAAAATACTTTTTTTTCTATCGCTAATAAAGAAGATGTTCTTCAACATTTCAAAATCACTGCTGCTGCTGATGATGCTCATTTCGTTTCAATTTTTTTAATAAATACAGGGTGGGCACATTTGAGCTTAGAAAATAAATTGGCTGTCAAATGATGAAATGTCAGGAATTGAGCTGTCAACCTTTGACACATTCCATTTAACATTCCATGAAGGAACATGGATAACTTCACTCTGTCAATGAGCTACACCCGATTCTATGTCTAGACTCATTGAAAGGGACTTACAGTTTAACGCTGGCTCCGAACGGCAAATGCATTAGAGGTGTTACTGCTGCTGTAGAAAAAACTTTTTCGTTTTCAAATGGTTTGTTTTGGTATTGAACCGAGGACCTTCTGGTTGGTAGGCGGATGTCTTACCTAACATACCACTGCGGCACACCAACCTTTGACACATATTTAGTAAAAAAAGTGGGAAATTTTGCGTTCCAACTGTCTTGAACAAAGAATTTTAATTGTGAACATTTAACTGTACACGTCGTAAAATTTAAGCAGCTTTTCCTCGTTATCAGGTTCCTTCTGAGACCGCTGTGAGTAATTTAATCACTAAATTCGAGGCTCACGGTACCGTTGCTGACAATAGACGAAACAAAGCGCTTGTAGAGACCGTAGTAATGCAAACATGAATGAGCCTGGAACATCAACTCGTCGACGTACACAACAAGAGAGCAGCATCAGAAGAACTTGGCGCAACATTTTGCTTAATGATTGTCATCTTCTCGCTTATAAAATTCAACTCGTTGAAGAATTAAAGCCAGCCGACCGTTTTTGAATGGGCTGTTTGAAAAACTGTACGAAAACAACGCATTTTTCAACAAAAGCATCTTCAGTGACGAGGCCCATTTTCAATTAAGCGCTTATGTAAGCAAGCAAAATTGTCGCATAAGGGGCTCACAAAATCCACAGACAGTCCTCGAAAAACCATTACATCCAAAGAAAGTGACCGTATGTCGGGGTTTGTGATTAGACGGCACCATCGGTTCGTTTTCTTTTTTCAAAAAATAAACAAGGAAACGCCGTCACCGTGTATATTCGGCGCTACCAGACCATGATAACCAATTGTTTGTAGCCAAAATAGGCTAATGTTGACATCAGTGACCTTTGGTTTCAGTAGGTCGACGTCACAAGTCATACAGCCAGCCAAGCAATTCAGTTATTGCATGAGAAATTTCCCGGTCGCGTAATTTCTTTATTGGGCGATGTCAATTGGCCGCTGGACTATTTTCTCTGGGGCCATTTTAGAGACCGGCTTTACGTGCACAAACCACAAACTACTGACAATCTGAAAGATGAAATTCTGAGCTGCATTGACGAGATAAGTAAAGCTTTATGGCAAAATGTGGTTCGCAATTTTGTAAAAAGAGCGTACGTCCAATTGACTTCCTAACCTCAAATTTGCCTACCCTTCATTAACCGTATATAGGTTTATAGATATGAAAGCTTTTACATAAATGAAGAGGTAAGGAGATTATAGGATTGGACATTGAAAGATCGAAAAGCTGGCTAAGTTTTCATTAGATAGGTGTTAGCGATAAGCTATTTAAGGATGATGATGACGATAACATCGCCGAGATGGCAGTTTAAGGTTTAAGTGTTACACTGAGGTGTCTGCATCAAAACAGTTTGGAATCAGCATTTATTTCACGATCCCAGGTTAAAGTAAAAGCCTACAAGTGGATCGGCTGGTCATTATACAGGGGGCAAGCTTACTGAGAGATCATCGGATATTAAAGAGAAGTAGCGGTATGATACGTGCTAGAGGTGGACATTTGTCTGACATCATGTTAACTATGAAGGAACATTGGGACTTCTCTCACCCGATTCTATTTTTAGACTCATTGAAAGGGACCTACAGTTTAACGCCGGCTCCGTACGGTTAATGCATTAGAGAAGTTTTCAATAGTAAGTTATACTCCTAACCAGTTACTAGATAATGTTATGAGGTGATTACTGCTTTTGGAAAATTTTTTTCTTTTTTTTAACATGGTTGGTAGGCGGGTGGTACCACAGCGGCACACATCATATTCCATTCCATATTCCGACATCATGTTCCATTGTTAAGTCCCATATTTCTATTTTATATTGGTATTAATAGACCTAAATTTGTAGGAAAAAAATATTTACTTCCTAACCTCAAAGTTGCCCACCCTTTATTTAGAATCTATTCCATCATGTTTGTGTTTAAAGATGAGTATGATGATATTTATGTTGTTGTTGTTGTTGTTAATTATGATATTGCTAAAAAGTTATTGTAAATTGTATTGTAAAAGTAAATATTAATTAAAACAACAACAACAGCAACACCAAAAACAAATATTTAATTCAGACTTAAGACCTCGACGTTCAAGAGTCTTCAATAGTCAAGGAATGTAATAGATTAACAAAAATTAAATTCAAAAATAAACATTTACTTGATTTAAAGAACTTATACAAAAACAACAACAATAACAACAAATCATTAAAACAAAATTACCAAAATTCGTGCGTTTGTTTCATCGTTATCATCATCATCATCATCATCAGTTTGAGTATTTCTTCTCTATTAAACGCTTCAAATAATGGGTCAATAACTGAAAACAAGGCTTTTTTCATTGTGCGTTTTAGGCATTAATCGCAAGCAAGTACACGTTTAAATCATGATTTTTATGGCTTAAACAAACACACACACACATAATTGGCTAATGAATCTCAAACAAACAAAAAAAAGAAACAAATAAAACAAAACAACAAAACAAAATTACAAAAATATCTTAAAACTGTTAATAAGCGCCATTATGTGAAAAACGAAAAATAATTATTTGGCAACAAACAAAAAATAGGCCTTTTAGGCTGAATTATACAGCTCCAGTGAATACGAAAGCATTTTGTTAATGCGGTGAGTTAGTGAAAAAATATGTAAATTTCGTCCAATTTTATCCCAATTTTTTTTTTGAATATCGTTCAACATATAAGATTTGTCAAAATCCCACAAAATAGGCCTTTTATGCTGAATAATTACAGAGGAAATATATACCCACTTATTAGAGCGCACGCATACACCACAAGCTGCCCCCGATATGAACTCCCAGCAGAGGATATGACGAAAAACATTTAATAGCGATTTCAGGTGTTTGATTTTGATTTGCTAAGAGAACGAGCATCCATCTAATCATGATAGACCGATCAATGCAAGCACCCGGGGACCATGTGATGCATTGTGATCGTCTTATGCAAAACAAAAAACTATAAGGATTGAGGGAAAGAAGAAAAAGAAATAAAAACAATTTGAAAAAAGACTAAAAAGTCCTACACTCTGCGGTATCCAAGCAATTCCCAGGCTGGTTGTGGCCCCAGCTGGGGCCCTTGGCAAACTAGAGTATCACGGTTGGGATCGTAAACTCACCTAAGAGTCAATGCCTCCTGCCCAAAATTCTAGAACAATGACATAATAGATGTTTGATCGTCTCTAACTCTTTCTCGTCTTTGCACAGCCTACAGTAATCAGTGCCACTATTCGCCCATCTACAAGTCATCGTATGGTTATAGCAATGACCCGTAATAACGCTTGTAGACAGCCTCAGATTTACTTTACCTCCTACGAATATAAATAGTCAGCCTTATAGATCTAAAGACCTTGCAACCCGATTCCAGATATACCAGAACTGACCAGCCTTTCTAGCAAAGAACCTCGCGAGTACACTAATATCTTGACTTAACAGTGGCAGGACGGAGTGTTCAGTCTAAAGAAATGTTCACGCGGAGCCATGATAAGCCAATTCATCAGCCTTTTCATTGCCAGTGGTACCCTAATGACCTGGTGCCCAGCAAAGTTGAACGCTCTTCAGCAGCCTATCGAAGGCTACCGAACGACTTTGGATCAGATCGAACACGAACTGAGTGCTTTAAAAGCCACCTAAATAATCCACAAAAATAGTCGCCAGGTTCTCAATGCTCCCCATCCTATTCTCACTGCCCTGGCTTCCTAAACGAAAAAACCAACTCCTAAAAGACACTGCACTTGCCACTCAACTTGTAGGAACACTTAAGAAAAAGCTGTTCGCAGTAGACGCCAGTAACCGTTTCTTCCTACGTTTTGATTACGTCTGTAAAAAAGGCCAGAAAGCCAAGAGGAGGGTCACACCCCTACCAATCATCCCTGCTTGGTATCACCACCTACCCAGTTCTAAAACTCTTGGTCGGCAGGACATAATCACTTGCCACTCCACGCTTCTCAGGCTCAATTTCAAGCAGAGCGAAAGACGTTCAGCGACTTTGGATCAGATCGAACATGAACTGAGTGCTTTAAGAGCCATCTGACTAATCCACAAAAATAGTCACCAGGTTCTCAATGGTCCCCATCCTATTCTCACTGCCCTGTCTTCCTAAACGAAAAACTAACTCCTTAAAGACACTGCACTTGCCGCTCAACTTGTAGGAACACTTAAGGAAAAGCTCTTCGCAGTAGACGCCAGTAACGGTCTCTTCCTACGTTTTGAATACGTCTGTAAAAAAGGCCAGAAAGCCAAGAGGAGGGTCACACCCCTACCAATCATCCCTGCTTGGTATCACCACCTACCCAGTTTTAAAACTCTTGGTCGGCAGGACATAATCACTTGCCACTCCACGCTTCTCATGCTCAATTTCAAGCAGAGCGAAAGACGTTCAGCGACTTTGGATCAGATCTAACACGAACTGAGTGCTTTAAGAGCCATCTGACTAATCCACAAAAATAGTCGCCAGGTTCTCAATGCTCCCCATCCTATTCTCACTGCCCTGCCTTCCTAAACGAAAAAACTAACTCCTAAAATACACTGTACTTACCGCTCAACTTATAAGATCACCTAAGGAAAAGCTATTCGCAGTAGACGCCAGTAACGGTTTCTTCCTACGTTTTGAATACGTCTGTAAAAAAGGCTAGAAAGCCAAGAGGAGGGTCACACCCCTACCAATCATCCCTGCTCGGTATCACCACCTACCCAGTTTTAAAACTCTTGGTCGGCAGGATATAATCACTTGCCACTCCACCCTTCTCAGTCTAAATTTCAGACAGAGCAAAAGACGTTCATGTCCATAATCAGCATCCCGCCAAAAAGACTTTGCCGCTTGGAAGATAAATATGAATATCTGTCCTAAGGACAGACGTCAAGCATCACATTCAGAGCCGCCTGCAGAGTACTCCTACACGTCCCCATGATGGGGAACCAAGCGGAACTCTGCACACTAGTCAGCTTCAATAAGTCCGATCTACTACAAAACTCGTATTTACAAAAATTCTTCTTCATTTTATCTAAGAAACCTTTGGTCCTGAATGATATTGACTATGTCTCATTTAGACCGAAATTGAATAGGGGATTCCATATAATAGTAACAAATAGAAAGGACTGAGCATCTGGTTCAGTCATTTCCAGTAAATCAGTGGATATCTATACTGACGGTTTGGAAACAAAGTGACCAGTCGAATTTTTTCTGAAATGATCTACCTCAGGGTGTCTCTCCGCCTTCTGAACTACTGCAGTGTGTTTCAGGCAGAAGTAATAGCTGCGAAATTCAAAAATGAATTACTATCCCGGTGCTGGTGTTCATGGACCAAACAAAACTTGTCGGTTCCGCTGGGAAGATCAGTGTCTTCTAGGCTAAGATCATGGCCTTTGCTATATGTGCGGAGATCAACGCGGACTGTGGGCTTAAGGGTAACACCACTAATATATTTTCTTGCCACTAATATATTCTCTGCCTTAAAAACACTTGGCTCGAAGCGTATGAAACTGGTCAAATATTGCTCCTATACGTTGCAAAAGCTTTCGCTTGGAAATAAAGTCCCGTTGTTTTGGGTACATGGACACTGTGGACTAGACGGTAATAAAATAACGGATACCCTATATCAGTCTGCAATCTTGCTATGCAGTACCACTCACTACCATCCTCAATCTAATCAAGATGTGGAAAATTGCCAGAGGCTTGGAACATTGGAACGTTCAAAGGGAACTTCGTTACTATAGGGAGGCGATCAGTTCGCAATTCGGGCGTCGTTCTGAAGTTTTTGAATGGCAGGTCAGAGTTGAAACATCTTACAGAGTTTTTTACGAGCCGTCTGTAGAGAATGGCGGTCACAGGTGTGGATATTTGTAGACTGTGCTTACGGTAGTCGAAGACAGTGGAACACATATTTTGTGAATGTGGGGACTCTTAATAAATTTAGGTGAAAATTTTTAGATGGACATAAGGTCTCAGTGTCCTGCAATAGTGCCTGGTCGATAAGATGATAATTTTAGTTAAAATGGTGGTTACGGAATTGTTTCGAAGGGGTAGAGTTAGTTCACACTGGAGCATTTCAAAGTAATTATGTTGCTGAGTTCATATCGCTAAGACTGGCGCACTCTTTCCTCTCATTTACGAGGGTGAGCGCACCTCCTTCCTCCGTTAAGCTGTCTAGCAATCAGAAGTATCAGATGTCATCTAGGTGGACGTGAATCTTCGCCGTGCGGCATACCGCATGGTTACCCAATGGCACGAGTGAATACGATGAATCCACCAATGCCCCCACTTGATATACCCACAAGTGAATATCACAAGTGAGTACCACTTCGAAGGCGTGTTGTTAGAACACTCATAACCTGCATACCTTGGTGGGGAGTCGGAGACTATCTCAACTCTTGCCGTGATATGGGTCACAGCACCCGGTTGAGGAGATGCAATACCACACCGCACTCGTGCTCTTCCTGCGCTTCAAGTCTAAACCACAGCCACACGAAGCTCCCACAAGGGGGCCTACCCAACAATCGGACAGAGATCGTATTCCCGTGGCACCAGAATACCTCAGGACAGGCTTAATGACACGTGAGTGTAAATACAAACACGTGCCGTCTCCAGTTTCTGCTCCACAACAGCCCCGGAAGAAAAGGAATCTTTTTTTATTTGCTAGTCTCACCTAGCTTTGATTGGTTAGTAGATGTACTAATCCTATATGGCTGTGTCAGTTCTCACTGCTCATTGAGTAATGGGTAGGCACGCGCAGAGGCTGCGCTTACTTGTTAATGACAGAAATCATTCGAAGTTGTAGAACGATTAAGGAAGGAGAGAGCGTGACCAACTTTATTTGCTCTCTAGCTCGGCGTAGATCGCTAACACTTGGTTCGCTCTTTCTCGATGGTTTATATGAGCTATCGACCATTATATCAGTCGGCCTAATTAGTCTGTCGAGCTGGTTTTCTACTTAATTTGGATAAATGCGTCTGGTTGATTGCCCAGACCGAGTTATCTGGATTTGCTGACTTACACAGGGGCTTCTGTTTATAAGTGATATCACAACGGCCCGCTTTGTGTGCTTAAGTGTGCCTTAATTTAACCAGGCTTACTCCTTACCTAACCTATTAAAATTAAATTTCCGCATGATGATGCTATACTGAGCTAAGCGTTCCATCTGCAGCCATGATAGCCCTTTGGACACATTTGCTACTTATTGGATAACTTTCGTCACGTTGGCTTAACTTCTTTACTCATTAGGTGACCCAAGTAGTGACATATTTCGACATTGATTAGGTTATATCATCGTTATATATCCTCCTCATCCAGACTATTGCCATTATACAGCTCAGGCATTTATTTACAAACAGCTGTAGTAGTACTTATTTAAACCTTATCACCATTAGATAGGGTTAGCGAAGCATACCGGTTTTAGCTATTTTAATAGCAAAGCAGAAGCTATATTATAAGTACACAACGCCCCATGTTAATTATTTTAAATTTTTTTATATTTTAAACTTCAATTACAACATTTCTCCTACCAGCTCATTAAAATTTATTACCTACCATTTGAAAAAGCCTTTTCTTTAAGGAAATTTATTAGAGTCTATTATTTTTAACAACACCTTTAGAAAAATAAAAGAATAATTTTCAATTATTTGTTAATTAAACAAAAACAAAAACAAAAACAGTTCATTTTCATTAAATGAAATACATTTTTGAATGGCGCATCATCATTAAAAGCCAAAACAATACTGACATTTTCAATTTTCCACAGCTTTAAAGCAAAAAAAACACAAATATTTTACGTTCTACCAGTCGAGCCTTGTAATAGCATTTATTGGGAAAACGAGTATAAAGAGAAAAAGAGCCAACAAACAGTTTTTAAGCCTATTGTTTCCAATTTTAAATGGGAGCAACAGCAAAACAATTAAAAACAATGAAATAGACAGCATTTGTCTTTTTAAAGTACTAAGGTATTGAAAAACAAAACAAAAATTTTAAAAACAAGAAAAACAACAACAATAGAAAAAATAGCAATAAAAAAGCTATGTTTTACTTAAAAGTAAACCAAGATAATGATACTCAAACCAAATAGAAAACTGGATTGTAAACGTAAAGTGAGTGAGTGTAGATGTGTTTCAAGGAGCAGTTTAAATAATAAAGAGAGAACAAAGGAAGGTAATGATATGACTGAATGAATGAATGAATGAATATTCGCTTGTATTCGTATCCCAAAGAAAGCCCCAAAATAGCAACAGACCTACTTTCTAATACCGTAGTGCACAATTAAACTGCAATAAACCATAAATATTACAGACAGACTTGGGCTATAAAACTGAAAACACGTTTAGCATACTAAATACGACTATACACACACACAAACACACATGTATATGTATATGCTCTTAATACACAATATGTTTCTCTTAGAAATTGCTATTTTCTTATAAACATACACTCACTCACTCACTTAGTCATTTAAATATCAAACACACACTGCTACGAAACATTTAAATTTGATATTTTCAAGCACATAAAACTAAGGGGAAAATTCAAAAATACACACATACACACACACTCAGCCATTAATATCAACAATGATAAACAACAACAGCAATAGAAACAACAAAATGCTTAAGAATAAAAGCAAGATTGAAAACCATTATATATTAGCGCAAGTTTTAGTTGTAGTTGTAGTTGTAGTAGCAGTAGTAGTAGCATAGTTACCATTTGTTATTGTTGCTCATTTTGTTTAAGAGAAATTTAAACAATCGACAACAACTGCAACACACGAATGTAAAACCACACGCACACACATACATAACTGAAAATAGAAAGAAGTTTCTCAGCATAAACATTAAAAAAAAACAAAATAGAAACACTTAGCCAATGCACAAACACAGCCGCACACACGAGCTCAGACAAAAGCCACAGCAACGACTTGACGAAAGAGCGAGGCTGTAGCAAGAGAGGAACATTGTAGCCAGTGTTGCCACAATTGATAGAATATTTTTCGTTTGGTAGGATCGTAGGCTAAATAGAGTTTTGGTAGATTTTTGCTGAAGTTTAAAAATTGAAAAATCACTGTCAATTAAATCTGTTAATCCTATCCAATTTACTGGGATAACCTGGCCATTTTAGTGTCTCATCGAGTTGTAATCAGGCCCTCAAACTTGTTATGGAATGATGCTTGTCGTGCGGTTTAAGCGTCAACCCTCAAAAAACGGAGTTCATGCTCTTTACCAGACGATACAAGATACCCGTATTTAATATGCCGAGACTTCTTGACCCCAAGCTTACCTGCAGGGAGAATGTAAGGGATAGGGTGAGGAAGGCGAACATAGCGCTTTACACTTGCTAAAAGGCCGTAGGCAGAATATGGGGACTTAGACCTGCCATCACCTCTATTGGCTTTATAGGGCCGTGGTAAAACCAACTCTACTCTACGATGCTCATATGAATGTTACTGTAAGGTGATAGACAGGGTGCGCAGACAAGCTGCCGTCCCGATCACCAGTGCACTCCGGTCTACTCCAACCAAGGCCTTATTTGTTATGCTTAACTGGCTCTCCATTGACCTTTCTCTCAAGCAGAGGGCTAAGTTGGTGGCGCTGAGGTTAAATGCATCTAACTCATGGCCAAATCTGTACTCTGGTCATGCTGCGATTATTGGGGATTTCAGATAGATCTCGATAGGAGATTTAACGTTAATATACCTACGAGGGAATTCTGGTCTGATGGACGGCAGTTCCCTCAGAATGCCCTTGAGGTTTATACCGACGGCTCTAAGATGCATGACAGAGTGGGATGTGGTATATTCATGTCTTATATGTCACCTGATCTTTGCAGTGTGTTTCAGGCAGAGGTCTTGGCTATACTGAAGCACCTGCAATGCTTGTTGCACGGAGAGAATCTCTCTGCGAATCTTCTGATCTTTTCGGACAGTCGGGCTGCGATTGGGTCTCTCGCTAATGTCATCATCTCGTCTATCCTAGTCCACGAATGTCGTATGGGTTCCGGGACACAGGGATATCGCCGAGAATTGCGTTGCTGTCGAATTGGCCAGGATTGGTACTGAGCTTGATACTTTCGAACAAGAGCCTATCATTGGTGTCCCGATTGTCTCAGTTAAGCTGAATATTCTCCGGTCGGTTTAGGACGACGCTCAATATCGTTGGCAGCATGCGGGCTCGTGCGTTATCGCCATTTAAAGAAGTAAGTTGCTATCTCACTTAATAGGTGATGGTGGTGATATTATGCTTTTGAATAGACATTTAATCTGAGATGCAATAATATTTTTGAAACAATCATAGGATGAGGTACAACCGGCAGTGTTAAAAAAATTCTTGGTCCAAATTATTAAATTGGGATTCAAGCGATTACGACAGCGATGATGATTTGCCACTAGTACAACTGAATCAGCGAAATCGGGATTGTTGTTCTTCAACTAAATCTTGATCTTTTGAATGAAATTATGCCAAACAATTCCGCAAACCTAAGTGAATTGGAGTATCATCAGCTGGCAAGACAAGTAAGGAAGACTGCAGGAGGGGACGGAAGAAAGTTCCTGGGACGACTGGCAACAGCGGCAGAAGAAGCAGCTGGCCAGGGTAATATAAGAAAACTACAACAGACCATTGGATATCTCACTAATCAAAAGTGTAATAGAAACCAAGCCGTTGCTAATGGAAATGGTACACTAATAACGAAGAATGATGCATAAACACAGAGATGGACGGAACATTTCAATAAAATTAGTAACATCTTGAAAACTGCTGAGGACAGCGGAACAGTGGGGAACATAGATGAGGAAAACAGTTTAAGAATATCATACAACCCTCCCAATCTGAATGGAATAAAAGAGGCGATTGGTAAATTGGAAAATACGGGTATTCTCCTGTTAGTTTATGTCGAGCTCAATATCATTGGCAGCATGAGGGCTCGTGCGCTATCGTCGGGCTCTGCTGGACCGACCTCGCCTCTCTAAGTCGGGTGGCCATACACCGCACAATTGCGGTCCTAAAGGGTCACTGTCTGATCGGGAGTAATGCCGAATGGCATATCCTCGAATGTTTTTTACAGGAAACTGTTTGAACACCGGATTGGCACTTATGCATGTGGCATCACAATGGGCAAAATATCTGGCCTAAGTGGGACTCCTTACTTCAAAGGAGGGTCCACCATCCTAACTAGTCTAACTAATTTGCTTTTTATGAATGAAAGCAAACATGCAAGTACCAG